>DF239650.1:0-175173 GCA_000507305.1 Breviolum minutum Mf 1.05b.01
AAGCCAGCATCATACCGGTACTCATCCATTTTTATGACAAGCCAGCATAATGCGGGTACTCATCCATTTTCATGACAAGCCAGGATTATACCGGTACTCATCCATTTTACATAGGTATGTATATACACATAAATACACATATTTATGTACATATATATACTTCCCAGAAGGAATGTTTACATATTTTTGTGGGGAGTGGAAACAGCTCTTCGAGTTTCCCCGCTTTCTCTTGCTTGAACACGCTCTGATCCGTTGTTCCTAACTTTTCTCTTTGCACCGTAAGCCCATCTATGTTGTCCCTTTACTGCAAAATCATTCTACGAGATTTCAAGTGTATTCTGCTTCGAAATTGTGCAGCTTTTGCCCGTACAATCCTTACAGCTGTACTGAATGTTGTTGCTCTTTCCAACTTTCCTCTTTATCGCGTTTCAGAAATTGCTCTACTGAATTCGATGGCTTTGTTGTATTTCGTGTTTCAGGCAGTGGCCTACATGCACGGGAAAGGCATCATGCATCGAGCAGAAAACTGAGTTTCTACATTCAGCAAAAAGCAGTAAAAGGAGAACATTAGGTTGCAAAGACTTTCATTGATTTTCAGAATGCTAAGAAGGCAAGCACAGATAAGCACCTTCCGAACTAAATTGCGAAACCAGAATTCGATTACCCGTATTAAATCACATTAAAATACAACATGCACGTAGAATACGTACGTTAAACACATTAAATCGTATTGACGCTTGAGGACCTAAAGCCAGAGAATATTCTCTTGGTCTCTGCCGAGAGCGACATTGATATCAAGGCATGGCGCTGGACGTGCGACGTCATACGACGTGACTCACTGACGCCATGACGTTTTTCCCCCTCCCCTACATTTTTTTTTTTCAAATTCAGACATTCTGTTGACATTTCGCTTGCAACATGGGCTTTCTTATTGACGTTCTGCCGTTTGTGCCCGTGAGGTCTGTGACTTTGGTCTCTGACTCAGACAACTTCACAGCACTTGACAGGACCAATGGCAACATCATGCAGAATCGTAGAATGCAAAAAAAATCATATGGAAGACATTTTTTTAGATCTTTTTTCATAAGGTATTGCAAAGATGGTGGAACCCTGGGACAAGATTGTGATCCCGGACCAGGCACCTTGAGAATCGACGCTTCCGAGCCCAAAAGGTGTCCAAACCGGCAACTTCGTTCAGGTGATCCACTTTGGACGCAAGGCCCCGGTATGGCCCCGTGCGCGATCCTTCAAGGGATCCGATTTCTATTTGGCCCCGGAGATGATCCGACAAGAAGAGCACGGAAACCCAAGCTCCAAGCCGAGCCAAAACACAAAAAACTTGCTGCTTTGAAGAATTCTGGCATTGTTTAAGTTTGCACCAAATTAGTGACTTTCTCTAGAACTTGGATTGAAGATTTCTGTGGCAGTTTGCACCAGGTATGGCCCCGAGATTGATATATGGGCGCTGGGTGTGACCACTTACTCCCTGCATGGGCCCTAGCATTTGCAGGCATCAGACCACTTGCTCAGAAAGGAGCTAAACCTAAACCAAAAAAGCTCAAGTCAAAGTGCATTCAATGCGGAATCCGAAATGATGGGGCCCACAAAGACTGCAAAGAGAATCAGCGGTTGCAAATTTCTGAACGAATCCTTTGAATTGATATCTGAAAGATTCTCCTTTTCGCTCTTTTTTTGGATCGAATTGTTGGACTGTTGGATGTCTTTGAGTCCTCAAAGGATCTGCGGTTCACTACCATTTGTTGGTGATGACGGTTCTGAAGATCTTCGAGGCCACCCACAACACTTCAAAATGCCGCAAGATGCCTGTGAGTTTACAACGGTTTCAACATGATTGGCACGGGCCAGCTCTAGCCAATTGCCCATTTCTTCAAGATTTACTATGAAGAACACTTTCATGACATCATTCATCATGATATGATTTTCCTCAAGTGATGTGTCTTTGACTGATTCGGTTCACTGATGGTCTTTGTGTAATGCCTTGGTGTTCGCCTTTGCGCGAGGTACATATCAGAAGATTGTGAATCGCGAAATTCGCTTTGAGGGGGAGGCCTGATTTCCAGTTTTTTTCCATCTCTTTTTATGTGCTTCCTCTGCAGAGACGTGAAGCCTCTGCACCATTGCAGCATATTGCAGCATTCCCATGACCTTGTTGCGTCATTCAACTACAAGGCCTGGGATGAAGCCTCATCGATGGTGGTGGTCTTAGTGGTGTCCATTGGACATGTTGAAATGTATCGTCCAAATTCGTTCATCCTGCTTTGCAGAGGTCAGAGACTTCATTTTGCAGATGCTTTGCATAGATCCATCTCGGCGGCTCACCGCCAAAAAGGCAGAGATGCTTCATTGTCATACTGTCTATTGAAATTCCAAACATGGGGTT
The DNA here is from genome assembly GCA_000507305.1 of Breviolum minutum Mf 1.05b.01. NCBI lineage: Eukaryota > Dinophyceae > Suessiales > Symbiodiniaceae > Breviolum > Breviolum minutum. The sequence continues at coordinate 2,402 of DF239650.1, forward strand.
TTGGTCGTGTTTTCTTGTCATTTCTGACAGGCTTTGGAGCATAATTGGGTGAAGGCTGCAGACTTTCAGTCAGCTGAAAGTGAAGACGAAGACGATGACGACGTGGATCACTCCGTGGATCGGTCCGACCGGTCAGATTCTTCTGACCTTGTGATCGACGAATTAGACGATGAAGGAGGCCCACCACCCGGTTGCATGTCGAAAAGTCAGGCTGCCGTCCCGGCCCAGCTTGCTGGATGTTGACTTGAGTCTCTTGTTTCTATTGCCCTTATACATCTTGAAAAACATCGGTAACACATCTTCTTATGTCTTCCCATATCCTATCGCATCCTGCCATACCTTAGGACCTTGGCATTTGACTTGCTACATCTGACATACATCTGGCTAACGACTTCTGCTGATACTAGTAGTTGTTTTGCTGGTTTGTTGAAGAGCACGCAGCAGTAAGTAATGAAGTAGATGCTCAGTGCTGGAAAGAGATTGTATATTGAAGCCTTTGCTTGCTCAAGCTCAAAATAAACCGAATAGATCGAGGCAAATGCCAATGGAACTTCTCAAGCTGGCTTCACATAGCCTCAAATTTGAGATGGCATCTCTTTTCAAAAGGTAAAGAAGGCTGATCTAGGACCTCTTCAAAGAAGATATCGTGAAGATTCGCAAAAAGCTTCTTATCCCTATCCATCTAGCTTGCGGGCAGATAGGCATTCCAGTCCGTAATGTAGGAGCATAGGAAAGACTACTTCCAAACAGATTTGGAGTTGATTTCATGCACAACTTGTTAACAATTCTTCATGCAATTGATTCCAGTTGTTGTCCAGCAAACACTCTGGTTCTGCATCCCACGCTTTGGACTTTCCGGAAGCTGTTTCGCTTTGCAATGGGAAGTTAAAATGTCGCAACGCAAAGCAGTTTATGCTGCTAAATTCCTAAGGCTGGGTTGAAGCCATATAACTTGAGTCCAGACTTGTGGAAAGCGTATGAACCTATGAACCAGTGTAAACTTATTTCCACAGTTCCAGGGTGCATCAAAGAGCCCATGCCGGTGATGTTTTCTCGATGCTCCTTTCATAGGAGCAAAACCTATACAGAATCATTACACGCATTTCCACATCTTGCACTGTAACACCCAAAAAACCGAGGAAGGAAGGAATATGTTGAATATATTTGAATATGAAGGAATGGAGCGGACGTTTCGGAGGAACATGAAGGAAACGCGAACAAACATGGAAAGTTGAGGCCACCGAGCTGGACCAAACGGCTCTTGCTGAGGGAGAAACCCCGGGACCTCACAGGTGTCATGGGGGACGTGGTTTCCAACAGATCGGATGATCCAAGGATGAGAAATGTTCCGGTTTGGATGTTGTGACAGCTTTTTTTTGGATTGTTTTGTTCCGTCCATTGAAATCGGATCTTGGATATATTCTGTCCCGTTTTTCAAGAGGGCTTCTGTTTTCTCGTATTTTCCCATTGTTTTGCCATTTTGCAATTCGGCAGGCCCCTTCGAAAACCCCGTGCGCCGCTGGGTAAGACTGCGAGAGAAGGCTCACTGCAGTGGCACGTTTTTTAGAAGCGTTTCTTTCGTGTTTTTTGAAGAACTTCCATTTTCTTCGAGTAGTTTTCGTTCGTGACGTGTTTGACATCTAGACATGTTGAGACATGTTTTGATATCATGTATTTTTGCAAAACTGTTTGTTCATTTTAAAGATCTGTCCATATTTTTTCCAAATATCTCTTCGAAGTATCTCTCCTTTTTGTTCATTAAGTGGATTCTCTGCTTGCTCCAGGCGCGTCAGTTCTCTGAACTTCCACCCCCACGAAGGGTTCCAGTGCCCAAGCCGGCGCGGCGCCCGTTCTTGAAGGTCCCTTGGCGATATCAAACCAGGAAATGTGGGAGATGAAACAATGAAGGCAGCCGACTGGGCGTTTTTTTGATTGAAACAAACCCAATGAACTCAACAATATCATACATTATACAATTACAAACAAGAACTTGTATAAAATCAAGATCAATCAACAATGGAAAAGACTTCAATAAGATGATAGTAGAAACACCAAACTTATGAAGATGGAAGCAGAAACCAGATTACAAACTGGCTGTCGCGTGGCTGGAGGAATGATCAAGTAAGTGGACTAGATTCTAGATCTTTCAGCAAAAGCAGATACGCGGACAATACCCAGAAATTTTTCTTGGTAGCTCCAAAATGCCAAACCTAGCCATTCGATGCTGGATGATGCTGGATAGGTCTAATCTCGATTCACTTGTGGAGCTTTTCACAGAGATATTGTAAAAGATGCCAGCTCCAGTCAATCGGTTTGAAGAGTATGAGAAAAGACAGCGAAAACTAGTGGGATTGTATCTATAGTAAGTCAAGAGCTCAGCATAAATTTGCACTGAGCACTTGATGTGATCATTTCAGGCTTCGTTGAGGTTCTGAAAGGGAAGGGTATGTCTTTTCTGAGGCAGTAGAAGGCGTACCCCGAGTGAGTCCACAGGAGCAGAACTTGATTCACTTTGGTTCGTTGGGCATTGTTGGATACCATCTGTACCATGGGCTTAGTATCTACTTTTCATTTCTCTCCCAACCGCAGGCCCTTCAAAAACGCCTTGACTTCTTGCTGTCAGAGAACGCTGCCACTCGGATATAGACTGGATGTCTCCCAAAATACATCAACATCGATTCTCACACTGTGGATAGCTGTTGGATAGCTGAGTTGGATTCCATCGAAATCTGCATTTGCCCGGCAGAAACTGTTTCCGAAGCTACGATTTGAAGTGCATCTTTTTGCAGAAAAAACGCTTTTAGGTCAAGCAACAATTGGCGGCTCCACTTCGACCTGGGCCTGAAATGTTGCCATTCTTCACAGAACTCCTATGCTGGAGACGGTGCCGCTTGAACAAGACTCAAACATTCTGAAACGGATCAACGAATCGAGCCTACAAGAGTGCTTTCAAGATTTCTCTCACTGAACTTGAACACACGGCATTGCTTGAATTCTCTCTTCTCCAGTCCCACTGTCCTACTTGTCATACATGTCCTCATATGTACTGCATTGTTTGGTGTCGCCTGGTTCACTGATGCTCTGCCGAGAGTCATTTTTCCGACTCCACTCTGCCAGTGCTTTGCTATCTTTGCTTTCTCCCTGTGGCCAGGATTTCCGTATTTTGAAAGATATTTTGTTTATCGGTTTGGTCGGTTTGGTTCTTTTGGTTCTTTGGCCTGGCTTGCTGCCTTGCAGTGTTTTTGATGTTTTGCTGTCTGGTTTGGGTTCGTCGTATTTTGTTTCGTCCCTCTTTGTTTGCTTGGTATACAAGGATATTTTTTGCTTTGTTTTGTTTTGTGTTCTGTTTGTTGCTTTGTTTTGGTTTGTTCTTTGTTGGTGGTGTTGCTGCTGCTGGTTCTGCAGCAAACATTAGTTTCTTTTTTCGAATTGCATTTTGTAAAGATACTCTTTGACTTGTGTCTTTTTTCGCTCTCTTCTTGAGCGTTGCAGGCAGCTTCGGGAGATTCGCCGCATTTATCGTGCTCAGTATCTGCAGAAACTTGCAGAGGCCAGAGCCACCAGCTTGTGCTGTAAGCAAAATCCTGCCATATCGGAGCAAAGATGTTCGAAAGAAGGAACGGTGGAATGAAAGGAAATGAAATATTTTTTTTGCAAGAAAATTGTGTAATGCAAATTTGTGCAATGCCTCTCTGAGGTCACTGAGATTGAGAGAAGCAAGGAGGCCGAGCTGTACCAGCAGGAACGAGAAAGGAGACAAGAAAGAAAGCAGGCACAGCTGTGACGCAGAAACCGTAGTCAATACAGACAATGTCTACAATGTCTACAAATAGAAGTCAGTTTCTTCAATGAACATTTCATTTCTTGTTTCTTCAAACATGTTTTCAAATTTGAAAATTTACCAAATCAAATGATCAAATCACAACCTCAAATCTTCGATTTCAGGCGCATTTGCAGAGGATTGGTGAGGACGGACTGATGGTTTTTGACTGCTTTTCGACTGCTCGAAGTTTTCTAAAATTTCACCCAGTATTTGCTTGCTTGTGTCTTTTGAAGAGTCTTAGGTTGTGAATTCTCTGATATCCGGTGCATCGCCGTGGATCCCTGCCCTTCTCACAGTCGTGTTGTTTCTGTGAACTTTTGAGATTCAGGACATGAAGCGTCGCGCCATCCTCCGCGATCGGAAGCGTATTGAAGGCAAGGTGAACGAGGCCCCGGGCGCAGTCAGCCGAGGGAACAAACCTTCCATATCTCACATAAAATCACTTTTTTCTCCACAACTTTGCTTACTCCCGTTTTGTTTTGCAGCCTAAAGCTCAAGGATAGGAGCAAACAAATGCATATCAAACCCGAAATAGCACACATAATATGCATCACATGCCACCAATTCAACATCCAGTAGTCGTTCATATTGTTTACATGAGTGTTACTGAATTTTAAACTTGCAGCAGCGCCAAGTGCGTTTCTGCACGACCCCGTAGATACAACTTTGAAAATACACAATTTAGTGAATATAGAACCTTGCAGGACCAGACCGATCAAGATTGGGTCATCGCTCTATGGAGGAAACCGATGAGTCTGTTCTAGGCTAGAATTTTGTTTGTCCAATTGGGTGTACCAAAGAAGCTGGGAAGCATCCCAAAGCATCGCCAAAGCCATGGTTTATGGCTTGATGATCCACTCGGCAAAGAACTCAGTTTTTACACGTTTTCATTTGCTGTACGCTCAGACACTTCATGCATGCAGTACGTTGCATATGCCGCAGGTGGATTCCAGTCAGACACTTCACTTCTCGATATTCTACACACCTGAGGCCAGTCTTGACACAGCGAGTCAGTTGGTTCAGTTGATTAAAGCAAAATATCTGGGAATGGTGTTTTGGAAGAGGTTTCAATATGCTTCAACAGGATGCACACAAAGATGTTGCTTCAAACTTGGAACCGACAAGTGACATGTGTGACGCAGGGTAACAACTCTTACAAGAAGACTCGCCAGCAGACCATCATGCGCAGAATCTTGGAGGCCAGACGTCAGAGGAACATCGTATGAACAACCTATGAACAACGTATGAGTAGAGTAGCATATAGTAACATTTTTCATCATCTTTCCACTTTCTTCACTTTCTTCACTTTCTTCATCCGTTCACATCAGCATGCCAGAAAATTTTGCAATCCCATAGTCTAGGTCTGTACGAGGGAGTGGAAGACTTGGACGACGCGTCCTTATTGCTTGAATGTGATGTTTTCATCCTTGCACTTCGGCAGGAGCATCTTTTCCAGATGCATTCTGGTGATCAACACACCACAGTCAAATCCAAGGCCTGCCGAAAACGAGTTGATTTCCTTAATATGCCGTGCCACTTGATCACCGACAACAAACATCCAGCACTCTCCAGCAAATGCAGCTGAAGAGAATCACGAAAAGGAAACATCCATTAAACTGGAAGCTGTTTTGCATAGCTTTGGTCTGACCGTGAGTTCACAGGGAACCTTCATATTCTGCCTGGAACATAGAGGATTTGTCCTCGATCCTCACTGTTGCAGTATAAAACATAAGACGGGCAGGTCCGAGCAGGTCACAGTGGTTGTAGGTATGTCACAAGTTCTTGTGCTTGGTTAGGCATCCTCATCTCTTGACGATGCTGACTGGTACGGACCTTTCTTTGCCTCGTTTTTGACAAGGAAACGCGGAGGCTTTGGAGAAACCTCCGAGACAGAAATCCGTGGCAGCTCGAAACGACACGCAGCTGAGGCTCTTCCGCTTCACCTCGGATTCGAAGCCTGCTGTGCTCCCAGAATGAATCGAATGAACTTTGCTTGGACATTTGCTGCATAAGTGAGTATCCAAAATGAGAATAGACCGAATAGACTTATTTGCACGGTTTTCACTTTACTCCCGCTTTGCTGGAGTTCATCTCACATCGCCCCACTTTGGCGGGTTGGTGAGGCTGCTTTTAAAGTGCAGAATGGCTTTGACTACACCGAAGGTATTCTGCGCTTGCAGGTGTGAGATTTGAGGGTCTGATGGTGTTCTCCTGTTCTCTGTTTATGTGATTCTACTGATTTGCTCTTTGGATTGCTCCTCAAGGCATCCTCCCTCTTCGAGTACCCGAAGCTTGTGGTCTGGAAGCATGTGGACAAGGAGCTCACAATGTGAGACTGTTGCACTGAAGACATTCGAAGACATCCAGGGATCTTCAAGACACCATAGACAATGACAGACCTAATGCTCTTTCAACTGTCTCGTGCAACCCGGCAGGTAGTCTACACTCTTATCTGCGAGCCTTTGGACAATCCTTTGCTGGCCTCAAATTTTTTGACTCTATTTGTGCATGAGGCGTGCAACATAGCTTGCTGATGTATGAATGTATTCCTATGCTTTGGACGCTTTTACAGAATGTCACATGCAAAAAGAGCCATCTCACAGTCTCACAGATTCGAGTCGTGGTGTCAATTTCAATGAACCTGCCAGTTGAGCGACCACTTTCGAAAGGCCCTGCTTCAATGTCCTTCCGTCCTTCGGTCATTAAACGTTGTGCGTGCGATCTAAAAGCTATCTTGCTATCAGCGCATTTCTCCAGGCTGGCAACATGGTGGAAGAAATCTCCTCTAGACCTGATGAGATCTTCACCATTCTGGTACGTGGTGGGTTGGGAAGGTTTTGATGCTAAAAGTCAGTTTTCTCGACAGGCATTTTGTGTATTTTGTCAGTATTTCATGCATTTCGTGCAAGCGCAGTCTTGTCATTTCTGGTGACGGCCGCACTTTGTGTACTCTGTGCGGAACTGGCAGAACTTCATGCTGCCTGGTGGGCAGCTGCTCTTCACCAACTCCAACTTGCACAGGCATTTCAAAGCCCAGATTTCTCAGGCCTGGTCTTGTCTTTGATTCATGCCGAAGAAATTGAGTGTGTTCATGTGTGTTCCCATTTCGCGCTCACGTCCTACAGCGACGGCACCTTCACTTTCACCATCATTCACCCTTTTTTTTCCGAACCGCTTATCGCTGCTTTCTCTCACGCAGCAACACATCCATCGTCCACGAGTATCTGGAAACCAAGGTCTTGAGCCAGAAATGAGATGTGCCAGCGAAAGTGGCGACATAGGCTTTGTGATTTTAGGACATTCCTTTGTCACACGGTGACCCGGTTGAGTTCCTCCAAACTTTGCCCAAAGCGGTAGAGAAAAACATCAAGCACCTTGTGAAGTGCTTGGTCAGCAAATCAGAATGTCAAAAGGAGAGCTTTGCTGGCAGTGCTTTCTTTTTAAATCTTTTTTGAATTGAATCATCTCGAAACCTTGAATCCTTTTTCACCTTTTTCTTGCAAAAATCATGAAATGCTATTCATCAGCTGGCCTTCACAGGCGATCGAAATGGCCCGCAGATCCAAATTGAAACGCCAGCGTTTGTTCTGGTTCCGACGAATGGAGACCCTGTCAAAGCCGGCGACCCAAACAGTTGGCGACAGCAGAATTGCCTACATGAAAAAAAGACGAAAGGTTGCAATCGAGAGATGCTGGAGTCAAGTCAGGTCTAGTCTGTTTAGTCATTCGCCGGACATCATGTCGTATATCATCAGGCTTGCAGTGTCCTCCGAGAATCTGGACGAAGCCTTCGCATCCTTCCCGGACGGTTCTGCAAAGGCCAGATATGTGCGAATGCAGGATGCTTAAGACAGATCACAGACGCAGACATTTTATGAATGTCTGCAGTGTGTTCATCTGATTCAAACTTAGAAGATTTCATAGAAGCTTCTTTTGACGCCATGGACATACTTCACTTTCACTCTTGACGAATTGGCACTTTCAGCACTTTTCATGTCATTGTTTTTCACCTTTTCTGGTTTGGGTTTGGGCTTTTCCGCACTGTTTTCAGCTTTCATTCTGGCAGCCCATGTGACTCTTGACTTGAAGACTAAGACTTGGGTGTTTTGTCCAGTCGCTTTCGCCAGGTTGATGGCACAGCCAGCTCGCCCAACTGGCTGATTAAGCATCTTTGTTTTGTTTCGTGCTCTTTGAATGTCATTTCATACATTAAATCATTTCGGCATGTCTTCCCATGATTTAACATGCTTTGATTCTACATACGTAATTCTATTTTAACGCAATTCAAAAATATTCAAAATATCTTCACGGGTCGTCACGGCATTGAAGCGTGAGAACGGTGATCCTTGCGCTTTCCAGGGGCGTCCTGTTGAGCCGCAATGTCTCCATTCCTTATCTACTTCGACAGTTCGGTGGCGCAAAGGTGCCACGTGGACTGAAAGACCTGAGTGCCAATGTCAACTGACAGATTTTTCACGACTTAAGAGCCTGTAGAATGGTGCATATGTTTTCTGTTGAGCACAAGCACAACGAGCAAAGGCAGGAAACATTGAAATTCTGCCGTTGTGAAGGCAGATCCGCCACAGAAGAATCGTCGTATTCCTGGAATTGACAACGTTCAACGAGAGGCTGGACTTTGCTTCAGAAAGAACTTTTCTGAAAAATTCAATATTTAAGATGCTTACTTCTCTTCACGCAGCGGAAGTTTGCGAAGCTCACAGAGTCATACCGTATATACCTCTTAGATGCTACACCATTCGATTTCCTCAAGGTCATGCAGATGTCCTATGACATTCTGGGCGAGGACATTGGGCGTTTGTCTGAAATGCAACATTTCAATACGTTTCATGCATTTTGAGTAGTGACTTGATCGTTGACTTTTTTTTCATTTTTCAATTGTCTTGAATTGTCCTCATTTTTGAATCGACCCTAGAGCATGGAGGATGAAGAGCGCTATGAGACGGATGTCCCGGAAGAAGCCGATTGGCGAACGAGAGCTCAGCAGTGAGGGGCCCCAGTAAGCTTGAACAAGTCACACTTAAAAACTTGAGCGAAGATCTGTGATAGTATGAGATGAGATATCGTACTATATCTCCATTGACATCCCTTGGAAGGCTCTACAGCAATGAGATTTTCTCACGGAAGGAAAAGTCCAGAACTTGGTCTTGTTCAGTTAGCAGTTTACATCATTTTGCAATTGCAATATTTCAAATGTCGACTGTGCAATGTCCAAGGTTGGATCTATTGGACAAGAAGATTGCCATCTTGAAAGCACAGTAAACTTGGCCTTTTTTCAAAGCTTTGCAGCATCCGTTTCCTTGCCACACAGCGGCCTGCCAGGCAAAAGGAAGAGGAAGAAAAAGGTGTTTCTGGTGAAGTCGTTACCATCACAACCAAGTTGCCTGATGTGCACAGTAGTGAAACAGGCCAAAGCAAATGAGTCAAATGACAAAGGCCAACACTCGGAAACGATGGAAATGATTGGCGACCTGCCTAAACCAGTGGCCAGCTGGCCTGGGTGGCGAGTTCAGACACCTTTCTAAGGCTCCTTGACGAGCTAGAGGCGGTAAAGATTGCTGAGGAAGAAGCATCGAAGAGTGAAGCATTAAAGGTGCTGTGTGGGTGGATTTTTTTGGGGTCACAAGTAGAGCACCAAATAGCACCAGCAACAAAAGCACATAGCAGAAGAGATTTAAGCTTCTGTTTTAACCTTTTTTCACCTTCCGGACCCCCGACGTTAATCTTTCAGCTGTTCGAAAGAAGTTCACAAAACTTCAATGTCTGGTTGTGTCAGGCCAGGGAGAAGGATTCCAGGGGTGAGGACCCAAAAGGCCTTCCCTCGTATGACCCATCTGCCCAGTGAGAAAAAGAGCTGAGATTTGCACGTCATGGATTCTTTGCGATTCTTTGGGACCTGAAAGACCTTGTGCTTTCCACTAGTTCATTCACTTTCATTCATTTTTTCTGCATCTTTATCCAATCTCCTTTCAAGCAGCTGTACAGTTCGGAGCAAAGATCTCCACGAAGAATTTGAGAGAGCTCTATGTGCAATGCCGCATATTCGCTTTGACACTTGCTACAGTTGCTAAAGAAGCTCATCTTGGGAAGCGTTGCTGCATTGGCTGCATCGAAGATTTTCCACCATGATCGACTTTGTTGAGCTTCCCCATTTGTCTGCAGGTTTTTATCAAAGTTTAGTACTGAGCAATGAGGACGAGGGAAGCGTTGCAGAAGGTGACAAAGGACATGGACGTGGAAAGTCTTCTTGCCACAGCTTCGGTGCTCATCGTAACTCTTTGCAATGTATTCAGTGGCCATTAGTTCAATCAGCTCCGACACGAGAGGTTCAGCCAGGGGACACCGCAGGGCGAGAAGGGCGAGAAGAGAATGTTTTTTCAGCCGAGCCTTTTGTCCTGGAGCAATTTTCCGGCCTGAATGTGGTTCAGGTGAGTTGTGGTGGAAATCACAGCGCAATTCTAGAAAAGAAACCAGGTGAAGAGGGCGGGCAAGTTTGGATATGGGGTCTTGGAAATGGTGGGCGCCTAGGCATTCCACGTCCTAAAAAGGTGTCAGAGGTCCAGGAAATCCTGGCAAATTCGCGCAGTTCAGCTGATGTTGTGGCGAACTTGATGAGCAACAAAGCATATGTTCGGTCTCTCACCGGTGAGAACAGGAAATGGAGTTTGCACACACCTGTGAGAGTAAAGTTTGGAAATACAAAGATAGCTGCAATCAGCTGTGGGACAGACTACACTTTGGCATTAACGGAGGATGGATTGATTTATGCATGGGGAGTTGGTAGCTATGGAAATCTGGGCACCGGAGTGATTTGTGATCAGGATCAACCTGCCTTGGTCCAGATGCCTGACAATCTCCGATGTTGTCAAGTTGCTGCTGGCACCAAGCACTCCATGGCTCTAAGCACTGGAGGCAGATATCTCCCGCTGTTTCACAGATCTTCATATTTTTCAAGCAGTTCCACAGAACATGTGTTCATGTGTGTAAATAATATGTGTACGTAGTTTCTGTGAATCCATGAAGTATTCTTTCATGTGCACACGTTTTTTTAGACAAATTTTGCTCCTTTGTCACCTACACGTTTTGCCTGGGTCTGCGGTTTGTGGACCGAGAAGTGTACTGAACCCCAGAACAGACTCGACCGGACTATAAACTTATATGGTTTTTATGCCTAAAATGACCATAAATACTATAAACGTATGACTCTAACATGACTAAACGTTGCTGACGACGTTGACACAGGCTCCATGTTTTCGTGGGGGCATGGTGGACATGGACGCCTTGGACATGGCCCTGCATGTGAAGCTGCTCTGCGTCCCACGAAGATCTCCACAACCTCCGACTCGATCCGTTTCAAATTCGTGGCTTGTGGAGAAGCACATTCTGCATCCATCGATTCGTTGGGTCAAGTCTGGTGTTGGGGAGCAGGATCATTTGGTCGTTGTGGACATGGAGAAGAAGCAGATTTTTTGGTTCCACAAGTTGTTGCCTCAATGATTGGGAAGAGTTGTTCTCAGGTGGCGTTAGGTGTTTGTCACAGCCTTGCTTTGACACGTGGTCGCATTTGGAGCTGGGGCGGATTCTTGTATACAGGTCACGGAGAGGATGATGACATCGAGGCAGCTCGAGAACTGGATGATGACGAATTGAAAGGTCACAACATTGTGGAAATTGCTGCAGGTCGCTTCCATTCCTTAGCCCTGAGCAGCACTGGTGAAGTTTTCAGTTGGGGCTCGGGTAGTCTTGGACGTCTAGGTCTTGGGAATTCCAAGGCTGATGATCTGAAAACCAGTGATGAGCCAACTCCAGTCCAGATTTACATGGCTGGAAATCCGCTCCTTGGATGGCAGAAGAGAGAGTCCAAGAAAGAAGAACAGCGTGGCTTTGTTGGAGAAAATGCACAGCTACAGCTTATTGCATGTGGCGGTATGCATTCAGCAGCTATAGAGAAAGATGGCTCATGTTGGTTTTGGGGTCATGGTGAGTATGGTCAAAATGCCTCCGCTCAGCTTGAAGACCTGTGGAAGCCCACGTTGCTATCAGCAGTTGATCCCATCTCTAGAGTGAAGATCAAAGTGTTATCAGTGGCTTTGGGTATGGAGCATTGCTTGATGATTTCTACCAGTCTTGAGCTGTTCTCCTGGGGTCGCAATCATCGTGGTCAACTGGGCCTCGGCACAACGACTGATACCAGTGAGCCAACCTTTGTTGCTGCTTTAGCAAAGGCCAGTTCCGTTGCGGCTGGAGAAGATCATTCAGCAGGCATTACACCAGGTGGTGAAGTGTACACATGGGGTAATGCAGAATGTGGCAAGTTAGGCCATGGTTCGAGCATGATCCGAAGTGCAATGAGTTTTCCCAAACAAATTAATACTGAAGTGCGGGTGAAGAAAGTCAACTGCGGACCACTTCATACAGCTTTGATCGGCAATAATGGAGAGCTACTGACTTTTGGTGCTGGATGGTTTGGAAGACTTGGGCATGGTGACATGAACAATCAATATTCACCAAAATTAGTGGAACGTGTGTTGCCTGATTCAGGCTCTGAATTGAAAGAATCCCCGAGGTTTCTTGAGGTCACTTGCGGATCCTTTCACACATGTGCTGTGTGTGAGAATTTTATGCTATGGGTGTGTGGTCGAGATTACCTTGTTTGCGAATCTGACCACATCACATCTCCATTGCTCTTCAACAAAATTGAAGAACCTGGAGCTCAAAACACTGAAATTGTAACAATCGCTGCTGGTGCAAACCACACTCTTTGCGTGACTCGGTCAGGAAATCTGTGGGGATGGGGTGATAACAGTAAGGGCCAACTCGGTCTTGGTGCAGGATCACCAGAGCATGCCCTACCTACACTGATCTCTTGCAAAGGATGGAGATGTCGAGATGGAGAGACCAAGAAATCGGAAGCCACACCCATGGATTCTGAAGCTGGAAATGATGCGAAAACTCCCACAAAGTCTGGGAAAGCTAAAGCAAGGATTGTTGAAATTCCAGAACTAATGAGTGTAGCTTGTGGTTATGCACATTCCATGGCAGTCACAGATAATGGTGATGTTTGGGCTTGGGGCTTGCAAAGTGGTGGTCGTTTGGCTTTGAAAACTCCCTTTGATGGCAAGTCCTGTCCAATCCCTCAGAAAGTTCATCCGTCCTGGAAATTGGAGGAAAAGCCGCCAACCGGACGGTGAAGCAGTGAACCATAGTGAAGCCAGTGAACCTGAGTCGTTGGAGTCGGTGACGGAGGAAAAAGAACCGTGAACTTCATGACTTCAGTGACTTGCAAAGCAGTCTTTCAAAAACCAAATATGCAAAGTCGCGATTCTCACTTCTTTTGCATAAAAAGATCGGACTTTCACATACTTTTGCCGTTCAGTCTTATGCCCCTTTTTGCAAGGTCCAGGCTCAAGCATGGCAACACATCGAAAGACCAATGCTACCCAGCCCACCCATCGCGATCCTCTTATCTCATGGACTGATTTGAATTGCTTTAATGATTCATATGATTCATATTTATTGCATACTTGCCAGAAATCGTGGCGATCTAGGCCAAAGTTCAAAAGGCCACATGTGGCGGAGGCACTGAGACACAACCAAACGACCCAAAATGACTGGACTGACTCGAGCCCACTCAGGATTCCCAGCATGATGGTCCTGGAATGTTTCCTGTGAAGTAATTAAATTCAGAGCCTGCCATTTTTGCCACATGTGCTTCTTCGGCCATGGCTGGACCGCAACTTGGATTCAAGACTTGTACTGTTTGTACTATTGGTTTATTGATGTTTATTGGATATTCATTTTGCGACACGGCTGAAGCTCAGGACTGCAAGTGCAGAAAGTGCAGAGCACCCTCAACAGAAAGCAAATTCCAACTGTTGTGCAAGAGCATCAAAGCCATCGCCTTTCCTTCGTGGTCAGTGTCTAGATCTCAGAATCACTCACATGGTTTGATGTATATCGTCTTATGTCGTTCATATATGATTCATATGTCATCATATGTCATATGATTTGACTTCAGTGACTTCTCAAGTTGAAGCTGGTTGAAGCACCCCGAGGCGTGCATCTTCCAAAAGGAGATGTGAACTATCAACTGCTTGGGCTGCTTGGCCTCAAGAACTTCGAACAACTTCAAAGATCAAAGAGATATCAAGAATCAAACGTCTTTTTTAATTTCAAAGTATTTTTAAGATAATCTTTTCATCTTTTCATATCTTTTTCTATTTTTTCAATGCCCATGATTTGCACATCCACGTGCAGATTGTGAGGGAGCGATGTCTGAGGCCGCATGATGCGCCGCATGCGCCTTTGGTGGTTTGTTTGCATGGTCTCAATGGCTCTGTCTCGAGTTTCAGTCGATTCTCGCGACTCGGATCAATTTCACACAAAACTTCACTTTTCCTTCGCACTTTTAGTGCAGTCTACCTTGTACATGGTCTACAATATAGTATACAGTATACTTACTACTTGCGTCTGCTTAGTTTGCTTCCGTAGCCTATTCATGTCTAAAAGGTCTAGTGTTTACTTGCCGATTCAAGCAAAAAAACTAAATCAGAAAAGATTTTGTGTCTTTCTCTCCTATGAAGGCCAACGTTGGTGCAAGCTGGCTTCCGGGTCCTTGCGTTTGATTTGCCAGAGCCTTGATTAAAATACACGAGATTTTTGCCAACACACGAGATCCATCGAGATCCCTTGGAGCGGCAGGTATGGGTTTGGACTCAGCGCTTCACCTGGACGGTTGGACATCGAAGTCTATGTCCAACAGGTTGGAGAACCAAATGTTGCAAACCAGTTGGAGAAGTCCTTTTTCTAATCACATTTTTGTAACAAACGACGGACATGTTTTCCCATGTTTCTGGTGTTTCGACAACTTGAAATGCAGTTGAATCATGAAAGCCTTTCAAAACGATTCAAAAAAGCGTTTCCAAGTTTCAATTTTTGACAGGTGGCAAAGCTCCTGGAGGGGCTTAAAGTACCTTCCACGGAGAAGGCAGGGTCTTCATCCGTGCTTCACAGAAATCGGTGCAGTGTAATATATTGCAGTGAGCCCTACTAAGGAACAAAGCATTATGTCGGGATTTCAAGATGATGTCAAGTAGCCATTGCCATTTGGGCAGAGTAAAACATGTCATACAAATCTAAAATGGCCACAGAAACTGGCCCATTGAATACAGAGTCCATGCTTCAATAACATGTGTGTGTTCTTCATTGCTCTTCAAGTTTCCTGGACCGGCTGCAATGGTGTGTTCTATGCATATTCATGCTGGCTGGACATTTGCGCGAGAGCTTTGGACATCAATCATGAAATCATAATGTCATGATATGGAATCATGCATCACATCACTTAATTTGCAAGCTGCAGTCATACACGAAAAGTTTGACGTGTTTTGTGGAGCAAGATGTCTTGTATAAATTCTAACGTGTTGTTTAAGGAAACCTCAGATGGCATTTGAGGAACGGCGTTAGTCATTCTTGAAAGGACTCAGCAGGAAGTTGCGAAAATTCTTGGAAGCCATGGCTGCAGCTGGAGCATCAGAGCTGGTACTTGAGCACTTGGTGTGGTGTGTGAACTCGGTATCTGAAGGGATGGATATGTTCGAAGCCTTGACTGGTGTCCGACCTTGTACTGGAGGACAGCATTTAGGATTGGGTACCCACAATGCCTTGGTTTCTCTGGGAGATGGTCTCTACTTGGAGATTTTGGCCTCTTTGTTCAAAACTGGCAATTTTTTGGCACTTTGGAAAGGATTTTTACATGCCAGACATGCTTCACTTTGGCATATCATTGACATACTGACATGCTTGAAAAATCTTGAAAACAGAAGATGTCGCCAGATGTCACCAGATATCCTGAATTGAAGGCTTTGGATCCTGCACAAGGTGGTGAAGGACGCTGGATCGGAATCGATTGTCCCAAAAAGCCATGCTTAGCGACCTTTTGTGTCCGCGCTGATCGCGGTTTGGATGAGATTGCAAGGCTTGCATCCAAGCATTACGACATCGGTTCCATCAAAGATTTCTCACGCGAAAATACCGAAGGCAAGACTCTGAGATGGAGATTGGCAGCAGATCATCACAGCTTGGGATATGAAAAATTACCATTTCAAGGTTTGGTTCCTTTCATTGTTGACTGGTCGGTGAATGGGTGAATGCCTTGGCGCATCTGACATTTCGCCCTTTCGCCCAAGGGTTGTCGTTTGGTCGAGTTACGAGCTCATCCTAAAGCTTCAGAGCTTCAAAAAGTCTTGGACGCTTTGAATGTTTTTAACGAGTTACAGTTAGTACAGTTGTTTCCGTGGAATCTTCGGAGACTCGGTTGGAAGCTGTTTTGGATTGCCCTAAAGGCCAAGTCAAGATTTGAAGCTGTAAAAAGGAGGTTAGATTTGGTTCGCGCTGAGAAGAAGAAAAAAATGCCAAAGGTTTGGAGGTTTGACTTTTCCTGCATTCGGCCCATGAATTTCTCTTACATGTTTTGATGCAGATTATGCACAAAATAGCTCATGACATAGTAAGATGAGGTGAATATGATCAACATAGCAGCAGTGGCTAGCATGACCCGCCTGCATTGTGCCTTTGCGACCAGATCTTCCTGCTGGGCTTCAGCATGGGCTTCTTGGCATTTTGGAGATGTCCGCAGACATCAAAGTCTGGTGAGTATTGGAATGGAGAGCACTGTGATGGTATGTCACTACAAAGACTTTTCGATGATTTTCCAAAATAATTAGGGCTTCCATGGCCTGGCATTGTAAAATTTCCACACGCCGCACCGGTCTAGCTGTGCAATGGTTCAGGTGGCGTCATAGCAGTGGAATTCACCAACCGCTTTCCAGAGAGGCAAAACCTGGGACGCCACGAGTAGAATGAAATTTGAAGCACTTGAAAATAGCATGACTACAGGTCTATTCAGATGGTGGGAAATGTGAAACGAGATGAAATCTAAAATGAAGAATGAACGAAGGAGACTTACTGTAGTGTACAATCTGTACACCTTACAGCATCTTACAGCATCTTGACATTGGAGTTGCGGTAGTGGCAGTAGCACAGATGCACAAACCGCACAAACCGGTCCTTGACAGGGTGGAAAGATTGCTTCTGGTGGCACCAGGCGGACTTTTGCAGAGGCCGGTCACACAAGTTAACTGTCTCCAAACAGTCCTATAACGAGAAATAGAGCCCGACGACAAACATTTTAGATTGGATTAGAATGAAATGGATGAAGTAGGGAAGGTGTTCTTGTGATTTTTTTGTGTGTCAAGGTCGAAGACACCCTGCAAGCCTTTGCTGTTTGGCTGCCTAAGAACGCGGCTTGGAGGCTTCGTCAAATTTCAACTTCAAAAGACGTGCCGATGCCTCATGCCGCATATTTCCATGCTTCAACGGAGCAATAGTCGCTATCAGAGTCCTTTAACGTGGTGAGATGTAGGAAAGTCGTTGAGAGTGGAGTGGATATGTTGCAACTTGTTAACTTGTGCTGACTTTACATGAAAGGCTGCTTCCTTTCACTGGCAACACTACTGGCTTTCTGCTGCAGCTGTGCCTTTCCTGCATTACCAGCTTTAATATCGGGCGTTGTCATTGGAATCTGCAGTGTGCTTTTTGAAGATCCTGTAAATGTAAAGTATTACGAGGCCAGTGAGGATGAACCTGTAGAATTGTACATTCCAGCACGTTACTGTCAATGGTTGCTCAGGGATGTGTTCTTGCCTTACATTTGTACGTTCCGACAGACACTCCGGTGTTAGATGTTTGTTTAAGTCATATGGTCAGCAAAAAGATCCTTGACCCCACTGGCAGCGGATGAGTCCATATGATCATATGATGTGTCCGATGTGTCAGTGTTTTTTTCCATGGCATTGAGGCTGCGTGAAGCGATCTATGAAGGGGGACAAGTTGGCAAATCGCTTTGAGGCGCGGGTTATTCCGGGTTGCTGATTTTTCCATTTTTTCCCGTCCGCCTCAAGACATCAACACTTCAGTCGCTCGAGTTTGTTGCTGCCCTGTAGATGTTAGTGATTTCAAAGACAGAATATCCAGAACGATTGGCGGAAACGGACAAAATGCTTACGTTAGGAGTGGTCAGAGACTCTTGCTATTCTGCCCACTGCGCCAGCTTGATGTGCGAGAACCGGTGAAGTTCAAAGATGTGAGCCTTGAAAACGGTGACTTGGAGCAACGAGCACGTTCATCTACCTTCATGCACGTTCATTCACCATTGCACCTTGAACATCTGCAGTGAGCAATTTCCGTGTGTTCTGCTCCTTTGGACAGATCCACGTTGAAACTGCAACGAGGTGAGCGATTCTTGTGGAACTTTCATCGATCAGTTCTCCTGGCGAAGCTTCAAATTGCAGCTGTGGGATTCAGCGAAATGTCAACCACAACCGCCACAACCATATCAAATGTCATTCAAATCATGCATTGTCGTGTCAAAATTCATTGTCATTTTGCGATATTTTGTGTTTTTTCATCACCGCTTGGACTTGGAGTCTTCAGGGTTCTGCGCACGTGGGTCTTTTGGTCTTTTAGAATTCTCCAGGTGAACTCATATTTGCGAGTTCTCCGCCGTATGCCTTTGTGGTGTGAAGACTTTCAGGACGATTTCGAATGATTTCGATGTAGGTTCACGGTTCACGTGTCTGAATTTAGATAAGGATTGCATTTGATGTGAGATTTCAAACCACTTGGAGGTTTGGGAAATGTCAGGAAAACACAGTGGAACCAACGTTCAAGAATGTACGTGGAAGCTGTAGAGAGCAGAGAGAGGCAGAAAAGATTTACGACTTGACACTTTCTAAATCTGTCTACATTTTTCTTTTGTTTGTTTTGAAAGTTGGTTGTTGTTTTTGTTTATCTAGCATTTGTATGCATTTGTGCATTAAGAGGATTCTGGCATCTGGTGTCCATGCAACATTTCTTGCGAAGGATTCTTATGCCACCTTGGCAAAAGGGAGGACGCCAGTGCTTTTCCTTTGGGGTGATAGCTCGAGCCACAGTGCACACCGCCCGTCGTAAGCATTAGATTTTATGCAATCATCTGAAAAATATTTGTTGAATTGCAAAGTGATTTTGATCAAAGTGTTGATTTAAATGGATAGCTTGACAAGGTCCAATATAATTGATAAATCACAATTTTATTTGCCTTTCAATTTGTGTTCGAATAGCACAGCATTTTTTTTTGCCCAATCTTAGCACCTTGATAATTTCTTGGAACCACTGATATTGTTGCTTCTCTATTGCCAAATTGAGGTGATTGCACTGTTCCCTACAGCGAAGCAGAACATGAGGCCCTATGATGCAATCATGCCTTGATCATGTGAGAAAAAACGATGACGGCCACATAGACATGGAATCAGTGCATCAGTGCAATGCTTCGAAGCTTCCGACATTCCGACAGGTTCGAAAGCTCTTCGCACCTCGTGGCGTGTCCTGTTGCATGCTGCCAGAGTCTGGACACGGTCTACTCCTGGAGGCCTTGGTGATCTCTCATGATGCTTTGTGATGTTCGTCAACAACTCTTCGTACGAGATTATTTTTGCTTGAAAAACACGTAGGACCATTAGGACCCTTATGACTATCGAACTAAAAGCCTTCATGCATTAACACCACCTATGTGAAAAATCAGAGAAGTGTTCATAGCCAAGTCAGGATGCCGTGCAAGTGGGCCACTATGCAGCTGCTTGGTTTTCCGCCAGGGTCTCAGGCTGACCGTGATGGGAGCCCCACATTTCTGCACCGAAGCTACATCTTCCACCTTCAGCTGGTATTCCACTCGTGAGAGTTATGGATTTTTCTACACTCTGCATCAACGTTGTATCCCATTTGATCACTTCATACAGATGTACGCCGACAAACACCGGATCCAAGGATCTTCAGGACCCAACATGGAAGAATTGCCTTGATCACTGGAAGCAACTCAGATGAATTTTTAGACGATGACAGAGATGGCCTGATGGCGATGGGAATTTAGACTAGAGACATCATGAATGTCTGTGAATACCTGCCTGAATCTACGGAAGAAAAACACACACATCAACTTCTTTAAACCAACTTGCTGTCACCTTTCCAGGCTGCAGGCGAATCCGGTGGCTTCGCAAGTGTGAAAGGTTGAACAAAAAACGGAACATCTTGTGCGATGTTCGGCTTTGTAGGGATCATGTAGGGTTTAGGACCTTGGACATCAAAGGAACTGTAGGGGTAAACCCTGTAAAGCCCTTGGAGGTTCCTTTTAGTTTAGACAGCGCATTGAACGCATTGTGCTGATAGAACGTCCAAAGAGACACACGCTATTTCCAGTATTTTCGCGGCATTGAACATCTGGGCTTGCCCATGATGCGAGAAAATGGTGTGGCCTTCGTGACCACATCTTCCGAGCGGCGAAAGTTGGAAGTTATATCTGTGAAGACTTCAACAGAGGTCTCTCTTTGCAGGCGAGCTTTGGCACTCAGCTCAGCTTTTCGGCTCAACACGCAAGCAGCTTAGCATGGCGGCGAAGGACTTTATCATAAAGTGCCAAACTCAGCAAGTGAGGTGTCCTTTTTTGCAGTGGAGCATTTCTTGCAGGGACTACAGTCCTCCGAATAGGTGGACATTTGGTGTAGTTATTTTGGTTCCGCAGTTCTGGTTTTCCCATCCTGCAACCACACTTTTGCATTTTTTGAAAATACAAGACGACCTACTTGAGGAACTTCCTGATTCTTGGCCTTCTGGCCGTTGCTTTGCTGCATGGGGAAAATGTGGGTTTACTTTTCAAGCCATTCAAGTGGTTGAAGTCCATTGTTGAAACTTGGAACTTGGAAAGATCTCACAAGACCAAGTGTGATGACTGTTATGATTCATGATTGTTAAAATATTGCAAACCAGTGAAACCAGGAAAGGTCAGATCAGCTCTGATCAGGTCACGTTTGTTGACAAGTGTTTTTTTCTTTGAGAAGTGCCCAGCATTCACAGACCCAAGGTGATCACCTTCGGTTTAGTCTGTCCAGCTCCAGGCTTTCCATAAGCTCAGAAGCTCTCGTTTTTTTGCCTTCCAATCTGCCAATCTTCCGATTCTTCGATCGTCGATAGGTGAAGCCTTGGATGGCATTCAAATTGGCAGATTCCGCTTACCACAGGCAGATTCGAAGTCGGGATTTGAACAACTATAGATGAATGAAGATCATGACATGTAAAAAGAAAATATATGAATTGCACATAATGATTTATGACGAGAAGTTATATATGCTACGATAGATGAATGCGTAAGGCATGCATTAACTTGTTCTAGCTTCTAACTTCTTCTTCAAAAGCGTGGGGAAACATCTGTGCAAGTTTGGTCCTGTCATGCTGGATGAAGCTCTCGGTTTTGGCTTTTTGGTCGTCATGATTTTGAATAGTCTTTGGATTATATTACTGAACCACAAAAAACATCAAAAAACAACATTCTCTCGTTCTGTTCTGTTCCTTTTTCAGTTGTGAAGCGCTCTGCTTCCTTTTCGAATTTCCAGTATTGTTTGATTTGTTTTCGCTTCCATGTGAGAATCATGGAACATCAAACACCTGGGTCTTGATGCTGACAGACAGACTGGGAAAGTGCCGCAAGTGACTGCGGTTGTGCCAAAACAACAAAACCCACCTTTGCTCTGGCCCTGGTACAGGTGGCAGTCATTGTTATCTTCATTGTTAGTGGCCTGTGCTTGGACTCAATTTCAGAATGCTTGCAGTACAAGGTGGGACTTTGCTTCTTGTAAATTCAGATAGACCGAGCTGAAATCATGCGCCGGCAACGATGCCTGATGAACGGCGGTGTTCGCTGCCCTGCATTCTTGTACTGATTGTTTTTTAATCTAGCATCGTCAGGCGTTGACACTGTCCATTGTTTTAGTCCTTGGCGTCACACCCCTGTTGGCATGGCCAATTTTGCACTTTGGGTCAGCAACTCAGGGAGCATGACAGCACGACACTGGTACTTGAGCTGATGAGAAAAAGAGTTTTAGGAAATTCCAAGGCAGAAAACAAGGTCTTCACTGCTTTGATTCAAGACTTATCATGAGTCTTTTGAATTTGGTTCCAACGCCTGATCTGGAACCCAATTTCGATTCAAGGCAGGGGTACGTCGAAGAGACCCTGTTGCAGGCGCGTGAGGGTCCATGGCGGCCACCATGATGCATGACAGCGGTGTGCATGACCAGAATGCGAACTTGCAACACTTGCAATCCTTGCAATACCCGGGGATGGCGGAAGATTTAAAAAAAAAGTAATCCAATTGAACACGTACAGGTTTGCTTTCAGAAGGCAATTCAGACCTCTGGATGTTTCACTGTTTCTTTGTCATCCTTCCTTCCCGATGTGCAGGGGCTTGCTGTCTTCTGCGTGGTGCCAACCACATTGTCCTCCGGAGTAACAATGGTCACACAAGCCAAGGCGGCAGCACAGACAAAGAGATCACACGAAGACACCAAAGGACCAGCTCTTTCCTCTGCTGATAGGAGTCTTTGAGCATGATTTTAACCATTTCAATCGTTCTGATCGGCCCTTGAACTTGTGCGAATTTGTGCTCGTGTTGTGATCTGGAATCTTGACAGGGAAATGTCTCCTTGGCAGTCCTTCTCACTACCATCACCAATCTTCTTGGAGACTCAGCTGCAAGAGTGTGGAAGACGTTTGCTCCATTTTTCAAAGACGCAGATTTCGAGTTAAACCAGTCACTTAATCCAATGTCTTAAGTTTTGGCCCAACTGGCCTGAAAGTGAAGACTAAGGTGTGGGCACGATGCCATGGTCTGTATCGAAGATTTTTGAAACCAGCGTGCCCATCAAGCCCGCAGACATGCTCTTCGAACTCATTTGGTCGCACCGACGTGGAGATTTTGCATCGTTTTCAGATTGAGTTGACAAGTCTGCCAAATGTCATTTCAATCATTTCCCATTATTTACCATGTCTTTTACCATGTCTTTCACTGTTGCAACCCTTTCTTTCTCCAAGTCCAACTAAGGGTAGAAATTGCACCCTCACAAGTAGCCCACAATTGTTTCGCAAAACAGCCAGGCTGACACTGGCGCCATTGATCGTTGGGATGTTGCTTCGCGAGGTGACTTGTATGTCAAAAGCCATGGGAAGGATGAAGGATCGGTTGGCACCTAATGGGTGAGAAATGCTGAGAAGATAGGTGGAAGAAAAATGAAAGAATCTCTACAAAAAGAGAAGGGGCTTCAAGGGGCTTCAAGTTTGAAAGTTCAACCAGTTTGCAACAGGTTTACAACCAAGTTTGGACTGGACAAACGCCATTGATGCGATGTTGCAAATGAGGTTATTCCAGCAGCCAAATCCTTTGCGAAGACCAACAAAAAGGTCTTGGGATTGTGCCAAAACAGGCCGACCTGAATGAGATCTTAACATGTTTTAGTTTTCCACTTAGGCCAGGCGGTTTTAGTGTGTATAGCATTGTAAAGCTTATTTGCCCTCTTCGATTGTGATGCTATGACTTTCGTGGCCCAGTTGTATTTTGCTGGTGGTCTTGCTGATGACTTCGAGTGCTCAGCCAAAGATTGTGTCCACGGATGTTGGATCCTTAGTTTTCAAGCGGCCTCTTGAACTAATACTGCGCAGTGTACGCGGAAATTTGATCAGGTTGTTTTTGCAAAGCGTGTCATGTTGCGCTTACTGAGTCTGCCGACCTCTCGATGGCTTTAGCTATCGCGGCAGCAATCCACCTTGTTTACCGAGTCGTGGGCCCACCTGGCTGATTTGAGAACAAACGTGGCCTTTTGTGGTGAACAATATTCAAACGTGAAATATATCAGAACGTGTTGAAGATATCTGGACGTCCGATTCAAAAATATCAGCTTTCTCTGGTCTTCCGGATTGGAATCTTTCCTTTTTTATTTTTACTTTTTGTGGAGGCTACTTTTCCGCCACTGCTGCTGCCCTTGAGCCTCGGGAATGGGCGGATCTCTTAGTTGAATTCCTGTCCCACACCTTTGACACATTTTTTGGTACGACCACCCTTAGTTTTGATCCTGATTCGTATTGTTTTCATGAAGATTGTTGGACCTTTCACATGTTCTTACGAGAGTTACATAATCCTACATAGCCGTATAGCCTCATGTGTCTTACACCTCGGTAAAGTCTAGGATCCTGGCCCAGGTAACTGTAGTACTTATGTCCAGCCAGAAGTCTCTGCCCGTGTGCGCAGCGATCTCAGTGAAAAACATATTCCAAATTGTAAAGTGGTACAGTTGAAACTCAAGCACTGAACAGCTTCAATACCAGTTCATAACTTCTGTTCCACTACAATGCCTCAAACTTCATTCTTCGGTTGATCTTGGTTGAGTGTTCTTTTCTTCATCTCAGAATCCTGCACTTAGAAAACTCGTGCTTGACTGGAGCTCCTGCTTGGGTTGCGAGCCAGCCAGGTCTCCGTTTTGTCAGCCTTGCCAGAAGACTTGCGTCGGAACTCCGGGTGCTGTTCTTAATTTCATGTCAAAATACGACTAGAAAAGACTGACATGATGGTAAGTTAGCACCGCGGTTGGAAACTACAGTATAGCTTGACCACAGCAGAACTTAAACTGACATGTCAGTGATGGCAATTTGTGAAAGGTTAATGATTGTGCCATGCATCATGGCACATGCGTCGCAGCTGATTATTGACTCCATTTTGGCGGTCCGTACCATTCTCAGAGAAGAGGGTAACTTGATTGGTCGCTAGTCCAAGTGGCCAGACCTACTCAAAAACTCAGGATGGGAAGTTCAAGATGAGAAGAAGGTCGGGATCAATGGATATATACAAAATAAAAATACATAAAGCAAAGAGAGGGAAGGAGATGCCCATAGCATCATGGCATGGCCGGCAATGAAGACAATCAGAATGCATCGAGTTCATTCGAGTTCTAGATTGTCCTAGGCTCTCCTTTTCCGTTGTCAGGCTCCACTTCTGGCTTCCTGATAGGAAATGTAGCACAGACTGGCACATTTGAAAGAGGCCAAGGCATCATTTGGTACAGTCTCGGCGGTATCTGGCATTTGCAAATCTGCAAATCGCCAATTTTTCGGTATGCTAAATTCCCAATTTAACCGCTGTTTGCTATCTCTTTTCCAGCGGCATTCAGGCCGAAACTCAACTAAACCAAAGCCACAAAGCTGGAAAAAAGATGCCCTTGAAGCGGTATGAACCTGTGTCATGCAGTCAAAGGGACTTCACTGTGAAGCCAAATCAATTTAGGATAACCAGATGTACTAGTAGCTGCATGTTTCAAATGTTTGCCTCAGTCCTGAGGCTCAAGTAGAGATGGGTCGTTTTAGACGGAGTAGCTTTAGGCGAGTTCAGGTTGAATTCAGTGCATTTGCTTGATGGGCAATGGGCAAGTCTTTCGCAGAGTGGCTTTGCAGCACTCTGAAGAATGTCTTGTATGGTCCATGTTCATATCCATGTTCATATCCATGTCTAGTTGATGTCTATTCGGTGCATCCAATCCAAGCCTTGAATTCCCTCTTGAATCTGAGGCTCAGGAAATCTATTCCGACTTGTCCACAAATGCAGACCGAAACTATACGAAGGTTTGTAGCCTGGTGCCAGAGATGCCCGACAGGCCAGAAAATCATGAGAATGTCTGATGAAAAAACAAGTCACGAGAAATCCACAATTTTGGACCGCATCAAATCGTTATATTTTCACCTAGAGAGCAGTTTCCCAGAAGTGTAACACTTCCAAAATGTTCAAAACACAATTTTTCAAAACATAGATTCGTAGATGAAAACTTGCAGGTATGGAAGCCACAGGCGCTTTGACAAGTTTCGAGTGAATCGTGGAGCTACCAGACCCGTTTGGGCTGTTGCGATCGCTGAGGCTTATGGGGTCACAGATGTGGAACCTCTTTGGCAGAAAATGTGTGAAAATGTATGAACATCGGAAACATATGGTGCGGAAAATTAGGGAGTATTGAGTTGGAAAACTAGATTTAGAAGACGGCTTCTCAAATCCCAAGAGTCCTTGCAAGTCTCGAGGTGAACATGATGATGGCTGCTGCAACAGCAGATCATGAGGCCGCACACCACAGACTTCATATCCGTGGGCAGCGGTTTATTGAGAGTTTCATTGGGACGGCCATAGGGCATAGTGCAGCAAGACTACAGCAGACTCTCAAAGTTTTAGAAGCTTCTAAGTCTGTCAAAAGGTAGATCTGCATCAAAGGCAGAACTGCAGGTAATTACTGCAAGGAGTAACGTAGCTGGCTTTCACAGAGTCCTTTGGTACTTGTAAGGTGCATCTCTGGGATTTGGACACCATGGAGCTCAAGGTCTGTCACCTAGACTCGATTCGACTGACCGTCTCTCAGTATATCCTTGTTTATTTATGACATGGAATTTATATGAATTTAAAGACAGATGTCAAATTTATTCAAATTTCATTTCATTGATTAGTATTTCTGGATGTTTTTTTGGTAGAATAGACAATCAATGACAATCATATCATCATATCATTCATGATTCATGTAAGGTCCTTTTTTTGTTGGCTTCTTTTTTGTGCATGTCTTGTGCTTCACGTCACCTCAACTGCAGGTCTCGTTGAAAGGACACACAGATCAAGTTTGGGAGGTGAAGTTCTCAACGAATGAGCTGCGACCTTAGCAAAGCACACAAAAGCAAGTCACAAAGGTGAGAACATGCAGTAAGATTGTAAGATAGTGAATGTATGTTAATGTAATTAATATTTCATAATGCTTGTAAGATACTGTAACAATAAGAACCTTGGAACGCTGTTATTCTTTTTGAATTCCTCTTAATTCGTGTGCAATTGAGTATTGTAAAAGCCTCAAGAAGCTTAGAGCTGAGTCACGCTGAGTCGGAATTCCGGATCTATTTTTGGTCCTCGTTGCTTTCGTTGCTGGATGAGGACCACTTTGGCCTCCGCCAGCAGCGACAAGACGATCCGCCTTTGGGTGCGATTGATCCGATTTCATGATTTTGAAGTTTCTTCTTGCGTTCTGACAATATGATAGTACCATGGCATCATATACATGAGATATCCTTCGTTGTGATTTGTTGAGCACCAGAAGTTCATACCAGATAGAACAAGAATATTACAGAATATTCATGAGTATATGAAGTTTTCGTATGATTTCATAGTTTCTTGATGTCCATTCCTCGAGCTGAAAGTTGCAGAGTCAGGATACGCAAGATGGGAGTCCACTAGGTGTCCTGCGTGGCCACAATGCTGCTATCAGGTGGCACACAGTCTGGCCACGCTAGCGATGCCATCCTTGATGTCATTGCCTCTTGAGTGTCTCACATCATGCAGATGCGCCAGGTGTTTGAGTTTCTCCTATGAAGGGTACCTCATCTCTGGAGACCAGGATGCCAACTTGGCAAACCCTCCCTGATTTTCCATCGTCTTTTCTGCTTTTCTTATACTCTTCGGAGACGAAACACATCACGATCCAAGTTGTGTCATGTCAAATTGTGGCACGGGTTGTCCATGCCAGTTCTTGTGGGAAGCTGAGAATGCTCAACCGATAAAAGAGTGGCAAGCTCATGAAGGTTGCGCCTGGAAGCCCAAGTCGACTTTGTGCCAGGTTATCTACGCGTATGTAAGAGATATGCTCAACGTAATGATAGAAAATCAGTGAATTGGTTGAAACTACATTGAAACATGAGCCCCAGAAACAGCATAATCTGTAGCTTTAAGACGTTTCCTTCAGCTGCAGATTAGGTTTTACTGTAGGTGTTCAGTCAAAAACGCTCTAGAAGCAGCATAGTCAGTTTTCGGGGTTTCACCTTCATTTGAAGTGCGTTCTGCAAGTGATCTGCACACCTTTCACATTCGAACGTACTCTGACTGTGTCCAGTCATGTGCAGTTGATTTGCTCCAAGGTTCACAGTGTGGCCTTCTCTTTGGCTGATCCCCTTCTAGCAACTTCGGCAAGGGAGAAAAATATGAAAGAGTGGAGCATGTTCTCAAAATGGCCAGACTGTCGAGCCTTTGTTTCTTGTTGTACTGAAGTTGGACATGCCGAATTTCCAAAAGGTTGTATAGATCTAGATGATCTAATGTCCTGTTCAGATTGCAGAAAAGATCAAGAAGTGTCGTGATGTTGTGACGTTGCTGAGGCAATTTCTGTTGGAGCAGATGGATCTGTAGCATCATGGTATGTGAAACGAGAAGATGATGATATGGTTCTTGGTGGTCGATTTCCAGGCGAAGACCTCATTCATCCTGATTCTAATCATAACACGTGCAGTCTTATCCCCTGTTGACAATATGGACCGTCCCCCTTTCCAGGAGGCGATGGGGGCGCTGTTTTAAGTCTTGCAAGTCATCCAGTCTATCCTGGTGTGGCGGCTGTTGGGTGTGAGGACACGAAGTTGCAAGGTGTCCAACTTTCGGAAAGTTTTTCACGAGCATTCTTGAATTTCTATCTGAGTTTCTTCGCTTGGAAGGATGGAGATGTTTGGATCTGGGGTTTCAAGCCAGACTTCCGAGAAGGCTTCGTCAAACGTCGAAGATGTCGAAGAGAAGAAAACGTAGAGTTGATCCATGTTGATCCATCCGATTTCATCCGATGTCTTTTCTAAATCTGGCAATCATTGCAGGCAATGCGGATGTGGCAGGCTGGGAAGCCCATACAAAGGCAAAAGAGTGCTCCAACTTCTGAGGCTGTGCAAGGCAATATCAATAGGCAATGCAGCAATGCAATGTTTGATGTATGTAAGAAGTTGAGACAAGCTCAGTGGTTCTAAGAAGAACCGAAGCCCTTCAGAGATTCCCCATCTTATTACTTTTTGCATACAACACTGAACTCTATGTATCTCTATGTCGGGGACATTTCGTTCAGAAGCCTTGAGTACACGCCCTGTAGATCAATGTCTATAGCAAAAGCCTGGCGGTGACAGAAGGCAGGAAACAGACAAGAGATATGAGATATATCGAGATTGCGGGAGAACATCAGGATATAAAAGGCTATACAAGACCTATAGCAGGACAGATTCCACTCAGTTGGAATCGCGAGAATTACAATCCCCAAAGCAACGAAACATATCAAACGTATTAAACACTCCCAATACTAGATACTTGCCATGATTTGTCCCATTCATGATTTGATCCACATCGCAAGGTCACACAAAGCTCAAGGGACACTCGAAAGCTGTCAGAATCTCAGATCATCGGGTCGACCAATCCGTACACTTGCAGCATACTTCCCAGTTTTTGCAAAGCATTACAGCATCAAACAGTTGCTACAAGGTATGGTTTCTCGAGTTCTCCCGGGATGCTTGCTTGCTGGCTTCTGCATCTGCTGATTGCACCGTGCGGGTGCCACCTCTCAAATTATAAGATTTGGATGAACGAAATGTAGACGATGTAGATATATCAGAGACTTGTTTGCGTCAAGTTTTGTTGTTTTTCTGTACTAGTGACTATAGTATATTGTCTCTTCATATGATTTTCATGTGTTTTCAGGTTGATTTCCTTTATGCCAGGTCTGGAACGCTACAAATCTTCAGTCTCCTCACCTACTCTCTGTTTTTCGAGCGCATGACTCGTGAGGAACTCAGAAATGTAAAGTGCTTACCAAAAATGCCGTGATGCCTTGCAGTGATGCGTTGCAAGCATTTCGCCTGACACTCCAGGTGGGTGAGACAAGTGCGTTGGTTCACTCAACCAGGAAAAGGTCTCGGCCGAAAACGCTTGTTGGTCAAAGTCTCAGAGAGGATTGAACGGTATTCCCAAAAGCTGGAATGGTCGAGACAAGAACTGAAAGTTGGTTGATTTGTTCAATGAATTCAAGCAACTTGTCCCACCTTTCCGCACAGGTCACCTGCTCGACAGATGGGCAGGTGGCCATATGGGCACCACCGGGTCGCTTTCGAAAGATCACCAAGCTGCAGGCCCGACCATTTCATCAAGCTGGGGAACACTTTGACTTTCAAATTTAGTTCAGTTTCATTTCAGCTTGGTTTTCATGTTTGTTTTATGTATGTTTTTGTTTTCAAAATTTGGATTGAAATACATCACGACATGTCATGACATATCAATGCATCAAGACAAAAACATGGTTTATGTTTTGTTGTTTTTATTTTGCTATCATTATCTTTATCATGCAGAAATGGTTGCCAGGTCTGTCAGACTATGTCAGACTAAGATCCTGTAAGTCTCGGGGTTTGATCCCTCCAGGAAGCTCCGAACTTCCGCAGAGATGCTAGCCCGAGTTGTGAGGCTTTGTCCCTGCGAGACACTCGCCTACAAGTCATACAAGTTAAGAAGTTCTAAGAAGTTCATTAGTCCGTCTTTCACTATTTTTTTCATAATGTCTTGCATTTTTTGTGCTTTTGCACTCCTTTGGGACCAGCTTCAGTGACAGCTGTGCTTAAAGATGCCATGCAAAGGGTTTCTCAGAGCTACAAGGCAGATGCGCAAGATGCTCAACCTTTGGTTGCAGAGAGGCAACCAGGCCTGTGGGATTCCATGTCGACAATGTTGGCCGATCACATTCACCATGTCGACGAGAGAAGGATCTGGAATGCAGCCTTTCCTGTTCCCTGTCCCCTGTCTTCCTGAAAAGCAACGGCCCACCCAAGCCTTACTTTGGCAAGATGACCACAAAAAAGAAGACCAACAAAAGATTCTATAGGTGTGACTGTAACAGAAACAGTGAAAGAAAGACGGAACATGACCACAGAGATCCATGCGTGGTCCTATTGGCAAATTCTCCGAACCCGGTTGAAACGTTCCCATGATTTGTCTATATGGGATGTTTCATGACGTTTCAAACGGGTCGGTCAGTCAGTCTGGTCATTTGAGCCTTCGAAGGACTAGAGCTTCCTGCGACAGCTCCTCTTGCCCTTCCATCGTCCACAGCCTCAGAGTTTGGCAAATTTATTTGACAACAAGCTACTCGTAGAAAGTTGATTACAAGTACAAAGCAAGATGATCTTTCGCTCATGATTCATGATATCAGTTTCTTTTGAGATATTTTGAACATAGATTTTTTGGTAATTCAAGAAATCTTTGTGAAAAAAAGCACCCCAAGAAATTTGCAAGGCCGGCGCTGGAGCCAATGCCGCCGGAGACGGCCACGCCGCGAGAGGATGGTTTTGCGGAAGCGCCGGAGCCGGCTGCGCCTCTGGCGGATTTGGGACCGCTGGCGCTAGCTGCTGGAGCGCCTGTTGGTGCACCGCGAAATGCAACGCCACCCGCAGCGTCTGAACGTCTTGATCGTCCTGGACCACCACCGCCATCTGCTGCGATCTCAGAGTTTCACAGCAGATCTTGGAGTCATTTCAAAGCAAAGTCCTGAAGTTCAGAGTACATAGATCCGGGCTATTGCCTAACCTGCAGAAATGCATGGTGATATATTATATTTTGATACATGTTTTGATGCAGTTTGCAAAATTCAGATGAAGTGTCAGAAATGTATCTGAGAGATTCTGAAAATCTAACAGTGCGAATCTGCCTGCCTTTCAACTTGGAATCCTCGAAAAGACTGTACATGTTTGGACCCTAGGCTGGGTCAGCACCAAGAGGTGTCGAGCGGGTGGGTTCGCAGTTTGCAGCAAAAAAGGCAACGGTTCGTATGAAGATATATGACATACTGAATTATATATGACAATATGGACATGTTTGATATGATCTCATCGCATCTCAATCTGAAAAGCAAGGCAAAACCATGTACTATGCGAGACTTCCAAGAAGTCATGGCATGTCGAGTGGAAGGAGGGAAGTGTGAATTCCTTCCCAGAACCTGTACCAAGTGTCTACATGTTTCCATGTCCAGTTCCGGTGACTTCCATGGCTTGGGTCAAAATAGTGATTTTCTTGCTCCCGTGCAGAAGATGTAGCATGATTCAGCCAAGAGGGCTACTACTCACCCATCAGGATAGCCTTGAGTGTACAAGTGTACAATTACTGTATATCTATATCTCAATAGATCTCATTCGTTTTTCACTCATTCGGTAGATCTTCGCCTTGATTGCAGTGCTGGAAGGTGTCACGCTTGGACCAGTGAATGAGGGCATTGGTTTCCAATCAAAGAAGGACTTAAAGGGGTCGCGATCGCTGAATTCCACACTGACATGACGGAAAGTGTGCAAGGCTTGCAATGCCAGGAATGGAGTTGGACATACTTTGATTCATTTTTGATTCGTTGTTTTGCCGCTTTTGCCTTTCAATTCAATGCCGTTTCCATTTTACAATCCTGTGGGTTTGCACGGACTTTCCATTTTTGCTCCAATGGAAAGACGTCAGTGATCACAAAGTGATGCCTGACGAGCCACGGGGAACCTCCTGTGCAGTTTCACTTTTTATGGCAAGAAGGTTACGCCGTTGCGAGAGGAGAAAGTTGCTCTGAAAGTCTGAAACAATTGACAAGCACATGTAGCATATGGCTCCCAATCAAATTATCAGATTTGCATAGGTAAGTGAGGAGCTTTGCAGTCTCGCATTTGTTGCAGACGCACCAAAAACATGGCACCAGTTGGATTTGTCAAGGATTGGCTCAGCTCTCATCTTCTGGTAAGAAATTCATCAATTGAAAGGCCTGCTCTTGCCTGCTCGTCTGAAAGTACTTGTTTGCACGTTTGTTTGTTGAGTCTTAAGGTGCATTCCGGTGTAGTCGAAATTTGCTCAAGCCTTTGGCAAGGCAAGTTCAGACGAGTTTGTTGGCGCGTGTTGGCAGCAGTTCAAGAGATGCCTTTCTTTGAATCATTTTCAATGATGTTGGGAGCCGCGCGTCAGCTGGTCACTGAATGGCAACTAGGAGGTTGCCTCTGCTTTGGTGGACCTCTGACAGTAGCAAGCACGGGATCGACCTACCGTGTCATCACTGTGAACGGTGATGGAAACTGTTTTTTTCGAGCTGTTGCTCAGGGAGAAGTGGCAACCGTCCATTCTCGCCGCTCAATTGCGGAAGAGGACGCACGTAGCAAGGAACCTTGATGCATTTTTGGCATTTTTGTTTTGTCTTTGCGAATATTAGGAGAACTTTTTGAACTTGAGCTCTTACCTTTGTATTACTATAGTCGTTGCTAGTTTGCTTTTGGGGAACTACAATGGATGCTTGGAAATAGAGCTGCGGTAGTAGACTTACGTGCAGGAATCATGTTATCAAGTCCCATAGGTGCAGCTGCATTGACAAGGGGGATGTTCATGTCATGTTCATTTCTCAAATCACGTATCCAGACTCTTTTGGGAAGTGGAGCAGGGCAGCAGGGTAGTTTTGAAATGGGCAGGAAAACTCCAGGGCGGCTGGCATGAATTAGTTTCAGTTGATTTTGTTGGATCTGGATTCAGAATGATTTAGACGTCGATGTCGAAAGGCGCCCCCTCCGGTTCATGACACATAGTTTCAGGATTTTAGAATCAAATTCAGCTATGGTCTTTTGAATGTCAAAACCTTTCATTTCGTATTGTCTTGCTTTTTGATTTTTGGAAGAAGGGTTGAGGTTATCGTGTTTTGTCTTAACTGAAAACTCAGAACTCCGTCAAGGAACTTCGTGCTTTGACGGTGCGGCATTTGGCAATGAACCGGAAAGAATTGCATTGGAGAGTTGAGGAGGAATGGTTTGCCTATTTGGCACGAATGCAACTTCTCGGCGAATGGGCGGGCGAACCCGAGTTGTTTGTCCTGGCAAAGGCGTTGCAAAGGCCGATTGAAGTTTACATGTTCACCCCCGAATTGACGAAGATCGAAACGTACGGTGAGGAAGAAAGAAATCAGGAACCCATCCGCGTTCTCTTTCACAGCTATGGGCACTATAGTTGCCTGATTGAGGCAGAGGATGAGATAGTCATTTGAGGCAAAGCATGGCCAAAGGTTGCCATGTGACAACGGCCTGTCTATCACAGAAGGCCGTTGAGCAGTGTTCGACATTCCTTGGCATCATTTTGTCATCAACTTACATCTTAAATTTGTTGTGCTTGAGGCGGAATGTCAATCATCACAATCGTATGGAAACGTAGAGTGCATGCAAAAATCGTACAAGTCTAAAAACGAATCCGGTGTTGAACGCTGATCAATTTCAAAAACAATGATGGAGATTCTGCTGGTGTTGATGTGCTTTTCGCAGCAGGGATCTTAGCCAAATGTGGGATGTAGCGGCGGCGGAAGGCACAGTGTTGAGTTCGCGTAGCTATGATAACACATCATGCTGCAAGTGCACCACTGTCCCCTTTCCGTGACTTCATAGTGACCTTGGATGTAATGTGTGAAATGTGAAATGCTTCCATCAACACAGCCATTGTGATTTGCCTAGGTTCTTTCGTTGTTTTTTCTCAATGTGGTCACTTTGGAGCTTGCACAGGGCTTGCTTTCGTCCAATGACTTGCCAAATGAACCTTTCAAGAAAAGAACCCTTTTGTCAAGTGGTCATGACATTGCCATGCCCTTGTACAAGTAGTCTCATAGTATCATTTCTGATCTGATTTTTTTAATGGTCGAAAGTCGATTTTATTTCCAAATGAGGATCGACGTATAGCTCTTTGATTTTACGTTTCCAAATTCTCCTTGCCCTACTTTTGAGTCCGTACAGGGAAGGTGGAGTAGCGGGTTGGAGGGTTTGATGTATTTATCATTTGATTTTGTGTTTCTATGATTTATCTTTAATTCTGTATTGAATAGTGTATGATTTAGATGTATGTTGTTTGATGTATTTGATTTATAGGATTTATGTTCATGATTTTGGTTTGATTAACGTGTGGAACCCATGAGTCCGGCGAACGACCTGGTGCTTTGTGCCACACATTTGGACGAGGATTGCAATACTTTCAAGACACCGTCTCCACCTTTTGGATCTCAATTTCAACCATTTTGTTTGAATAGCTACACCGCTCCCGAAGGGTGTTCTGCCCTGCCCAAGAGTCGAAGGATTGAGACGTTGAAGAAATGAATAGAAACCTATTTGAAACCAGGAAACCCGTTTTTGGTTGAAATGTATGGAAAGAACACTACAGGCGATTGCACGACAGAGAAGTTGAAGAGAACCAGTTGAGCCAGTTGAGCCAAAAACCCATAAATCAAAACACTGAAAAATATTATATAGCTTCCCTAAAGCGCGCAGCAGCTGCAGTGATATCCAGATATCCAGCTCTAATGGCCTATCATAATGTCATGGAAAGTACGAACTGTAGTGGCATGTCATAGCAGAGGCAGAACGCATCCGCGACGCCATGCCTTTGCCATTGAACAATATCGATGAGTTGCACAGCTTGAAGGTGGCATATGACCTAAGCATACTTGAAATCTTGAAGTATCAGAGTATCAGAATTTGAAGATCTGATGGGTTGAGTTGGATTGGGTTGCTCCGAGTGACCAAAGCCTGGAGGTTGATGGATTCTTTCCTGACACCAGAAAAGATGAAGTTTGGGACTTTTTCAGAAAGTCTGACGCTCAGATTCTGGCAGCAACAAACTTGTGATTTGACGTGCTGTAACCATTGAATCAACTGTGTTTGATTTACTATTCGGACTATTTGACTTGCTATTTGATTTATTATGAATTGAGTCATGAGTCATGAATGATGACTTCGGATGAATCATGATGAATTGTGGCTCATTTCTTTGTTGCTTCTCTATGGTTTGCATTTCTCGAAGGTGTGGACGTATTGGCGACGTCTATTTGCCTCGCGACCACTCTACTCAGAAAAACAGAGGCTTTGCCTTTGTCCGCTTCTTTGCATCTTGGATCTTATTTTTTCCGGGTGAGTGAGTGGTTGACAAAGGATGATAAAAGTGGATTGTTGAGGAAGTGCAACTATGAGTTTGGAGCAAATTTTGGTTTCATGTCTGGAAGTTGATTCAGCTTGCAAACCTTGTGAGGACAAGCGTGATGCAGAGATGTGTGTCCAGGTGCCGAAATTAGAGCAAGTTGAAGATGCTATACCTGAAATGACTGAAGAATGCTGAAAACAATTTAGGCCACGATTCTTGATTGATTCTTGCTTCATCTCGGAGTTGTCGGATCTTGTCACCGTTGTTTCTTTTTTCCCGTTGTCCTGTTCCCCAGGACATGGACGGTCAGATGTTTCAGGGATCCAAGTTGCGGGTGAACTTCGCACAGGTGCTGAAGAAATCTCCCATTTGTGTTGGCGGTTTGATCCTGTTTGACAGTTTGACTCTGTTTCATTGTCAAAAAATAACAATTTGTGCATATTTTGCATTTTTTGGCATATGTTTGCATGTTTTCAAATTTGATATCTTCTGTTGAGATACTTTATAGTATAGTCCTTGCACCAATTGTACAATAAATCAATGTACGACATATGCAGTCTCAGTATAATATATATTTCTATAAGTTATGTATAATATAACTTATAGTTTGCATATATGCCTTCAACTATTTTCAGAGAGACGTTTCGGACTCCTGCAATCTCCATGGAGGTGGCCCGAGGCCCAGAGCCACGAAGTTCTGGGAGAGTTCGGGTCCCGATGTTTACGATGTGTGTAACTGTGTAGGAATAAAAACATTGACATGTACTTCAATGTATTTGAATGTGCTTCAATGTACTTCAATGTGCTTCAATGTATATGTACAAGAACCCTGAGGATAGATGCAGTTCCTCACAAAGCTCGAGGACTGATGAATACAAATGCTACAACTGCAAGTAAATGCACATCGCTGGAGTGGATAGTAAAGATGTAAGTTTGTAACTCAACTAGTATTTCTCCAGAGGTTTAGACGCAATTGATACCTGGATCCCAAAAGTGTTACTGTAGCGGGTATCTTAAAAGAATTCCAATCTGAATGGAGTTGCTTGAGCTCGACTCGAAAAGGAAACATGTCAACTGCAATGACTTGTTGTACCGGGACTCAAGGAATCCCCTTTGCTGTCAGAACTTGTCAGATTCAGAAAGCAAAGCTCCGGTAATGTCGTTGAAGTGCTGGAGCCAAGATAGTGAATTTGCGATGCCATGAATCCTAAGACGTCCTGGTTTACTCACATTTCTTAACGAGTTGAAAGGACGTGGATTCCAAGTCTAGGCCTGAAAGATGATGTGAAGTTTATGTAAATTTATTCCACAGTTTGCAGGAGGGGGAGACAGCGGAGCAGAAGCAGCTTGGCAAATTATTCAATCTATCCAAGCCCGGAAATGCTGAGAGAAACGGATGGCCTGTTCTTTCTATTTTGCTCTCCTAGAGTCAAAGGCTTGTCAGCTTTTCATGACTATGACTATTCCACGTTAACGAGCGAAGTGAGTTCACACTGAGTAGGTTCGGCTTTCAATTGCTTTATCCACATGTCACTGTTTCTGAGTTTCGACGCACTTCTCATCTCTTATCTTGAGGATCTTGTTTGCCTCTTGCCTTTTTTTGTGTTTTAACCCTGTCTTCCCATTTTGATTGCAAAAAAAACTTGGAACTTCGCTGCCAAAGATTCGGCTCAGTCTTGAGGCCGCGATCGAAATCAGCGTAGCTCCAGCAGGTCCGTTTTTGCCGATGACTTTCCTCGATTGAGAGGTGCTTATCACACGTCTATAATTAATGATTCGAACATGTATTGTTAAACTATATATAAATATGTTCATATGAATGATATGTGATTATTGATTAGTATTTTCTTCTATTTAATTTTCTTACTACGTTTCTCACTTCTCACTTGTCGTTCAGGAGCCAAAGCAAGGTGAAGAGAAAGCGGAGAGGCTCCTACCTCAAGACCTACAATTTCATTCAAGTTTCATATTTCCTTCATTTTCATCATTTTAGTTTTAAGTAAATTTGTATGTACTTATTGTCTCCTGTTTCCTATTTTGACCGACCCAGTGCATTTCAGGCCCGAAAAAATCCAAAAGACGGAATGGAAGTCACTTGGTTACAGTAAAGCTCTTGTGCCCTGATATATCTTCTAGTCATGAGTCATAAATCATCATGGATCTATGCACAGGTATTTCCTTGCTGAGATGAAAACAAAGAAGTGTACAACATGCGATCTTATCACATTGATCTTTTGGAAGTCTGAAGATGCAAAACAAACCAGGGTGTCATTCTCTAACCGTTCCCGCATCAATGAGCAGCAGTCGGGCAAGGTCGGAGCTCCAGCAATTCAAGGAGTGACCAACAAACACAACACAGCCTGAAACATTCAAAATGACGCAGACTTTGAATTGAATCGCTTCAATTTACACAACGTTTTCGGTTGAAGCCCTTGATGTTCACCTTTTGCGATTTTTTTTTGGTTGGTATAATTGCAAGTTTCACAATCAGGAGGTGAGATGTCAAAGATGGCCTTCGGACGTCCACAACTGATTCCAACGCCGTTTCCGCGGCTGATGGGAAGACTCTGCGAAGAGCAAGGAAAAATAATTCAGCATGGTTCAACAATCGTCGAACATCGACGGGTGTTTTTGTTGTTTGTGCCGCTTTAATGTCTACTTTCCTTGGCCTTGCACTTCACGTTTGCATTGCATAGTGGCCATAGCGACGCGGTACGATACTATGCATCAAAAATGAAACACATTTGCAATACAACCCCATTGCAATGCTCTTTGCCTTTGAGGTTTTGGCTTGGCCGTTGCAAGACTGTGGATGCAAAACTACTTTGACTAGCAATCGACAGAAATCGTTGAAAAGGTCAGGAAATTCTCATGTGAATTTAAGGGTCGATCACTCGCTGTCCTGCTAACACACCCCGCATCACCAACAATAGACTCTGACCTGTTGCAGTTTTTTGCTTTTCAATCCTAGAATCTGGAAAATTGAGTTTCAAATAACTTGAAATTTCAAAGTTGATCGAAGTCCATGAATTTGGGATGGAGACACATGTGGAACCGGCTGAAGCCGGTGTCAATGGCATGGATGGCAAGGGTCCAGTAATCTGTCTGGAGCAGGGGAAGTTTCAGTCAACTGTGCGTGAGGGTGTGGCCCGCTTCTTGGCTGTACCTTATGCGGCACCTCCTTGTGGAGAACTAAGGTGGGATTGTTTGATTATGGTTTTTGTTTCTAAAATCTTGTGACCAAATCGTTTCAGGATAAGTTCATTGTGGTCACATCTCCACATCCTTGTTGTGTGCAGGTGGAGACCACCGAAGCCACCTCGCAGAGATCTCCAAAACGTGGTTTCTTCCCGTTTAGCGCGATGTCCTCAGCCCAGTCGACCTACTCAGACCTTCAATGGCCATGTCTTAGAAGATGATGAGGATTGCTTGCAACTGAACATTTGGGCCCCTCTCAAAGCCCTTGCAGAATGCAGTCAAAGCGCTCAGAAATGTCCAGTTTTGCTCTACATCCATGGGGGTGGTGGGAAATGCCATTCTGCTCACTCTCCTCGGGAAAGTGGACATCAACTTGCTTTACAACAAGGCCAGTACGCATAGTACGCATAGTACGCATAGTACGCATAGTACGCATAGTACGCACAATGTATCAAAGTCATTTGGAAAGACCACATCTTGAGCGCTTTGTGGAAATGCTTTGTGTAGATCTCTTTGAGATATGGTGTTTGGTGTTAATCGCTCATTGCATGTCATTACTCGTCATTGCATGGCATTACTGGTTACATCACATCCAGTTACACATTGTTGCCACCCGATTTCAAGCTCACAAGACTGCTACAGCACTGCCAGGTCTGTGTGTAGTGAACATCAATTATCGCTTGGGCATTCTGGGATTTTTGGCTCACCCCGAACTCTCGGAGGAGCAAAACGGATCGGGAAACTATGCCATTTTAGATCAGATTGCTGCGCTTCAGTGGGTCCGAGACAATATTCGAGCCTTTGGCGGAGATCCGAAAAATGTGACACTTTGGGGTCTATCTTCTGGTGCCCAATATGTGTCAACCTTGTTGGTTTCCCCTGCAGCTGAAGGTTTGTTTCACAAGGCTATGGTACAGAGCTGTGCAGATTTGAACAATGTCCGACAAGCTTGTGGCAGTTGTGACGTGTGGCTGGGGAAGACAGCAGAAGAATGGGGGCATCAACTTTGTCAGGACTTCCGCCACGTTCCAATGTTGAGACTTTCCGCATGGAGGATGTTAGTTATACCGAACAACTATGGAAGAAACCTCAGAGAGACTCTAGAACAATGTAGTAAGGCAAGCAGACCAAGACAATAGCAAACTACTCGGTTATATAGGCACGGTACATTGGGAGATGAAGTATGCGTAACTTCAAAGTCGCTTTGAGCCGCATCGAATTGAATAAGTTTTTTGCTCCAGGAGATCACAGGAGACGGACAGCTGGCAACAATGCGTGTGGTGCCAGTGGAGCAGATTGTTCAGCACACTGTGAGTGAATCTGCCAATGACTGCTATGAACCAGCTATTGATCGCCGTGGATTTGTTAAGCCTATGTCATCAATGGAAGCACTTGTCTCAGGAAAGTTTCATAAGGTTCCTGTCCTTTTAGGTGTTACGGAGAACGATGGCCTGGGCAAATCAGAATTGGAGCAGACTATCTTCCGCAGCTCTGATGTACGAACACGAGCAGAATTGGAGAAACTTCTGCAGCTTGAGTTTGGTGAAAACGCTCAACATGTTTTGGAACATTACTGGCAAAAGGATGTAGAATCGGATGCAAAAGCTGTACATAAATCTTTGAGTCTTCTGAGTAATCTGCAGCAGTCCAGTATTTCTTTATTGCTTTGCGGGCGCAAAACGGAGCATGCATGGAAGTGATATGGCGTCTTGGAGAGGAAATGCGAAGAGCAACCTTTCCCAAATAATGTCTCAATACTTGGGAAACTTTGCTCGATATGGGAATCCGAATGGCAGCAAAAGTGTTGCTGTGGCTTCTGGTGAAGGTGCACTGGAACTTCCTGTGTGGAAGTCAATGTCAGAAGCCCCTTCAGAATGGATGTTTCTCAACACTGAGCCAGCAATGCGCGAGATGAACCCTGATGATTTGCTCTGGTACAAGTTCTTAGCTTCGGAATACTTTTCAAAAAGGATCTTGGAGAAGGTGAAAGCTTTCGATGCTCATTCGGACGGCCCGGAGGAAAACGCCTGCAAACGGATTTGTGTCAAAAGAAATGGTGCAGCTGCATGACTCATGCTTCATGCTCAATGCTCACTGACCTTCCCAATGAAGTAGACAAATAAATGTAAATAAATGTAAATAGATGTAGAGATGCAACAGGACAAGGACTTCCAGGACTTCCAGGCGCAGGTTGATGTTTCAAAAACATGGCTCCAAATCGCTGCTCCTTTGGCTGACAGCTGCAGTTGGCTAAGCAGTCCTCCTTGGCACCTTGGTGCATGCGTTGCACTTGTGGTGAGATCAATGGCAAGATGGTACACTCTTGAGTTCGCCCTGTTGCTCGCCGAGAATTCTTCATATTCATTCATATTTCTATCTGTTAGACTTCCAATTTTGCGTATATAATATTATATGAGATATATGCGATCTTCGATATCAACAAGGATTTTCAGATTCAGCTGGTTGACGTTGTTTGTGTTGTGTGTGATGCTACAATCCAATGGAATTCGATGAAAACACGGTCATTTCCCGAGGTGGTATTTGATCATTTTGAAGGTTTACGTTCGAAAACTTCCAGATGCAGCTGCAGAACTGGCAGAGATGTGTCAACAGGACAGGAGGCGAGTCTGGCACCTGTCGCTATCGTGTTGCTGTCAAGCAGTTGGGTGTTTGAACAAATCTACGAATTTGTCGCAGTACCAGGTGAACTTAAATGATTAGATGATATTACATAGATGAATTAATGATATCTGTGACGAAAGGAATTCCACTTTCCGGATTATGTACTGTCAACACCATTATGCATTCATTTGCCGTGATTCATGTCATCATTCTGGTCACATGTGATACCGATGCTTCACGGGAAATACGAAATACGACAGGTGTGCTTCGTATCTTCACCATTCTTATCTTTGGCCTCAGAGACTTGGCTTAATTTGGGTGTAGTTACTGGATTTTCCACCGTAGGTGCCTGAT
The DNA here is from genome assembly GCA_000507305.1 of Breviolum minutum Mf 1.05b.01. Classification (NCBI taxonomy): domain Eukaryota; class Dinophyceae; order Suessiales; family Symbiodiniaceae; genus Breviolum; species Breviolum minutum. The sequence goes on from DF239650.1 coordinate 44,089, forward strand.
TGGATACTGACTACAGGTTGGCTTATTTCAAGTTGGATCATGGCTGGATCTTTTGATTTACACGATCCAAACCACTCTGATGCCCTTTCAGATGCACCTCTTCGGACGTAGTGGTTTCCCCTTAACAGCGTAGCCACTTCTTTCTGCCTGCTCCTGATTGCTACGGAGTCACCTCTATTTTTCCAAGCTTCTCCTAGAACACATTGTACATGTTTGTGCTCACGACCTGTGACTGTGATATGTCATTTACTGGACTTGTCGAGTCAGGTACCCTATAGATCTGTCAGACATTCAATGGCTTGATCCTCAGACATGTCTTACATGATTGACTCGCCCTTCTCTTCTGCCAGCTGACCACTGAATCTGTCAGGAGGGAATACCGAAAGGTCTTGCCGCTGCTGTCTCTAGCTGCCATGGCACACATCTTGGCACGTCTGTATCCAAGTTTTTCAGGAAGATGACTTCCAAAGTGTCGCAAAAGCTCTGTGACTTCAAAAAAAATATGTGTGCTTTTGAGAGCTATGATGTGATATGTGCTCCTAAAAGGATGACTTCATGTTGCACATTTGGATGGCTTCATTTTTCCCCGAGCTCTTGATACTCAGGCGCTGCTTTGGGACGCCGAAGGACATTTGTGCAGCCGTGCTCCATGCAGACGCCTTTACGATCTGACTCGACTCGTACCACCTAAATTCACCTCCCACCTACCCGACTTGACGCAACTTATGGCGTTTTCACATGTTTTCACATGTCTCTACCCGACTGGATCCGACTCAATGTTCTTTTGATCGTTTTGATCCTTTGAGGATTTGGCCATGCTTGGTTTTGTCGGGAGCCTTCGTATTCTACGTGCCCTTTGGCTAAGAACTTCAAATTGATGCAAGATGACACAAACACGCAGTGCCACCCTTTTCGACACAAGGCATGGTGCTCACAGCATCTTTGTCATCGCAGCGTGTTTGGGTTCCTTTGGCATTGCCAAGGGCTGTGGCTTCTTGGCAGATGAAAAGCAAGGCATGGAAGGCATGGAAGGCACGCGCAAAGACTTGATACATCAGGATCAGGCTATCATCAGGATGTACCCATGTGATATCACTTTCCAGGTCACTTGCCACACCAAAATAGCAGTCCGATAGGCCTACTTGGTATACTAAGTTTACTAGGATCGGCTGACACTGCCTGTGTCGAAGAATATCAACATCATATTCCAACTGTGAAAACCCTTTGGCTCGAGGGTTTGGGAGACAAAACCCGGCAGATTGCTTTCCTGCATCGCGCACTTGATCTTCAATCTGCAGCTCCAGATCACTTGAATTGCTTGGACCAATGAGTTTTCGTGACATCGCGTGTGAAATTCCCTTGAATGATGAGTTGTTGACAAGCTTCAGTGGTCGGGGGCGAAGGCGATTGCGTGACCTGAAGCAAGCGACAGAGACGGTGCTGAAGTTGGACCGCCATCGGAATTGCCTGCAGGCGAGTTGGACCTCGAGTTCCGATCGACTTAGACCTCGGTGACAGGATAGGCCGATAGGCGATATTGACTGATCTTGACATTATATAGCACTATGATACTCGTAGCAATATGCTGTGCACAAGTGCTGTATATAGATCATCATTTATCGTTTTTTATCTAATTATGCGTCGAACCGAGAATGAGGCTATTGGAGAAAAATTGAGACCAGACATACACAATAATGTGTTGTTGGAATGAGAATTCTTCTCATATCAAAAAAGCAGTGGATGGTCCGATGGTCGTGAAGGAATTGAAACGAATTGTTCTGTGAGGTGCGAGGGACTGAAAGGTCCATCGCAGATCTTCGAGAGCACCTGGAGACCCTCATAGGCAACTTGGGGTGACCTCCGGTAGAGCATCAATGAGGATTTGAAATTTCCTTTTCATTTCTTCATGTTTCTTTTGCAGAAGCAAGCATTCTGACATGAGGAAAGTGCACCAAACTTCGAACGTTCGCCAGGCCATCGCCGTAGTGTGTCTCCAGCTGTTTGGGCTGAGCTCATGCGAACGAGGCGAACAGGGAGTGTCGACCGAGCCGACGGAGTCGACCTGTGGAAAGGATCTGTCAGATTGACCAAAAAGTTTGATATACAAATTGATCTAAAGAAGGATGGTCTGACAATGCGACTCTGTCATGTTGTCAACCTGCTGTAGATTTGGCATGTCACCCAAGTCCAATGATAGAATTCAATAAAAGACACATCCTCTGGGCGTAGAGTCAAGCTCATGGCAATTTGAACCCTTTTTTTTTCCGGATTATGCACAGATTTTAAGCAATTTTGATTCTGAGAGCAAAAGTTAACAGGCGTTTCAGTGTGAAGCCTATGAATCAGCAATCATTTTGCAATGGGCGGTCTTGTTGAAGTTTTTTTTTGAGCTTGTTTCCAGGACGCAGACCACTTCTGATGCGGCTATCCAATACATCCAGGACGATTGGGAAGAACTTAGCGGAGCAGATTCAAACAGTTTTTTTTTGCAGTGACAAGGAAAGTGGCCACACGCCATCATCCGTGGCATTAGAAAATAGTGAGCTTTCGGACAATATGACAACATGCTGTTCCTGCCTGCAGCAACTAGTTTGGAAAGCAATGTAGCTGTTGGAAGGATCCAAGGAGACTTATAGTGAAAGTGAAACTCAACAGGTTTACTCAATGAGATATCATGTAACCAGCATCAACCAAGGGTTGCCTTGTTTGAGGAGCAAAGTGGCTGCCGCGTGCATGTCGAGCGCACAACGCAAGAAGTTCGACTGTACGGCTGCGAAAAGAACTTGAAAATGGCTGACAAACTCCTGAAGGACCGTTGAATTGACAGGGAACAGAATGAGACAAAGAGACAACATATAAACATCTCAAATTACTGATTAAAATTGATTCATTGTACAATAATGTATCATAGTTTTAGTATATGATTATGAAAAAGACATGATTTGATCCAATGCTTGCTCGAGGTCAGTCTGGCTCTCGGAAGGCCATGTGGCCGGAGAATCTCAAGAAGGGTCAAAGATATCGATCAAAGTCAAGTCCAAGTATTGGTTGAATTGAGTTGTACAATTGTCAGCTTCCATTTTTTCTTTCCTCTTTCCTTTTCACGGATCTGTGGGGGGCTTGGCTCACTTTGCCAGGAACTGGCAGAAGAAACCGACATTCAAGTTGTGCAGGGTATGGTGTCACCGGAGCTTCTGGAGCACATTGCACTATCCATGGGGGTAACATTGCGAGTACAGGACACTTATATTGAAGTGCTGGGTCGGAAAGATGCTACTCAGTCAGCAAGCGCAGAATTGGAGAAGTTGCTGCAGAAAGCTGGATTTTGCGAGAAAACTCTAGAGGCAGAGACACACTCGATCCAATCTCAGAGCACCATACCATCACCGCAGCCACCCAGTCCACAGGGTCCAAAGATTGCAGAAATGGGTCAAAATCTTCAAAACATTCACGGCCAAACTCAACCAGTGGAAAATCGCTGTCCAACTTGTCATTGTGGACGGTTTTGTGGAACTTGCGGTGCTCAAATCTGGCAAACTATCCCAGTTTTCAACATGGCTCCTATGCCGGCTGTGAGCACAATGAACACTATGAACACCTTGGGTATGGCAGTGACAGGCTATGGCATGGGAACCGAGATGTCAGGTCTGTCCAAAGAAGACGATAGTCCTGCTGCTCAAACACCAGATCCAGCAGAGGAGTGTGGACATCCAACTATGATGTTCCCCATGTTTCAGATGGCACAAGCACCATATGTTCTTGTGCCAGCAGAGTCAGGCCAGCGGACACTTCAAACATGGTGTTGTTTCTCGCACCGGAATATATCATGATATAGTAATAATATGTATATATATCTATACTGAGGTCTAAGTCTATAGTATATACTCTCTGAATCTTTAGCAATTTGTGATGAACTCGGCAACAAATTCAAAGGATTTCGTTCTGGAAACTTTGATGGCGCTTTATTTTTTTTCAAATTTTGCCATGTTCAATGTCTTTCAGGTCAGATGGGCCAATGCTTTCAATTCGCGGGGCAGTTCTGAGGCCTTGCCTGCCTGGGTAATTCAGGTAGAAATGCTGTGATTCAAACAGCACCTCAAACCCAAGGCACTGCCGAAAGCCTTCAATTCGCCACAGTAAAGCACTGCTAGTGGCTGCTCATTTGGGCATGTTCCCTTTCCAGGTCGCCGAATGCGACATTGTGTACAGGAGAAGAAGCGAACCAAGAATTTGATCAAACATTTTGCACTTCTCAAAGTTGAGGTGGATACTGGCTGCAATGCTTGAGAACCGTAGGTACATAATGTGGGACATTTCACCAGTTGTGACTCACAACTGTTCCATTGGACTTCGATGCGTCTGCCAGGCAGTGTCCAATTTTGAGGAAGTGACGTGTTTTTTCCTGAACAGGAAGAATCACACAACTCCTTCACTCCTTTCACTGACAAAGTGATTGGAAAGTAGATGGGTGCTGACAGTTTGTGCACATTTTCAGGCTAGCTGAATTGCAGAGCCTTCCCTACAGATTTTCTCCTGCCTGTAAGAAAGGAACCGAAACGACAGCACCGTGCTGTTAAGTCATGCCAATTGGAATGATACACAATAATACTAAATACCAATAAGACAGAGTTTGTCTCCCACAGTCACTTGGGTAAACAACTGCCTTCCGAAGGGTATACGGTGTCATGCTTTGTCACAAGGCTCAAACTAGGTCCATCCTAGTTTGTTCCCCATCCTTTCTTTCAAAATAGGAGTGCTCAGTGATGTAAGCACTGAGTTCGTAAGGACTTGCTGCGAACAAGACTTACGCGAAAACAAATCAGTGAGCAATGTCAAGCCGTGTTGTGGATTTGTGGATTGCTGGCAGATCAAGACTGCAGCAAATCATCAGTGTTTGGAATGCGTACGGTCTCATTTGGTGTTTGCAGCAACGCACCTAAGGAGTATCACGATGGGCACCATGGGCAGCATGGGCTTATGGGCTTCTCCTAATTGCCATCAAGCTGAGTGAAGTAAGCCTCTTATGCCAATGGGAAGACACAGCAATCTCCATGCCGGTCCGCCAGTCCGCCGGTCCGCCGGTCGTGATCGACCGAGGTACGGATATCCTTTGGTTTCCTTGGACCTTTTGGCAACTGGCTAGATAGCCTACAATCTCATGCTGCTTACAAGCAACTCATGGGATATGGTAATGGTGGATATGCTGCCAAGCGTTTTGAAGTGCAGCAAAGTCTGCGTTGTTTGTGATTCAAAACGGCGCTACTGATTTTGCTTCTGATTTGGACCAGGACTGGCATCAATCATTGAGCCTCCTCTGCCTACGGCTAATCTCTTTCAACATGGAATCTTGTCTCCTTGATCTTGTGAATCTTGTGATTGTCGGCAGATCGGGAAGATCAGCAAAATGCTCTCCAAGTTTGAGAAGCTATGACTCTTGTCCCAAAATCTAAGGATTACTATTGGACCCTGAAGGACAGGGTATGAAGCTCTGGAGTCTTGAAGATGTGCATCAGACTATTATCACTTGTCTTCCTCTGTCTCATACAGGAGTATATGTTATGAGTCTATTGTCTATATACAGGAGCATGCAGCATACATGATATGAATACATTTTTTGTGTATTCATGTGTCATATCTCATGAAATCTGGATCTCCAGGAGCTGAAAGACACGAAAGTGGACGATGCTCAGGTCAACGGTGATCAACATTCAATACACAATGTCAGTAAGGGCAGTGACTGTCACTGTTCTCACCTTAGAAGCAATTGCATTTGAAATGATGGAAGTAGTACTCGTATTAGCTGGTGGGCAGGTGTGTCGAAATATGTACTTTACTCGCAAAACGAGATCGCACAAGATCAGGGGATCTCAAAAATGAGATAAAAAGTTCAGGTCCTAAGAAGTGAGCAAAAATTCACAATGTTCCTTCCTTTGGTCACACAAGTCTGAAGAGCTCATATTAGTATACATGCTACATCATGCTACATGATATATATATATATATACACATGCATTTGCAATTGGTATTTAGTATTACATGCGTGCTGTATTGTCCTTTTCTTACGTTTTATTGTTCCAACTTGATATTGCGAGTTGGAAGGCACCCAGAGTTTTGGACGACATCAGTTTGGAAGTAGCAAGATGCACCCATTTGCTGCAGGCCAAAGTCACTTCAATGCCATCAAGCGCCTACAAAACGAGGATGGACAAAAAGGATCAGCTCAGCTTGGACAGAATGCAGTGAATATCACAATAATGCTTTATAATGCTTTATATTTTGTATTATATTTTCTGATTTTGACATTGTTGAAATCATTTGTGGAATGGTTAAACGGTTTTGTTGACTGCAGGGAGCAGCAGAGTCGTGACTTGGACGACTACAACGTGATGACCTTCGTGGCCTTTTGCCTCTACTCGCCCCTGTGGCTGGCCGGGCCTACGATGACCTTCAACGCCTTTGCTTCACACATTCGTGACAGGCAGATGCAAGCATGCTTCAAAGGCTGCTTGAAAGATTGAAATTAATTCATGTGACCTTTGCTTGGCAGCAACATTTGCGAGACGTTTGACACTTTGCATTTTTTTGCTTCAACTTTCTCAAGGTCTCACGGTGTTCAACATCATCTAAACTCCTCAGTGAGATCTACAATCTTCCCGAATCTTCCCTGCAGACTCCTTCTCCAGTTTTGATTTTTCATGTTTTGGCAACGTTAGGTTCTGGTATCTACAACAACAACATATTAGTCTAGTATCTACATTTGATTTTGTGAAATTGGTCAGGCCTCAGGAAGCTGTGACTGGCTGGCGATTGGTTGCATATGCTGTGCGACTTCTTTTCTGCCTTGGACTTTTGGAGTTGATGTTGCTTGGCAGTCCGGTTTGAGCACTGTCTCCAACAGTCCACATGCTGTACCTACCGTATAAGTATCCAAACAAATATAAAATTGATTCATTGATGTCTATGGATGTTGGTGCTTTCAGTGTTTGTTACCTTTTTTGACTCGTGTTTTACCGTCTCTTGTTTCGAGGCTTCATTCCTGCCCAGTTTGGGCAATCGGAAGGTCTTCACTTTATTTGAAAGTTCAACGTCCGGATTTGCTGGCGCCACTTTGTTGCAGATATGGAAAATTTTGACTTGTTTGATCAAAAAGTGATCAACATGATTCAACATGACTCCGTCATCATGCAAGTGTATGACCACCTTTCACTTGAGGTCATATGCGATGACAATGCTAATTGTGCAGTCCTCAATTTGCTGTGTCACATGGAGATGGATGATAGCACTCTATGCTCAGTGGTTTTGTCTCAAAGTCTTGGTGGCTCATCCTGCCTTGTCTAAGGCAATGTGGTTGAAGTTTCTTATCATATGGCGTTTCGCTCGCTTGTGGGCCCTTTGCGATGGAATTGAAGTTGTTGAGAACATGCAGCGCTGCGTTTGCAACTTGGCTTCTGCTTTGCAACCTGGTCTCAAGTCACGGACTCTGTTGTGTGAAGCCAAGGCAACAACTACTGCATCACAAGCTTCTGGAGGGGGTGGTCTCTTGGCAAGTCTAAGCATGCGGAACTAGAAAAGAAATCTGAAGGCTACGAAGATTGATTGGATTCAAGACATCCATACGAGGGCGCCGAAATCGTTTGCTGCAAGCACTGGATGTGTACCAAACGTGCCTTTCCAAGGCATGTGAGCTTCAACCGATGGCTGATTCGATATCTGTACATTCCTTTGGGTGGTCGCAAGTGCTCTGATTGCATTTGATTGCACATTTTTTGAAACTTTTGTTACAGACAAACAAAACCACCATTTTTCACAAACTTTGAGGTACCGCCTGATAAATGTCTGGCTGGTCTTTGGCTTCGTTGCAACATGGCAGATTTTCACTTGCCATGAAGCGCATGCCTGTGTTACGTGAAGCCATGTACCTTTCGAATAGTACTTGCCATGACTGCCATGAATCCTAAGGCACTTTGGCATGATGCCGAGTTGAAACTCTTCGCTTGGGGTATGTTGAATGCTGTTTTCATGGCGACTTGGAGAAGATAGGTGTAAACCGGTTTTGGCGTGATATCCAGAGCCTCACATATGCAAACCTTTAGTCCTGCAACAACAACAATGACTTGCAAGACAGGCCAAATTATTCCAGAAAGCACTGCTGGCCTATATTTTCCATAGATTGAACTTCTGATTCATACAATGACAAGCATATGTGATGCCCGGTGCCTGCATGATAGCAACTTAAAGCGAAGCAAAATTTGAGGTGGGTGAGTCCTTGGCATCGTTTGTATGGAGAAGCAAGGCCAGCACAAGATCCTACCAGAATGTGGTATAGCTTTGAGAAATCTTCATCAGGTTGGACATGCACAGATGCTGAGACAAATCTGCAGGTCTTTGCGAGTGTGAGGGCTTTACCAGAAGCTTCAAGGCTATTTCTGAGTGCAATCTCTGTTTGCGATTTTGGAGTGCTGTCGCCATGGCCGGCATAAGAATTCTGAGTTACCGACTGCACTGAAAGCATTGCACTGCAAATTTGATCTGAATGCTTGCAGGTGGGTCAGAGCAGCAGCAGGACATGGGAGCATGGGACTATTGGAATGACATGGGAATGAGATTGAAGTAGATTGTTTTTGTCAGGTGTTTTCTCCATCTTTCTATTGTTTTTCTTCGTCTTCTTATGATCTGTCATTTTGATTGCTATGTCAGCTGTGCTATGAGATTGGTCCAGCGTTGTGATGGCACAAATTCACACCAATCAGTGGGAGACCACTGACAATCAAGAGAAGTGCAGACGCCCTAAAAGCTTGGAATTTGTTAAGCCACTTTTGGGAAAAAATGGCAACATTGCCGATATTCGGCTTGAATCTTTGTAATACAAATATTATGCATGCCGATATCGTGATTGCAATCGTTTTTTTTTGTTCGAGGAGCGACGTATGTCTATGTCTTATTTTTTGTGAACTTGACCGGCTATGCTCTTGGAGTTGGCGGAACTGCATCCATGGCACAGCATGCCTTCTTAGAAGACTGGAAACCGGCAGGGAGCCCGAGGTTTTAAACAAGACGGAGGGAATGGATGTGTGAAACTCATGTAAGGAATATAGATTGAAACTACATTTTAACAATGCCCATGAGAATTCACAAAAAATGTGAACACCTGAACTTCAATGTGAAGTTTCTGTTGAACGTGGGTAAGATGTTTGAAAAGAAACTTTTGATGCCATGTTTCACCGTGGAGGGCTTGGAGACCTTGGTTTGCACTGCCATCTTTCTCTTCGCTGCTGTCCAGGCCATCGACCTGCCATGCACACACACTCACACACTCACACAGGATATCGCATGGTCAAGTCACGGCAAGTGAAGTCACTGTTTGTCAGGTGATGCTCGAACTCCGTGAGTGTGGCCTTTGTGTGGATGGCGCGGGCTGAGCTGTGAAACTGCTGAAACTTCGTCTTTTTTCCCAGCACTTTTGTGATTTTGTGTCAACTTTTGTATCTTTGCTTTGAATCCAATGAGTTGAATGAGTCTTGTTGGTGCTTCTGTGGGTCAAGATGAACACTCGTGGTCCATTTTAGCTTTGGGTCACACGGGGATTGCAGACATCGACTTTGATTTAATCGATTTATATACTGTAACTCTGATATTCTTTGATCGCTACAGCTCAGGATGTTGCCGTTGTTGAGGGCAGCAATTCTTAAGCTCATCCTCAAGACGAGAAGGATTCTGATTCGTCGCGGTTCGTGGACTGCAGCCGTTGAGAGTGCACTGGTCTCTTCAGGACAGGTGGCTTGCACAATGAATCAGGTTGGTGTTCTGTAATGATATTTGCATGGCAAACATGATTTCTCAGGTTTCTTGGTAAACCTCTGATAACAAATTGTTGTCCTCATGCAGGAAATCCCGGCATCAGCAAGAGTTCGTCATGCAGATTGTAGATGTGATGAAGTGCTTAAAGGATTCCCTCAGGATCTCTGAAAAGGACAAAGATGCCTTTGGAGTTTCAGTTTCTAGACGTGAGTTGCTTGAGAAAAGGTCCGAGACGCAGCAAAGGAACCCTGTCATGCACTGCGCTTTGTTTCGAAGAGTGGAGCCTAGACACATTACAGAATCATAGAGACAAAATGATAATACAGTTTTGCGGATGGTATTCTTATCATGCATGGCATTATTAGTATTTCGAGTACCTTATTCTATTGTGTTATGTTGTGTCATTTTGGCTGGGATGCTGACTGGAATTCAATCGTGCCCCCAAGCACATCTCTAATTTGGCCTTTGCAAACATCATCTTCTGAACCTATCTGAGCTCCCTTTCCATCCGGACTCAGTCGCCTAAGCGAAGCTCAAGTTTTGAATGTCCACTCCACATACCGCCAGCCCAGTACACAAGCCGCTGGTATGGATGACTTACATTGAGACATGCAATGAGGAAGCAGGCCATTCGATCATTCGCATCTTCTTTTGATAAGAGCTCAAAACAAAAAGCCAACAAGATCTCAAAACAAAGTTTAGAGTCTAATGGCATTGTTGATGGCTTTTGCTGAAGCGGGTTGTCTTTTGATGTCTTTATCCTTGGCAACCACTCCACAGCATCAGATGGAAGGGGGAATGGATTTTCCAGCATATTATTGCAATTAGCCACTAGTTCCAATTCAATGAAACATAGCGAAGCGATGCAAACAATCCAACGATGGTGAGTCGGTAAACTCTCAGCCCAGCGAACGTGCTATGGAAGATGCCGGAGTCTTGGTTCAGAACATCCCTTCCTGCAGCACACGATGATCATAGTATATACATGCTAGTTTAACTTGACCACTTGAAACCTCCTGGAAAAACCTGACAAAATGCCATGCTGCCAAGGGACAGCCCACCGTCCAGTACCGGGTTCTGCAAGGGCCTTTGTTCAAGAAGCCAGGCACCAGCCCTGAAAATCCGAAGGTGCGCTTATAGATGGTGCTCTCCTTGTCACTGCGCAAAGGCACTTTGGCAACTGCCATAAAAGAAAAGAATTGAATGCAGTTGCTCTCAGGTTGCTAGCAGCATCTCTCAACAGTTTTTGCCCCTTGCAGGTTGTAAAACTGAATCGAAAAGTGGGTTCCACCGTCCAATGCTGAGTCTGAAATCCTCAAAAGCCAGGCTCGCATTTGCAGTATCTAATTTATTCTTTTCAAAAGATGCTTCCTGCTTCACATCTCTCACTTTTGCTTCTCATCTTTCTCTTTCTCCCTTCTGATCTCACATTGAGTCCTTGTAGTCCAGCAAGTCAACATCATTGAGTACATTAGGTTCATTCAATTCTGCCTGTATTGTATATCCGAAGACAACACTGGCGAGGTTCCGACAACAGGTCGCACGTGGACTGGTCCTGCTGGTGGGGTTTGGGTTGAGTCAGAAGCCAAGTAGTTTTGGACCTTCGTAATGCTTTGGTCCTTTGGTCACAAGAGATCTGTGAATCCATTGCAGCCCATTGCTTCCATTTGCTTCTTGGGTCAGAGGCTTGCACAGGAGAAACCTGGTTGGATGCTAGCAGAAGCCTCAGGCGTGCGGTCATGAAAGCAGTGAGATTATGCGAGATTGGAAAAAAATGCTGCTAATGATGCTGAACAAAATCATCAGCCATGATTTGCCAATATGATTTACCATGTTTTCGCTATCCCAAGTGCTGATTTTGATTTCTATCCACGGATCCAAGGTGGAAGGCCCAGGCTTTAATCAACCGGGTCCACTCTTAGAAGAAGTCGGTGAAGAGGAGAGCCTCGACTTTTTGACTCGACTTTGCAATATCAAATTCCAAGACTATCTAATGTTACATTGTGAGATGTTTTGGTTCAACAGTTCAACATTTCTTTCATGAAGAGTTGCATTGGCTGTATTGGTTGTACAGGAGCCTATTGTACTGTACGCTCTATCTCCTATCGATGATAGCGGCATGCTTAGAAGCGAACATGGAACGGTTTGCCGTTTACCTGCGTTTCTTTTAGTCTGCAATTGTTTATTCGCCTTCACCGTTTGAGGTAAGTTCTGCGACATTTGTCTGAAACCGTCTCAGACAGTAAAGCAAAGCAAGTACTGGCTCGCATTGCGAATGCCTGGCTTGAAGGCACCACCATGCCTCAATGTTTTTTGCAAAAAAAAAAGCATGGAATTTGATTAATTTTTGATTTGAAATAAACAGTGTGAGAGTTGCAATCTAGTTGGAAGATGTCACACTTTCACAATCACATGTACAACTCATTTTTTTTTGAGTATGTATCTTGCAGTCGATTCCAGCTCTTGGACTCTGGACATCAAATTTGAACGGTGTTGAATGCTATAATGTTTTGGTGTGTTAATCCTTGCTGATCTTGGAAACCCCAACCAAGCTTGGTACATTGCAACTATGCTGAACTGATGCAAATTCGTATGCAGGTGGAGAACATACTTGTCAGAATCTTGGAGATGCTCATGACATTCTACTGAATAGGATCGTGTGAATGTTGTTGGTAGCATTTCCCAGGTGGCGAAGGAAAAGCCCAGTGAGAAGACACATGGACAAGGACTTCGCAACTTTCCTGCCAATTGGATTTTGGAAGATGAGGCACTTCGCTATAGTGTCTCAACGGCTTGCAAATGATCAGCCTTTTTTTGAGAGCACTGAGCAGGTTCGACTGCGTGACACGCCCTTCAAGGACGCATTGTCACGGAAGGAGTAGCCTTGTTATCTAGATCATCGAAATCATGGAATCAAGCGTTGTAGACATTAAGATGGCTTTAGATATGCATTTTTGTTTTGTGTAGATAGCTCAGTATATTGTACGTACACAAGAGTTGTTCTTGCTATGGCCCAAGTGGAGAATGTTTTTGTGGAGCTGGATTCTCAGTGTGTATGTGTGTGTATGCACAGGTTGCGAATTCTGATAGAATTAAGTGTCCACAGACGTGTCCCTCCACATGGCAATCTATGGCCACCGTGTCCACTGCATCAAGGTTTCTGTATGTCATGGAACATGTTTTTTCGCTTCTCCTGGAATCTTCTTTCCTGTTGGTCCTCCAGACGTTTTGGTATATAGTCTTCCTTTCCGAACTATATTCCCTGGGTTTCCTGTACTCATAGCATCCTTCTCATGGATGGCGGCATGGTTTCTCTGCTCCAAGCACACGGAGATTTCTTTGTTCTTGCGGGTCGAGGACGGAGATGAGCTGGTCTTCTTCTACATGGGGGACGCAGCCCAGGATGTGGCGGATGCCAAAGAGCGCATAGACAAAGCCACATGACAAGAGAAGTCAAAAGAGAACTCCCCGGACGTTTGACGTTTGACCGTTGAACTTGACATTTCAGAGGCTTAATGGTGATCTGAACCTGGCTCCAATCTGGAGTCTGTGGCAAGATATGGTGAAACTACATTCCACTTGTGAATTTCGAAGCAACTTTTTGGCTCCAAGATGGCGCCGAAGAGCAGATGACTCAATCATGGCCAATGCGCCATCCGCCCAGGCGAAGAGAGCAGATGATAGGGTTTTCACCGATACTAAAATCGATGTTTCATGGACTAACAATGGATCAACATGTTGAGGCAATGTCCAGGCAGCCGAAGGCAAAGAACTGATGATTCGCTCTGCATGTTTGTTGTCATGTTTGCCGTATCCCGCTTGTGTATCACTTGTATTTCTTAAACATCTGACCCTTTGGGCTACCTAGTTTAACACCGCACATCTTCACACTTGTTCGCATGATTTCTCGAAAGCCAACTTACTATAATTACACATTCCACTACTGGCTAATGGTGATGCAATGTTGGATTGAGCCGTCAACGGGGTTTTCCTATGGTAAACACCATGGTCTAACATGGTTTACTTTGATCTTGAAGGCTGAACAGAGCGACACTTTTTTCCAAGACCTTCGTGGGCTACTCAAGGAGATGGTGCACGCCTCAATCAGGATGCTTGACAGCTTCAGATAGGATCATGGACTTTCCATATTTCCATGTTTTTCCATAAGCAAACACGCAAAAACACACATTGAAGTCATTGAACAATGAATCGCAATGATCACAAGCTTGGTGTTTGAGGTACATCAGTCATTGCAGCAAAAGCCTCCAGAGATTCCAGAAGATGAGTAGAAGTCTTAGATTGGCACAGCACGACACATCGCAAATCATAGCGTCATGGCAATTGGCAGTCACTCTGTTGCATGAAAGTGAGCATTGTTTTGGGCCGATGTTGTGATGGCATCGTTGCACCAAGATACTTCGAACACCTTGAACCGATTCTGAACACTTTGGCAACACCCTCAGACTTGAACTTTTTGTTTTTCTTTCCATTGAGTTATGAGTTTTCGATTTTGTGGCTCCTTTAAGGCTTCTGAATGCGTGGTTCAACAGCCAAAGAATTTGAAATCTTTTGCCCAACAATGGGTGCACAGCTAAGTTGCCTCCAAGATTGTAGCCTCGGTTCTTGTTTTTCGTTTCTCGAAGTGTGGCAAAGTGTGCCAATGTCATTAGATGCCCATGATTCATATATGATTCATATGATCTCAGGTTCAAGAAAAGCATGACGATCATAAGGCTTGGTGAGAATTTTTGAGATTGCCTCACTCCAAATCTTTCTCGTCTTTGGAGGCCATGGAAGGTGTTTCGCCTTTTGGCCGAATCGCCATGCAGAGTTGGAAGCAGGCAGACATAGCGGTGTGGGAGATGGAAGAAAAGGAAGAAACGGAACACTGATGTGTGTTGTGAGTGTTGTGAGTGTTGTGCTTGTTGTTGATCAATTTTGCTTTGGACAAGTTGGCACAGAATTGATGTCACTCGGTTGGTGATCCCTAGACAGAGCGTAAGGGATGGAACAATCAGTGAACCGTTTTCAACCACATGATCCGCTGGTGATTCGCCCTTTCCTTTGGTCATGCTGATCTCACACTTTTGCTTCTCAGGAGTCGCCTGAGATTGAGAGTCTCAGACAGCACGGCTTTCTGAAAGAGGTCAGGGGCAGCCTTGAGAGTTTGACGGTTGAAGAAATTGAACACAATATATTTGTGTAAAAAGGAATGTGAATTATACTGATAAATAGACATGTTGTTTGGTTATACTCATAAAACACACATCATGTACATACTGTAAAGACTATACACTACACACTTGGTAGGTACTGCAGTCTTCCGAGCACGGGCGCAAAGTCTTCCATGCCATGGAGCAGAGAGGTGGGTGAGAAGTTTGACCTGGCAGAATGATGTGCTCGACGTTTTTCCACGTTTTCGTGTCTCACCACAAATTCCGCTCCAGATCGCAATGGGCTCTTGTCTCTTCTTGAACCAGTTCAAGTAGTTCAAGAAGCTCAAAAAGTTCAAGAATTTGAAGTTCAAAAGAGCTCAATTCAGATGCAAAGAGGCCATGATATGACAAAGTCCAATTCCAGAGTTCAGATGTGTCAAGATTGTGAAGAAATAGATTTCAAGCCGTGAAGATTCCTCGCATCTCTTTGGCATCATCGTGTATTCAGTTTATTCGTGAGGACCCGGCTTTTCGGCCTTGCATTACCTTGGCAAAGTCCTACGGAATCTCAGACATGAAGGATGTAGCATGTTGTACCGCGTTGTGTCTTGGCTGTTTGTCAAAGTTTGTGATCTCTGAAGCTGCTTTAAATCTGCCTTCATCTTCATTCATCTTCTACAATGTTCTTCATATGTGTTCACAGGGTCACCGGATGCAGGAATTACCAGTGCGTCAGCGGCATTTATGTACTTCAACCCAGACCAGGAGCCCATTGAACCAAGATCTTGATTGAAGCCTGACGCCTTTGATATCTTTTCACTGTTTTCTACATTTTTTCAACCATCGGATGTGTTGTCATGTTGTTGTTTTATCTTGCTTTGATCCGCAGCCAGCTAACATCCACACGCAAAAACACAATGAGACCATGTTTTCGCTGGTCAACTCGTCAACTCACTTTTGATCAATGAAGTCTTTGTCATTGCAAATATTGCAATCTTTCTTTGAGACAAACACACGGATCTACGTAGTCTCGTTGCAAAGCAATGGTTTTGAACGTAGTCTCGCTGTCCTCGCTGTCCTGCCCTCAGACTCCCACGGACACACAGAACGACTCTGCTTGCATCGGATCAAGGCCTCACCTCGACACACATCAGACATGGAGGCCAATGCCGAAAGTATGACTGAAACATAGTGAAACATTATGCTCAGATTAAATGGTGTTGACAATGCACTATAATTACTGTATATCAGTCTTTGTGATACACAAACTTCAAGATTCGCAGTCAGGTTGTCCAGAAGTTGGCCCTCAGCATGGGGAAAGTTGATTCGGACGTGGACATCCCATGGTGGCCCATGCTCATATAGATAAAAGATCGGAGTTGAGCCGAATATGTGGCACATGAGTTTGGTAGGAGGGCACTGGAATTGATGGCAACATGTTTGGAAATAACATTGTTCGTAAAGAATTCATTCTTTGCAATCCTCTTCCGTGAAAATGGCGCCTTAGGTGCTTCAAGCACGCTGGGCCGGAGAAGCCATAGTCACTTTCTGAGAATGTGTTAGCGCAATTTCATGGGATGCTTTCTCGTCAGAAATTCTTACGAGTCCAACAAACAATTGCACAGTTGCAAATTGTGGGCTTATGTAGAAAGTTACAACTCTCACTTCGGTTTCCTGAACTTCAACGTTTGGATATGTACAATCTTGCATTAGGTTCAACTGTTCAACTTCGCGGACTTTACTCCCAATACTCCTAACATGTACGATCTTATTACATGTTCATTTGCAATCATTGTTTGGTTTACAAGTGCGCCGTGATGCACCCTTCAAAGAAGCCACACATTGCCACGCAATGCTTATGCAATGCTGCAAATGAGCCACCTTTTCAGCACCTGTGCAGGTCTGTCCAATGAAATGAGATGGCAGGTCCAGCCTGATGTTTTCTCGCTTCATTTTGCTTCTTATTTGGTCATTTAGGTCAGTGGATATGTTGAATGAAATTGGATCGACTATGCTCCACTGGCAGGGCAAAGAAAGGACAGAGTCAAGGGGCTCCAAACTTGTAGCTGTTGGAACCGCTCTTGGGCTGGGAGCATCAGAATACCTGGCAAGTTTGGAAAGGGCACGCCGAAGCTTTGTGTTGGTTGCATCCTTAGGGCCATCAGAGCATCTCTATTTTTTCAGTGCAACTATAGCTTTCAAAGTCTGCAGCGTGTACGATTTTTTGTTGCTTTCTCACTTGTCAAGCAAGCCTCAATGGCATTGCGCGCCATAGTGCATTTGTTCTGAATTTGGCTGGTTGGTTTGAAATCTTCTCAAAGGACTGGCTCTGCAGTCCGTCTCTGTTTTTTTGTCCTGGACATTTTCCCGACACATTGGCTCGCTTTGCAGCTGAAGTATTCAGACACCAGTCGTTTTGCAGCTGGAACTATCTCAGCATTCTCTAGCATTCTCCAGCATCCTTCCATAGGAACATGTTGAAGCCACAATGGAACATCCTCAGACAGGCTTAGCAACAAAATCAAAGTCCATGATCCGTCAGATGACAAGAGCGAGGGGGACTGGGAACGGCGGTGCCACTTGCGTACCAATTCTTTCAGATTCCTTTGATGTAAACGGAAAACAATAGAACTTAGTAAGTCATTATTCTTACCACTCTGAGTAGCTCAGTATTCTGATTGACCAATGCACAGATCATCTCAAACACATTGCAATCGACAAGCGCATGCAAGCACAAGCGAAAAGCATCACCTACAGATATCCTACAGATACCTACAGGATTGAGATTTCAGAGCCCAAATCACGTAGACTTTGGCGCGAAATTGGTGCCATGGCGGCATGGGTGCTGCCAGTTGCACTGAATCTCGTCTTTGGTGGTGAAATGTGAGCTCTCTGCTTCTCTCTTGTTTCAGTTTCCAAAGAGCTTCCAGTCAAGGTAGCTTAAATGTAGTAAAGCCATGTAAAGCCAGTAAAGCTGTGTAAAGTTCTTGAAGAGCATGTCAAAACATACAAAAACAGCAGAAATTCGATAACTCTTTGTCGGATTTGGATGGATTGACTTGGACTTTTGAGTTTGGCACACGGCAAGGAGAAGTGCGGATGGTCTCCCAGTTGCGAACGTGACGGTGGCGTCTACCTGGACCTAGTCACTGCTGCTCGCTCTGAACAACAAAGCACAAGGAAATCACAAGGTTTCGTCATGGAAACATTGGAAAAGCTCAACATCAACAGGAAGTTTGGGAGGATTAGATAGTGTGTGCATGTCTTCTAGTTCTAAGTAGCCAGGATTTGGGATTGGAATTGTATTTTATGGCAAAAGAAGATGTAGCTTAAGCAACTGCAGCACTAGGGAGGTGGTGGCAGGGAATGAAGAGAGGAGGATAATGACGTTGAATGCCAGGCATCATGTTTTTGTTGCCCGCATGCTCACATGGTGGACAAACGTTCGGTGGTTTGATATTGCTGATATTACTTCCTCACTGTCAGCATCATTGCGAAGATATTGCAATTCTGAACCACGGCAGTGCTTTGGTGCACAGTTCCCAGATGTTTCCAGAAGCTGAGGATTGCCACAGCTTGTTAGGGAATGCATAGAATTAGTCTATATTCTAATAGTGTATATAAAATCAGTGTAGTATACACATAGTTCTTGTAGCTTCATGGACTTTTGATATTATAAACATGTTTTGGTTATTAGACTTAATGAATTTGAAACAAAATTTACATATTACAATTATTACACATATTACTTTGTCTTTTTGTTTATTTTGGCCGGCTCCCAGGCCATTCCAAGCCATGGAAATTGTGGTGCTTTCGACGAAGAAGTCATCGAGGTGGAATGCCCAGCGGGTGCCATCTTCCCGGAGACCACGCAGAACTTGAACGCGTTGGACAGGCCACCGGGATGGCCAGGGATCCAAATTAGGATGGATCCAAATGGGATCCGAATTTTTCAGGGAGTTTTTGTGACTGAATTATTTTGACATTTTTGACATTTTGTGAAGTCCCGGGGGCAACCATGGTGGAAAGATAGTGGATTTTTGTTTTTCGAATTTGGCAATCTTTTCACGAATTCATCTAGAAAACTTGCGGGATCTAGATGCTTTGATCATTGTTGGAAACCTTCTGAGCATGACACCCACCTGCCCGATAGGATTGTACCTGGAGTTCTCTCTAGCTTCTTTTCTAGCTTGCCTGTATTGGAAAAGAATTGGCACATTGACTCACATGCCAGCAAAGCATTGCACCTGAGGAACTTCCTGTACTTCTGTGGCTCTTCGAACGTGGTGGTTGTTAGGTGGCTCTTGCGCTACTCAGCATCCCCTTTTGCACATGATTCGAACAATACCACTGCTGTCCATGCCTCTTGGCACCACAGTGAGATTCAGAAATGGAGATTCACAAAAATGCTCGACGCACAAGGGACAGCAAAGATATCAAAGCATTCAAAGCTATCAATCAATAGATCTAAAGAAATTCTGAAGATATCGACTCGGATAAGACAGTACGTTTGTTGCGACAAATCGTTGGGATGCCGTTTCGTTGTTCTGGAACGCTTGAGTCCGGACTTGAGCACTGTAATGTTCAGTAAGGTCGCTTGCAGGGCGGGTTCAACAAATGTTCTACAAGAGCTTCTAAAGCCTCCAACTCAGTATTTGCTTGGTTGTTTTGTTCAAATTGATTGGAACTGAATGATGTGGTCAACAAATTTTACTTTACATGTTGATCTACATCAAGTATCATCAACTTAGATGTGGCTCCTTATTGTCATCACTTTTTTTTTGACCCTTGGCACATGATCTGAACCTTGAAGCAACTGAAGCATTGGTTTCATGAGGCATCGCCCATCCTTAGATCGTGCAGATGTGGCTGGCTGGACGGCACTTCACGTTGCGGCACGGATGTCCCGGTGTTCGATAGTGGTGCTACTCCTGAAGGTCGGGAAATGTTTGGATTACAACTCTGCGCATTCCAGACATGAACTCAACACAAATCCAAGTCGGTCTGAGTTTGTATGCCTTGATGCCTTGCACAGAGTGCTGTATTTTTCCTTTGCTCAAATACGCCAGTTCTTCTATGTTCTTCTCTTTCATGCATGTTCGTTGTAAGTCCTTGTGAGTGTTCTTTCTTTTGTTGTACACTTTCGCTATCTCAATTTTCACACTTTCGTTATCTCCGTTTCGCTGTGCGGAAACTTTGGAGGTTGGAGCACCTGTGGCGTCGCGGAACAGCCATGGAGAACTCCCTTCGGACATGTGTTTGGATGAGGCAACGCACGCAGCATTTTCATCTTATCAGGATCACTTGTTCTCTTCATCAAGATCTCCTTGGAATTTCCACATTGGACCTGATGCGGAAGATGCCGAGGCCCACCACAAAAAAGGTTGGATGTGTCTACTGTAGCGACTAGATGCGTTTTCAGGGTAGGAATGCAGTGGAGAGCTCATCATTCACATTTTAATTGACCTTGATAATATAAATAGTTGAACAGCTTAGTGGATCAAAGAGGATCAATGTCATTAGATGAATGAGACGACGTAAAGCGAGGCAACAGAAAAGGGAACGGATGAGCGAACAGATGTTGTGATTTGTGAGAATTTGTGGCTCACCTGAGGCACCTTTGCCCACGCCCTTCTTTACACCGCAACATCCCATTGCGAGCTTTCGTGGTCACCACGAAGCATCGCAGATTGGCATTCGAATCTTCAATGCTCAACCTGGATATGGTGTTGCCTTCATACGAGCAGCTGGATTGGTACATGACTATCCAAGAAGTGCTTCGAAGTTCCTGTTACAAGAAGATGTGGATCGTAAGGTGGGCCTTAGAGGGGTGATTTGGATTTGGAGATTTCTGTCGTGGTTGTAGAGTTCTTTCCAACTTCGAGTTCTGACAGCATGTCATCCGGGTCGGTGTCATCCAGAGACACCCAATTCTGATACGGCTGCGGCTCAAAATGTAAGGTCTGGATCAAGCCCCGTTCCCACACACGATCCAGACCTCCGATCCAGACCTCCGATCCAGACCTTTCGAAAGGATTTGATCCAGACCTTTGATCCAGACCTTTGGAATGATATAATGTATTGGTGAGTTGATGTCTGGTCCAGTGATGGTTGCATGTTATTGGGTTTCCTGCTCTGCAGTTATTCACCCTGCCAAGCAGCCAAGCAACAAACTGTTGTAAAGCCACGCTGCCAAGCTGTCACGCTTCCAAGCTGCACTTGTCGTAAAGTTACGCTGCTAAGCAGTCAAGCAGTCCAGCAGCCAAGCTGCAACTGTTGCACATCCAAGCTGTCAAACTGCCAAGCTGACACTGTTGCAAGTTGTAAGGCCAGCCTGCCAAGCAGCCAAGCTGCACACTTGCTGCCTGCACACCTTGTCGTCCTTTTCTTGTCATGCTGCATCCAAGCTGCAACATACACAAACATGTGAGTCCACTTCTGGGCCGATCCAGACCCGGATCCAGACCGATCCAGACCCGATCCAGACCACAACCACAACCAGCTCCGACCCAGACCACATCCAGCTCCGTGTTAAAACTAGTGATTGTTTGGTTTCTTTCCTTGCTTCAAACTCTTGGTTCACAATCCATCAACTTTGGAACTCATGTCAACGGTACCAAGAGTGCTTACAGTCAAGTTGAATCCGAAGTGTGAACACTATAGCTAGACCTCTCCGCCTTTCCATGTGACCTCTGGCCAAGCCACAGACTCATGTAGAGATATGATGTCATATCATGACAACATGATCTTCTAGTTGGGGCCTTGGAAACCTCTGGATCATGCCCCTTTACGTAACCCCCTCGTTCCAGACGTCCGGATCACCGCGGGACGATCCAGACGGTTTTTAGAGCCATACCCTACCAAGATCTTGTTGAACTAAGACATTTTCTCTAGTCTCACTGACCAATGTGCGACAGTTTGTGAGAAAAACATGCAGAAGTATGTAGTGGAGTGACAATAGTGGATGACTTGATATCATGATATGATCTGATATGACACGATATAAAAGAACAGGGTTAGTAGTAGAGATATCATGATACATATCATGATAATATACGACATACTAACACATTGAATGGACCTCCTACTTTGGTTTGTGCCAAGTCTTCAGGCAGTAGGCACCTTCTTGGGTGAGACCTTTGCCATGTGCGACACCCTTCGTTTGGCTTACTTCAGCCGTTGTGATCTGTGGAACACGGGTGTGGTCTCTGCGCTTCTGAAAGCCTGTAGTTGCTTGGAATGGCCCGGGCCCTAGGAGTGGCCGGCCACACTACAGAACCTTAAAAAAGCCCTGTAAGATTGACAGAGTAGTTTTAGAGTAGAAGAGTGATTGGCAGAATCGAGACATAGAATCTCCACGAGGACATAGGACTTTCAAAAGTTCTGTTCTGGCATGTCCGCACCCACAGAGGCTGTTTTATAATTACTGTATTTTCATGATCTTGAATGATCTTTGAAGCTCAATCAATACATGCACTATGCTGCACTCCGTCACCGTATGCCGTACTTGTTTCTGTGCGACTTGAACGTGATTTAGTTCAGGCCAGATGATATTCAAAAAGTTCATCGTTTGGTCCATGCTTTGGCCATCAATTGGTGGACTTGCCATGAAGAACTTGCGGATCAAGAGGTGAGCGGCCATTTTTGGGTCGTTTTTCCGGCTGTTTGCGCTTTTTGCGGGCAATTGTCTCTTCACATTTCTTCTCTCACTTCTATCAATTCTTCGACTACGCAGCAAGTATTCTATACAGAGCCGCGCCCTTGCAATACTAACAAGGGTGGATGTTATGTTGAAAACGCTGTATAGAACTCTTAAGCTCCCCACAAGCGCTTTCAAACTACAAACTAAAGAGATTTAAAGGGGCTTTTGAAATCATACAGCGGATGCACTCACACATATCATATGTCAAGTCATAATTTATAATATGTTTGTGAAGTTTTTGAATATTATGTTTTTAGATTCAAGTGGGGAATTCCGTGCCGTTTCGGTCTTGGAGGTCATGGTTCAGACGGAACCTGATGAATTGGATGAGATCCGTGGTCTTGAGTTGAAAAACATGTTGGGCCACGCAGAAGTTCTCTCGTATTTTTTCTTGTCATCTCTTTGTTTGCATCACTATCTCCATGAATGTTGTGGGCGTATGGAGCCTGACACTTGGCGGAAGCTTCATGACTCAGTGGCAGATACCGTCCCGGTGGCAGTTCTCCAGAAGATCTATTTGCTGCTACGTCGTCAATGGATACCGCAATTTAGCATTCCGGGGCTCTCGGCAAAGAGCCTGAAGAGATTGGATCCTATTGGAATAAAAAGCAATTCAATTCAATGGCTGCAGAGTATTCCTTCGAAACAAGGATGGTTGTCTGTCACTAGCTATCCTCCACATGAAATTGGTTATCCAGGATCCAACAAAGAACTTTGGGTCAGCATTTCGGTGGGTTTGCTCTTCTTTTCACTGGCTCCAACTTCTGCATCTTGTCAAGTGAATTAGACTTATTTGGAGTCAAATCTCTGACCAGGTGAATCAATTACTGCATGCAAATCCCCAAAGGCATTCCGACGTTCTGTTGTTTGTCATGGAACTTTTGTTCCTCTTGTTTTTCGCTAGTCATTGCTGAAATGTTGAAGAAGTTGAACTGCGCCTTCACTTGTTGCTTTATGTTTTGCGTTGCAAAGTTATTTACAGGCAGTTGATTGAAAAAGCACCGTTACGACAAGACGCTTCCTCGTCTAAACTCCCGAAAGTCCTGGTGCTCTGTTTGGCTTTGATCTGCCAAGGCAGCCCCGGAAGCTTGTTTGGCCCTGACTGAAGTGCAATGCTCCTGGGATGGAGACCAAGTGGTGCTGGAGAGGGCAACTGGCCGGACAGATGCTGCTGGCACTGCTGGAAAACCTCATGTCACATTAGCACTTTTGAAACCAGATGGCAGCTGGAAAGAGTGCAATTTTCTAAGCATGGAGCTTGGATTCTCTGAAGAGAATCCTCACACTTGGTTCAGCTGGTTGGGGGATTCCCAAGCTGATGTCAATAATTCAGTGTAGCTTAGCTTTGGCTGTCTGCCTGGAGTAGTTCTGCCAAGTCCGAAAGTGACCTTGGAAGAAACGAAGAATTCTGAATGCACCTGTGCGATGCTTTGGGCAGATGTATTCGACCAAAAAGGAAGTCAGTCGATCCACGGCACTGCAGTTTTCCGTCTCTTTGCATCCTTTGCTTGGCATGCCAGGTGGCCCGACAGAAGAAACGAAGCAGTTTGCGTTCATCCACCCAGGATGCGCCTCGCTGAGGGTTCTCATTGTGTCATACTGCCCTTATGTATCTCCGGTAACAATCCATAAAGGACGCATGTTGATACAGTAATATGATCTATGATTGCCGCTGACTTCGTAGAATGCTTAGATTGAAATTTGATTGTGTCCCTTTTTGAGTACTATTGTAGCTCAAAATTCTTCAAGCACAGATCGTGAGAAGGATGCGTTCTTTGCCGCAGCAGAGATCTTTGAAAAAGATGAGGCACTTTGCAAATGAGAGTCCCTTGAGTCTGACTTGAGCCGAGTGTGAAATTTGGGGGAGGTAGATGTGGCTATCATCGGAGCTGGACCTGGTGGAACCCTCATGGCATACCTGTTGGCAGAGCAACACGGAAAGTCTGGAGCTCAGACTTCGAATCAACGCTTTCTCTTGACTTTCAGCCAAACACCCGTTTACCCAGGAAGGTTTGCCTCATTGATCCCATGCCATCCAAGAAGTGGCCCAACAACTATGGTGTTTGGCAGGTGGGGCTCCAACTCTGAAGGGATGACCGCTCTGAAGGATGGTAAGTGGTTGGAAAGATTGGGGAAGATGTGAAGATCGTTTAAATTTGTTTAACATATTCTAAGATTAGCTACTGAATGAATAGTATTTTAGGAACCATTGATAGAAACCAACAACTAGACTTAAGGCAAGTTCTTGCGATCGAATGGTTATTCATTCTAAAGGCTGCTGCTTTCAAAAACATCGAAGATAGGACAACGGGTCAACGAAGTGCAGACGCACAATTAGTCAGCCGCAATCAGTGGTACTAGCATTTGTACTACATAAATCGTCAAGTTTGTGGATCATAACAGCCTGGCTCCTCAATCAAGAAAGATCATTGTATCCAAGGAAGAGCATCGAGGCAAGTCTTTTTTGAGGGAAAATTTGCAGCTTGCATCCGAGGCTGAATGGGATGCTTTGGCGGCCAAGTTGGGCTTGGATTTGAGATCATGTCCATCTGACGGAGTTTATATGCAAACACCTTGCAAGATGGATGTTATAAGACTGTTATGCTGGTCCATGATGCTTCTGGATTTACAGATTTTGCAGTTGTTTGCTACGATTTGACAAACTTTCAAAGAAATTCTAGTCTTCTCTCTACTGTTCTTTGGCCAGGTCTAGGTGTTCAATGGGAAGTGACCGATACCTTCTTTGGAGGTAGCTGGGAGGTTGGACCAGAATCAGCAACACTTTGAAGAGTTAGTGCTATGTCAAACAGAGGAGGATGCGCGGATATCCTCATTGATATTCGTACCAATGAGTGTGACACTAGCAACAGCTGCTCATGTGAACAAGAAGAAAGGACAGAGATGTTTTTTACAGTTTACAGATGATCGATCCAGAGATGATGGTGCTATCGGTGGTATTGGTAGTGCTTGTTCTCTGACTTGAAGCACTCCAGTTGCCTATCGAGAACCGCCTGAGACTTGACAGACCATATGCATGGCACTCAGGGCATTAGATCACATCGAATAGCTCTATTTTAAATCATATTGAATCGGAAAGGCCGATTTTTTGACAGGGATTTCCCGTCAGAATGTATAAGCAAGCCCAAACAGCTCAGGGCAGGGTGGACCGAGTCAAGCTGAAAGAGCTTTTGCGTAGCAGTGGCACGGCTCAGTTCTTTGGGTTCCTTGAATTCCACACCAAGTTGGTGAATTTTGACATGATTTAAGATGATACACGATACAAAGTACCTTGTGCCAAGGCCCCAATGTTCAGGTCATTGAAGCCGAGGTGGAGGCTGAGGCGACACGAGATCTGACTCTTTTGACTGATTTTTCTGTATTGAAAAATGAAAAGTTCGAGTTATTTTTTATGCTATGAATTGATGAATCTGGATTCCCACTGGATTCCAGCCATGATCAATGCTGGGGTCTTGCTGGTCAAGGCCATTGCGTCCAATATCTTTGATAGTCCTGCCATTCGCCATGGTGCGACAGGCGCATGTGCAGTCAGATGTATATATATATATATTATATACATATACATGTATATATATATACACAGTATACATACACAAGTCTTAACACATCTTCAGATTCACGATTCATGAAGTGACATCTGTGTTGCCATTTACAACTTCAAAGATCTTTGAAGATATTCATGTCGAGATACTTAAGCTTTCGGCCACGGCTTTCCAGGCTCTATCATCCTGCTGTCCAACGGGTCAGCCCTTCGTACCAAGTGTCTTGTCTGTGGGTACGAGGGAACCGAGAATGCGTGAAGACTTGGCATGGAGTCTTGCTGAATTTTGATTTGTCATCGCCGGATCAGAGCTTTGATGCTCTTGGGAAAAGTCACTTCTCCCCTGAGTTTACATTTGAGGAAAGATTAGTCACAATATTTCACAGCTTATAGTATTCTTATAGTATTCTTCAAAATTATTTTTGAATATGTCCTTGGTTCTTCTGATGAAAGGCTGTCGATTACCGCATTCGAGAACAGTTTATTTTTGTTTCCAAATGGCCATGAGGCTTACCAAAGCGGATTTCATTTTCCCGAAATCTTGTCTTAGACCTTGGGCAGGCTTATTGTGGACTCAACCGGTTTTGAATCGCGACTCACTCGACGTCTTTCTCCTGCAGTCTTCCTGGCATGTTGAAAGTGAAATGCATTGAAATTCGGTTATTTCTCTATCTCTGGTATTTTCTGTTCCAGGATTAGTTTCAAAAACATCATGCAAAATGAACCGACGAATGGACCGAACGGACCAGAGTTTCAGACTTCGCTGCAGGGCCAACCACCTGCTCCTGCACCAGGGTACCAGATCGCCTACGGTTGTGAAGTAGTCGCCCCCTTTGATTCCAGCTGCAAGCAGCTTGATATGGCCAGTTGTTTCCCTCGTGATCCATGCCTCAGGTTGTGGATGGATCATTTCATTATGCACCTGAAGCAATGACTTTGTTCGATTACAGCCAGAGACTTACTGCATTTCAGCAATTAATTTCAAACATTTTAAGCTGATAGTGAGATTAACATCGGGGATCTTGAATGTTGAAGACTGCAGTTTCTCCTATCCTGCTATGCGCAGGAACAGACCATCTAAGTTTCGACAAGGCAGATGTTTGCTGTTGACTCATATTGATACATTTTGCACCAAGCGTTGCCGTGGAATATGGCAGGAATGGGAGGAGCGGGCCAAGAAAGAGCCTACCTTCATGTATGTCATGCCTCTTGGCCCTGTCGCTTCCTGAGACTTCGTCATGAATTCAGCGGAATGCTGAAATCAACTTGTAACTATCACAGGCCTTCTGTTGCGATTGTCGTTTTTGTTTTGCCTTGGTCTGGGGGTGTTTTGTTTGAAACATTTTGCTGCATCTTAGGTTCCTGGTGAACCAGATGCGCAGAGGGTCTGGCTCTTTTCATGCCATCAAGCTGATTGTGAAGCTATGTGAATCTCATGTATACAATGTAGTCATATGTGTGGTGTAATCTGATTCAACTTGGAGGTGTTTTTTGAGGAGACATCACTGGCCTTCCTCTCAGTTTCAGGATGTACCAAGTCACTGAGTCATCCTACGTCATCCGAGCACAGGTTGCACGTCCTGCGATCAGTTTCGAAGAATGCAAGCGGCGATGCTTTGCAAGGCTAAAACATTTGGGTCCTGACCTAAGAATCTTAAAAGCACTAGAAATGTGCAAAACAACATCTTTAAACAATTAAGATGTTAAACAATCTCAAGATTTGACAAATTTGGAAAGCTCAGCAAGTAGAAACGCATTTTGTTTATCCCCAGGTATCTCTTACAGGCCTGAGACAATCTCTGACGAGGCTTTGGTAGTGGGTTGGTCGCTGGTGAGTTTGAAGTTTCAAAACGGACGTGAAGATGTCAGGAATTCTGCTATATTCCAATGGGAGGTCCGCTTCCGGAGATCCTGGACTGCAAATATGTCTTCCAAGCCGTGTTTCATTGCTCGGTAGAACTTGGCACATAACACGTCGTGTCTGTTGCTAGCTACACCAACATATGTCTATCTGACACAACAATTTGCAACAAAGGCCTGGACAACGAATTATTGCTTTCGGAGCAGCTGCTGCCATGGTTCACCCGTCCACAGGCACAAGTTGCCTTACAATTGCCAGGTCCACATAATTTCCAGTAGTTGATTCAATCCCTTTGGCCTGCTCTTGTGATATCATGATACACTGAACAACTGATCGCTGATTTTTACTTGATTGGAATCGTGCAGCAAACTCCAAATCCTTCAGACTTTCAGCAGCATTTGGGCTCTTTGCATACCATCGGGCGCCACTTTGCGTAATCTTCTGATTGCAATGTCGACGGTCTGAGTCTCATTAGTATTTTGCATAATTGTATGCCGGTATGCCTTCCATTTGCCATTTGTATTCAGATTCAGAGGACTGAAAATTGAAACATGTTTTATTTTATTTTTTAAGGGGGGAAGCCGGGGAAACCTGTGATTTTCGGAATCAGGAAGAAGCAAAATCTTCGCTCCTCAGCGGGGAAGGGAAGGCAGGAGAAGTGGAATTGGGTCTGGCGCTTAGAGCTCTGTCGCAGAGATTGTGCCCATCATATGATATGATATGTGCCTAGAAATCTTTCCAAATCTCAGTTTTGCAGAATGGAGAGGTTTCACTATGAAAATGGTGAGCAAAGATCAAAAACACAGTGGACTGCGGATATCTTGCATAATCTTGAATCTTTGCTTCAGGAATGGGATTCGACAAGGACGCAGCAAAGAAGACTGCAGGCCTCTCCGAATTTATCATTAGACTTCTCCAAGATGTTTGACTCGTGAGGCAACATCAAAGCGTTGCATTGAAATCTGAAATCAGTTGACGTGGCTGCAATGCTGAGATGCTCTCAGGTGAGATCAAAGATGCTGAGCCCTCAGTCTTTATGCCTCTGAAGGGTTTTATCTCTATTCAATTCTTGACATTTCTTGGATTTGCTCCCCCTAAAGGTGTCGATGGACAGAAAGCTCCAAAAATGTCAGCATCGTTTTGATGTTCGCCGTTATGTTGAATCCTGAAATTCTTGCTGAAGTGCCATCTTCAAGGAGACCACCAAGTTTGCTGGCGAAATGTACACTGAGATTGGCAAGACCTGGGAATCGAATCTTGGCATATGGCCTTCTGTCCAAACTTCATTTTCCACATTTTTGTTAATCATATTGTCACTATTGTCCATAAGATTTGTTAGATATACTGTATTCATTTATAGATTCCATAGATAATGATATGACTGATTTGTTCGTGAAGGATTTGGATGTTCTTTTTTGGACTCCACGTTGAGCACGTGATTGTTTGCATTGAGAACTTGTCTCCTTGAAGGATGCGTGCTGCCAAATTTACAGAGACCCTCAACGCAGAAGACGATACTATGCCAAAGAAGATTCTTGATTGCAGCTTAGCAACTCTTCCCTCGTTGCTTAGGATAAGCTTCGGTCTTAAAGTGTGTTTTCTTGCCGCAGATAGATTGGTTTATCCGACTTTTTGAGCAGTTTTGCTTGTTTTGCCTCATTGTCAGGGCTTTGAAGTGCTTCATGATCCTTGCCTGCAAGCCAGACAACGAAAGCAGTGGATGGCAAGCATGTCGCTGTCCATACGTGTCTCATGTACTCTCATGTATTCCCACCTCTTGATCAAGGACATACCTCATGAAGCCTTTGTATCTTGGATGCAGAAAAATCAATCCAGCTGCTCAAGGTAAAGAGCTAGAAATCGAACATGCCTCAAGGGCTAAAAAAGCTGAATGCAATCAAGCTTCAAAAGATTTTGAAGGACACCACATGACAATCAATTAAATTTGCAGTTCTACCTATGGCAGGATCATCGTCCTGATGATTTACGTGTTCATCGCCCGCATGCTGTACAAGGCCACAGCCCTGATGATTGTCAGGTAGACATGAAAGGCACAGGAAGGCACGAAGCGCGAGGATTTCTTCCATGTTCCAATCTTTGATGAATGATTTGTATTGATGTGTCAGGTGTACCAAGTCTTGCCAATTCATTTGCTCGAGATGATCTTCGGCGTCGGCCTGTGTTTTTTTGGAGGCAGATCAAATCAGTGCCTGAAAGGTTCATAAGATCTTATGAGAATACGTGTTGGAGATACACGATACATCACGGTACTCTCTATGATAAAATCATGTGTGAAGACTGATGAGATAGAGAGTTGCATTTAGGCACCCCTTTATGCCGGACTCCACATGTCACAATTTGTTCAACAAATTCAACACGTCGTGTAGGTGTGTACTTTGCTTCCATCGCCGCGTTCGAAGCCTTCCGCAACTTCGGCGGGCAACTTCTCATTGACGTGCGCCTCCGCCTCCTCTGCTCCCCTAAACACAGCGTTGCCATTTTGCATCTCTTCGCAATTTCAATTTCCATGTATTTCTGCAATTTCATGTGAAGCAGTGTTGCAAATGGAGTGGAAATGGCATGACGAAGCAATGGCCAAGGATGCATTCGTGTTGCATATCGACAAATCATTGGGAGAACCAGTATTGATGTATTGAATCTTGTGACAGGAGCTCGCTTTGTGCTGGGAACAGGCCAATTCGGCTGATTCTTGCTTGTTTGGGTTGTGACACTCTTTTATTTATTTAGTTTTGTCCTTGCATCATTATGGCAAGTCTGCCAACTCCTGGATTTGTTCACATACTGTCAGATGTTTATAGAAACATATTCTGCCCTCTTCCTTTGTTCACCTTTGCATTGCTCAAAGCATCACTGCAGTACTTGTTACTTCTCACAGGTTTTCACAACATGTCACATGTCAGGCACTCCTTGTCAAAGCTGCATAGAGCTCAGTGCTTTTTATATCTTCAAGGTAGTCAGATGGATGTGATAATGTGATTCCATACTGCATGACTGTCGGGAGTCGTTGGTGGAAGGGGCACAGTAGCACATTGAGGCCAACGAAGAGGATGACAAGAAAGATTTGGACAAGAATGGTGTGGCGGATGTGCAAGAGATGGGATACAACGAGCTGATCACCCACAAGGTTGCTGCGCTCGCATGGGAAAGTAACACAACACGGCTGATGAGAAACTCCTGGAAATCACCGTGTTGATCCGCCTCAAACTGAGGCCAAGATGGCAATGATGGCCGTTGACAAACCCGAACGTTTGATGAAGGCCATAAGCATTGAGACATTTTTCTCCAAGACTGAGGTCTTTGAGATATGCATGTGAACAGGGAAAAAAAAATATATATATATATATGAATAGGTTCATGAAAGTTATTAGGGGTGAAAGTGCTCAACGTTGAGCATACTGTACCAAAAGCGGGTAACCCTCCCGATTGTAGCATTGCAAAGGATCGAAGTGACATTGGACACTGGCCACACAGATGCGGATTGTTTGATTCAAATGCCTTGTTGTTTAGAGGCGTCGGAATACTTGTTCACGGCGTGGGTGGCTGTTTCTGCCTTATCTCGAGAGTTTCATTGGTGTGAACATTTGTTTGGCATTGAATGATCCTGGATCCTGACTCGATCCTCCCAAGGTCATCGCAACTTTGAAGTCTCAGTTGGATACCCAATGACAAATGTATGACAAACCCTTTGCTGCGATTTGAAGTGTGATGCCAAACGTCATGTTACACAATGGTATCACTGATGAAAAATTGCAATATGACATATTATGATCTAATATGTAGTACAATACAATACAATATAGTATGTATTATAATATCATAATATGTGTTTTTTCATATGATATAATATTGTTTTGATATATATTTAATTTCTAACATAAAATTTTGATACAAAAAAGACAGATATAGAATATAAGATTGTATACTATGGTACAAACATGACATGATATGAGGAAAACATGATATGATATCATTATATAATTTGATATAGTAAAATATGATATGTTTCGATATAGTATAATATAATACAATGTCATATGATACATGTAAGTTGATACAATACAATATACTGCAACCAGATTTTTAATATGATAGAACATGATGCAATATATTGGAATTAATATCAATTGTGATTTGGTACTAACATGAAACAAACATAGTATAATAATAATATAATGTATATACTACGATGTGTCATAATTTAATATACTTTAACACAATCAATATAGTTGTAGTCCAATGATATGATATGATGTAACCTATTGGAATATCGTATAATGCAAGTTAATTGTATGATGCAATGTTATATTAATGTAATACATTGATGGTTTTTGAGCCCTGAGGTTTGCCAAGACGGTTGCCATTGCCCTGGGAATTGCTGATCAATTGCAGTTGCCGGCTATTCAAATCCTTGGACCAACGCTTGCCATGTTGCTTGGGAAGGACCACGGACGAGCGAGGGATATCGAGAGTCGTGTAATCAGAATGCATAGCAGAGACTCAAACAGCAAAGACACGATACGCGGGAGAACAACCTAGAACAAAGCACCAGAGTCGTTAGAGGTCAAAGTTAGCACATCAATACAAAATGCACACCCACTTCCCTTGTCCAATTTGTTCTTTGGCTGGCTCTTTTATTGCTTTCCTTGTTTACAATGTGCCAACATATTCAGGACTTGTCTCATTGGACTGCTCCCATCATCGGAACAACCATCAAAGTCATTGCCGTGGTGATCTCCTCTTACATTCAGGTGGCTGGAGCTTTCGATCATTGTGATGCAAGGATGGTATCGGGGTATAGGATGAAGGACAATGCTTGATACAGTTACCACCATACCGTCTGCAACAGCAAACCCAATGTTTTTGTCCAAAGCTTTCTGCAAAACCCATAACGAAGCGCATGTTTCCGTATTATCCCAGATGGAATTGCAACTTGCAACAGCAACGGTTGCAAGAGTTGAGTTTCATTAGGCTGTGATCAGTGCCTTCTATTCTGGAATCCGTGGTGGACGTTTGTTTGGAGAAGCGTGGGCGAGCTTAGTCTTGGTGGAGAAGTTTAGGCTAATTTTGGCTTCAAAGTTGTGAACTGCAATTTGAGATGCTTGTAATGTCAGATGCCTCAGACCTTCCGGAGATCAGGTTTATGTATGGTGTACTTCCATACGTGAGCCCTCGACTCAGTGAACAAGTGAACTCCAAAGTTTACAGATTAAAAGGTACAATCTCATTACAAGCTCATTCAGTTTCCAGATGTTCCATACTACAAACAGCTTTTTAGAAAAACAGTGTCAAGACTATGACTCTATGACAGACATGTATATATACATACATTACATTACATATCATATATTTGATATGATATATTATATATTATAAACATTATATATCATATACACAATTCTACATATGATTAATTATACCGTATGTGATCTCTGCAACTCACGGGTCCCATCAGAGGTCCATATTTGCCCGAATGCATGGGACTGAAGAGCTTCAATCCAGAAGAGTCGACGCCTGAAGTTAAGAAGAATTCGAGACGATGCTGAAACTTTGGATTGGAAACTGTTTATGGATCTTTATGGCCGGCTTAGACTCTGAAGTCATGAAATGGGGGAATGTTACGCATTGCAATGTCGGATCATTGAGATCTGTGGAAAGGTCATACATTGACGAGATCGTCGGCTTCCCCCTTGCCGCTGCACATTGGCTTCAAATTTAGCTCAACTTCAGTCCTATGCAATCTTAAGTCAATCTGAGTTTCAGCCATGGTTTACATATATTTGATTTATTTGATTTATTTGTCTTAAGTGCTTGAGAGTGCTCGTGCAAGTCAGACCTCAGGCTGGCTTCTACTACCAACTCACCAATGGATTCGCCTTGGAGTTCCCTTACAGCCTCATCATGTTGCCTTGTACCATTGTTGAGTGGATCATCCGCTGGCACATCTACACTTGAGCATACAGCCGCTCAGAATCGCGGCAGCCAGAAAGCCTGGCAATGCTTTCTTTCAGTCCACGTTGATCACGTCCACGGCCTTTTTTTTGACAGTGGATCTGAAAGATTCTGAAAGATCTGAAAGTGACAAGGGCAAAGGCCCAATTCACTTTGCCTGCACATCACTTGATATCCCTTGAACGCACCTATGTGAACTGCACAACAGAAAAGGCAAGACACTTCTGTGATGTCAAGCTTTGCAGGGAACACCTGTGATGTTACAACACTTGGGGAGTGCAAACGTCTTAAGAAAGGGTCTTCCCCGGTCTTCCCTCTCTTGACAGACACTGTGTCACTGCTCTGTCACTGCAGGGTATCAGCTCTGCCGCATGATGGCTGCTTCAAAGGACGTTGAATCTTGAGAGATCTTATCTATTCTTATCTTGGAGAGTTGTACTCGGTTGTACTGATTGGAGTCAAATGGGGAATTCTGCAGCTGCAGTTCAGTCAGGGATATTGGTGAGATCTCGTGTTTCATAATAGAAGGAAGTTTCTTTCATTGCAGATTACCGTCGATATTCGTCGATGCAATGTTAATTATAGAACGTTGCTATATAGTCTGCGTGCTTGCATTGTTTGCACCGAGTTTCACTGTCGACCGCATTTCAGGACGTAGCAGATGTCATCGCAGATGGATTGGGAAAAGGTTTAATGCAAGGGATCCTATGAGGCAAAATTGTCGTGACGACAAGCAGACACACGACATGTGTTGAAGTTTTCAGACCTGAGGCCTGATGCAGTGGCTGCTTCTGCCTATGAAGCCATTTGGAGCCATGGGCATAACGCAAAGATTTCATGTATTTAACAAACACCCGAAGTGCGCAATCAAGTTGTCAACACTCCGGACATTTATAATCTGAGGTGAGCAGAACCAAGCGCAGAGAGACTTTGCCATTTTTGGTGGTGAGTCTGGGGCCAAGCAGCCGAGCGTACAAGCCAGCAAGACTCTTAAGGAAACTTGCTTAGAGATGAGCTTAATTAACATTCATTTATCATTATGTAATTTGTGACCTTTAATATTTCTGACTCAAACGCTAGCAACGAAATGGACGTCATTGGACCTCGGGCCGATGAGCCGACTCTTTGCACTCGCTACACTTCACTTCCAATGTCAGGTTTCTCATGGAATTGGATGTAGCTGGTCTGCGCGGATGGTTTCAAGGTTTCTTCAACCTGCCGGAGGATATCAGATGAAATGCATCTTTGTTTTTTTGCATATCTTTGCATGCTTTTATTTTTTTTGTTTGAATCCAGGACCTTTGGGCAGGTTTTCTTGCGGGATGGTCATTGTCTTAGTACGATATAGTACGATCCTGAATCCAGAATGTTAACTTCCATAACCAAATGGAGTTCGACTTCAACAGGCCATCACTCCCTGGAAATCAGAACCACGAGCCGGAAGCTTGGTGCTACATCGTACAGCGGTGGTGACCCGATGACACAGAGACAACAGCACTGCACTCGACACCAAGGTCATGGGTAGCGCGACTGACGTTTGGAACCCAACTGACTGGGTTCTGAAACTTCGCTCTTCGGAGAGATTGCTTTCTTTGATGTTGCACCCTTCAGGTTTGGTTTGCAGCTGGTCACGAAAATTCCGCCACCCATAGCCTTCTCCTTACCGCTCCTCTTGGGGCAATTCTGAGCTTTGCATGGACTAGAAAACATAGCATGAGAAGGCAAGTGCTTAAAACATACGTTCATGCGGCAACGAGTTGTGTTTGCCTGCATCATCCAACATGGGTTGTGTTGGCTATGGCCTCGAATCCATGTGATATTGAGATTGAATGTGCAGTAGCTCATGGCAGTAAATCAGCTCCTGGGAGAACATATTTACATGCAATCATATTATAATATATAGACATAGACGTTAATGAACACGTTTAATTTGCACTTTTCATCCAACACCGTTTGCCAACCTCAAACTTTATAAAGGGGCTTCTTCAGCAAGGCTTTAAAGCTCATTGCTGGGATCGCACGCTTCTCCTTGACTTATGGCCCATATCTTACCGAAAGATGCTGCAGACACATGTCTTCAAATTACTTCAGTGAAGGTGTCAAGCTGGTTTTGGATGAATCATGTATTGCGATGTCTTGGCCCAGTCACATTCAATATGGTCATGTTGAGGTGTCTCATTGATCCGATCTGTGACACCTTTATTTGGCACCCCACCATCCTATGTTCGCGACCTAAGCAGGTTGAAGCAACGAAATGACGAAATGATGACTTTGATCATGCTGATGACTCTAATGACTTGATGACTTCTTGACCATTGAATTCATTGACCATTGAGGCATGGACACCTCCGGTTCCGAAAGAGGAGGCCGGAGTCGGCTAGAGACTGCTAGAGACAACGAAGATAAAATACTGCGGATAGTACACTTTATTGGGTAGCTGGAAATAGCACTTTAGATGTGGAGGCAAAGAAACCATGACATTAAGAGGATTCTGTGAAACCAAACGCAGAGGTACACAACCTGAAAGTATAAACATGTTTTAATGACCATTCTGTCAGGAACTACTTGACACCAAGAGAGAAAACAATTACCATTTTATGGAGATAAATTGAGAAACGTGATTTTCTGTTTGACTGTGAGGTTGGAGATGTTGCAGCTAAGACAGAGGCGTTTGCAATGATGAAAGCTGGCACTGATCTCAGGAGTTGGACAAATTCAGATGAATGTGCCCTAGTGTATCCTGGTGTGCCATGACCAAAAGATGGATTTTCCAAAACAGAGCCACGAGGACTTCATCCCCAGTTGTTTCTTTCCCAAGGAAAGGAAACTTCAAAGAAGAGAGTGCCACAGGGCAAGCAACTAGCTTGAGCTGAGAGAATGATTTAATGATGAACACCTTCAAACAGGTGGATGTTGTCATGTTGACATGTTGGCTGTTTTCATCTGTGTTTTCTCGAAATTTGAAATTTATTCGAAAGCTCGATTTGGAATCTCAGCTTAAAGCCAGGGTCTGGAAGCCCAGCCATTTGAATGCTGATTTTC
Source organism: Breviolum minutum Mf 1.05b.01 (assembly GCA_000507305.1). Taxonomy (NCBI): domain Eukaryota; class Dinophyceae; order Suessiales; family Symbiodiniaceae; genus Breviolum; species Breviolum minutum. The sequence continues at coordinate 81,177 of DF239650.1, forward strand.
CGGTTTTCCACACAGATTTACAGCGTTCTGCAGTTTCAAAAGGATCGAAACCAAAAAGCTGTCCAAGTTTTGTGCGCTTTGAAGAAATACACAAATTATGGACAAAACATGGCCAAAGAGCAAAAAGAACAAGGAATCCTGGAATTCAGTTTAGAAACATTTCGGATTGGAAGGACTGGACGGTTCCTGTGTCTCGTATGAAACTGCAGCTACGCCGCATGCAAGTCAGGCCCTTAGCAAGATGAGATTGTATTGTGTATTTGGCGGCATAGAAGGGACGAGTAATTATTGTAAGAATCTAAAAGAACTCATAAGACCAGAAAGTTCGACTGCATCTGAGAGAGAAGGAATTCCTATCAGTCTTGCATGCACCCACAATGGTTGTGCAGCATCAAATTTCATCCATGTCCGCCTCCATTGAAGGAGCCAAGGCTTTCTTTGCAATGTTTTGCTTTGTTTCGACAAAACCCTTATATAACTTTTTATGGTCAAAATAGGTGCTCAATGGAGACCAGATCAACGAGCTCCTCAATTACTTAGACGATGCAGGCGCTATCCGGCTATCGCTCAACTGATTTGCTTGGGGTGCTCAATGGTCAAGTCAGGATGAGATAGGATAGGGAAAAACATGTGTTAAAAGGCTGGGGCTGGGGGTTGGTTTTTTTCTGGAACACTGCACACTCATTCGCTCATTCGCTATCCCTATTGATTTATTACATCACAAACTTTCATCGCCCCCCGATTCATTTTCTCATCATCTCATATCTACCTTATTAATCCTTATTAGTTATTAGATTTTACGTTTTGCATATCACTGACTTTTCACCTTACCTCATTCATTTATACAGTATCCTCTTCATGTGACCTGTAAAAAGTAAAATGAGCAAGGTTAAAATGAGATGATGAGAAAATGAATGAGGGGGGCGATGATGAAAGTGTGTGATGTAGGAAAATAGGGGATAAAGAAGGAGTGGGCAATGTTCCAGAAAACCCCCAACACCCCAGCCCCTAGCAAGGCAACAAATCCTTTAAAGAGGCTGAATTGAATGCTGTTCCTGTTTCAAAGCGTCATGTGCAGAGTTGAGACACTTTGTTGTGCGAGTTTCGTGCATTTTCTGTTTCATTGTAGGCATCGGAACAATCTCCTATCGGCCATTCCGGACAGCAGTCGCGGAATTCCTGGCAATCAGGCTGACAGGGAGTAACGATTCATGCAGTGCTATGAATGAAATTGAAGGAACATCAGAAATTCCGCAAACAAAGCATCCATAGAAGATAGCCGATAGAAAATACCTTAAAGGAAACAACGCATGAATCGTACTGTGAGATTTGCAGCTGCTTTCGAGGAATGTTGTTTCGTGTTCGTATAACTTCTGCAACGAACCTGCCGGCCGCAGTCGGGATTTCCACTCTGCCTTATCTCCAGAAGAGTTCACTGCTATCCTGTGTCGGATTCAGGCGAGCAAGCGTTATCAACAGTCAATGTGACAATTTCAGATTGAAAGATTTGATGGCCATGATGTGCTCCATTTTACCAATATTTTTGAGCATTTCCTTCATTCATACCCACAAGTCCGCGAAGTTCCCATGTAAAGAGCCATGAACTTTTGCCAGGACAGGTTGCAGCGCACTGGCATGACGTTCACAGAGGCCTTTGAGCTGAATGTGACCCGTTTTGCTGCAAAAGTGGGTATTACAGTAATTTATGGCATGCTAGGCTTAGTACATCTTAGTACATTGGCACATTGGTGAAGAATATGACATGTATGGCATAGTTATGGCTGTTATGGTGGTTTATGGTGTATTAGAGTATAGAGGGCAAATGGAGTTATAAGGTGGGGATCAGGAACAGATTTGTTTGAATGATTGTGTATTTGAGTCTCTTTTGGACTTCAGTGGCCAGTCTGGGAGTTTGCCACAACCTTGGCAGCTGGACCTGTCAGGCAGTGAGAGAAGCAGAAGGCAAGAACAGCCTTGCGGGTGCTCAGTTCATGCAAAGTCTGAGCCTTAGAGTGGAAGAGGTTTGATAAAGGTTGACGAGGCTTGTTTGGTGGCGCGTGGGATTGCACTTGGAAAGGGTTGCCAACAGACTGTGGCTTGCTGGACCAGGGTTTGCGACCTGATTTTATCAACTGCCTGGGAAAAACGTATTGAGGCTTGAGAAATCTGCGACTAGGTTTGTCCAACAAAGAGGTGGCACAAATCTTCAACTCGCTAAGTGCGAACTCCTTCCGAATCGCAGGCCATGCTTCAGCCATCCAGCAAAGTCTTGTGTCTCTTGTGTGGACTTTGCGACTCAGCCAGGCACCACCCATTTGCCAAATCCTGTGCAGAATGGTCAGGCCATCTTGTGATTTCTTATGATCTCGTGAGATTTTTGTATGTTCTATCTTGGATTTTGCAAGGTTCACACAACCACGATAAGCAGAGCACGTTGAGTCACAGTCTGCTGCTTTTTTTGTTGTTGTTTTGCAGGTCTCTGTGGTTCTTTTTGAAGCTCTACTAGACAAGTCCACTATGGACAATCGCTTACAGGAGTCCCAAGCTTCGATCCTTCAACATGGATTCATGGAGTCATAGCCGCCCTTCTGATGCTTCATGATGCTTCATCAATATATCTTCATAATAGCATTTCATGAATGTGGGCAGGACTGGGCTATGGCAGCTTTTCCTCGTCTGCGAGAAATCCTAGGCACAGCCAGAAGCCAAGTTTGAGGCAGTTTCTGAACCAGCTTGCATACTTTTGTCAATTTTCGCATATTTTTGCCAGTTTGCCGGCTGCAGTTTTGAGTTCCTTGACATCCAAGGAGCAAGCGGTACAAACTGCGTTGAGGCAGGGTGGGCACTGGAGAGAACAGCGCACAGATACAACAGCAGTTCTGGGAAAAGAGGGTGTGCAGCGAAAGCAACCACGCCAGAGAAGAGAGCAATGTGATGGCTATGCCATCTTTTAGAGGCAGCATGCGGAGCCACCATTGAGGCAGTATTTGGTCTTCCTTGCATGCTTGATTTGCGCAGTTCTTGTGACACTGCCATAATCGGCACAAGAAGCACAACCAATGTTTCTGTGTCAGCAAGTCCGCTCTTGCAAACAAAGCCATCAGCATTTGGGGAAGATTTTGTCTCGTTGTGCCTCCTTTCGTTGCCAGCCTTTCACTGGTTTTGTCGCCCTGGTGACTGATGCCGATCCTTCCATCACGTAGCTTGCCACGTGGAGAGTTTCTATACGTTTCTTACGCTGCTGGACTTTCATTTATTCATTTGCTGGATTTTCAGGTCAGCGGAGATCAGTAAACTTTGGTATGGAACTTGGTTTGGAATGTCACACTGAAGTAAGTTTTCTGACATGCGACAACTTTCCAGTTTTCGGAGGTGTGTGCTGGAAAAAGATGATTTTTCTGCTCAATCCTTACTGATGAAGGGGAGGTTGTGATGTCATAGTGATCTGGGATCTGCAGTGAATTGTAGCAACATCACACGATTTTACGAATTGAGAGGTTGGTGAAATTCCATGATCTTGACACCAATGCCAAGGATGAGCCACTGGTGAGATTCGAGGCGGTGAAGTTGTTTGGAATTTCTTCCAAAATTGCATGCCCACTGTGTAATGCCATAGTAATGTCTTCACACATCGCGCACCTTAATTTCCATGACCAATCTTGATGGCCTTAACAGTTTGAACACCTTTTCTTACCTTTTTTATCCTGTTTTGTTGAATTTCATTGTTCATGTATGTTCAAGGATGTTTAAGGTGTCTAATTAATATGTTTGTTGTCTCTAATTTCTATTTGCTGAGGAGTTCCTTCATTGGATCAATGCTGAGGCTCCAAAGGCCTTTGTTCCAGACGTCACTGCTTTTTCAAGATTGAACCGTTCATAGAGCAAAGTACATCAAGAAAGGCAAAGTGGACATCTACAGAGAGCATCACCATTATTTGTCTATTTGTGAGTTCTATTTGCATTGGTTGTGAGTTCATGATTCTAGAATATTTCGCACGATATCATACAGGTGAAGAATCATGTGCATTTGTGTGGAAGCTTGGACTGGAAGTTGCTTGAAAGGTGAAAGGAAAGAAGCCGGAGTATGGCCTGTTCGCCTGAGATTGACCAGGTTTCACCCGACTGCTTCAAGGATGGAAGCTTGCCAAAAATCTAGGCTGGACAAGGCAGCAAGATTCAAGCGCAAAATCGGCTCATACAGATTGCACCATGCCCAATTGGCTGATCTAAATTGGGAACATGCGAATGTGACACATGTGACAAATAAATGTGTGTGGCATGGAAGCACCGAAGCATCAAAGCAGTACGTTTCCACAATGAAACTGATGCGATGTTTGGCTTCAGCGGAAACATGAGCAAGAAAGCATGTAGTGGGAGTTCCGAACAAGGGGTCAGCGGGGATGGGGCCGCTTCCTCAGGGAGAGTTTAGATGAAGTTCGTGAAAGAGAATGAAGACAGACCACGAAAGTGGGACCATGCGAAGCCAGGGGAAACCAAGATCTTGAGAAGGTTCAAATAAAACAGCATAGGTGTGTGATTTAGGACATTATGGGCAGGCTTTGTATATTGATACTTTTTCATCTATATTGATCACGAATTGTTGGCACCACAAACGGTGTTGCTTCATGTAGACTTTGTTTTGTACAAGTGCCCCGCTATCTTCCCTTTGCACTCCAAGTTTTGGCTCAACTTCCAGGAAAACAAACCGATCTTGTTGCTATGACGGTTTCGGAATGGCATGGATGCCTCATTTGTCAGCCAGTTCAAAAGAAGCAAATGTTTGGTTGGAAAGCCGGAATACATTTGATATATCCTTTGCTGCTTTTGCGCAGCTCAAGCCAGATGAGAAATCGTTATTTCATTTAATATAACTACGCGACATCCTTTCGCGACTGCACATTAATTGCGCAATGCTTTGGTCAGCCTTTCGCGACAGTTGCCTGCACGCATTCGCCAACAGGAAATGCAAAGCAAGCCTTGCTGGGCCAACGATCCACGAGCAGCAGCCTCTATTCTCAAGAGAGACTTGACTGTTCTTCGGCATGTGACTTTTAAGCTCTTGTGCCAAACCAACAAGAAATTGTCAATCACTTTGCCAAGACTTGGCATGAACCAATCAATCCACATGACCTCTGATACCTACAAGATCCTACTTGACTCATTTCTATGGAGCAAGCATCCTTTTACACATGTTTACACATGTTCTGTTCTCTCCAATCCATCGTTCTTGCACCCCCAAAATTCAGGAAGCTCCGATCTATGTCAAAGTGTCCAGATTCTCAAAACATTACAACAGAGTCGGTTGGCAAATGCAGTGCATTTAAGCGCTGTGACCCGGCGCAAAGTTGTACGTGATGGACTTGTCTAGCCATCAACCCAGCATCCAAGATTGAGGACCTGTGCTTTATCGAATGAGTAGTCCGTAGTCCCTGCTTTTTTGATGGACATTGTTGTTCATCGTGATTCCATCAAATTAGAATTTTGGACTTTCCCAGTCCAACAACATTATCATTTTTTTAATGAGTTTTTCCACAATGTTTGTTGGTCCCTGCTGTCCAAACCAAGTGGAGACAGTCACCAGTGCCAACGGCCAAGGCTGTATCGTCCACGGAGCTTTGGCATCATGCTGTACACCTCCTGGAAGTAGGACAGCAAATGGATCTACAAGCAGATCACATCAACTACGGTGGGGTTATCAATGCTTGCACGAAGGGTCGGATGCCCAGCATTTAAACTGTCATGGTACGAAAGATTTTTTTAAAATTTTTTAATATGAATAATTCTAGTTTTCCAGTCTTCAGGTCAGCGTGGAGGCTACGAAGCCAAAAGCCGAATACACGAGATGAAAGAGGTGCAGAAGTCCAAAGTGCAGGGTTTGATCATACTTGCTCGTAGTGATCACAGTTTTTGCAAAAATAGATAGAGACTATACTTCAACTGGCCGATATCAGGTTTGCAAAAAAAGTTTGCTTCCCTTTTTAAGCAAGACTGCCCAGGAAAAAGCTGGACCTTGGATTATAGCATTGGGCCTTGGCCAAAGCATGTTGCAGAAATCTCTTCGAAGCAACACGATTTTGATGAATTCGCTGGTGACCGCCTTGCATGCATCGAGGAATTGGAGAGCAACTTCAGAATTGTTGATCACCATGTGTCAGCTCGGCATTCCATACAATCATGTCAGTTTTGCAGCAGCTTTTTCGGAAATTTGGGCAACGTCGCTGGGTTTTCTCCGAAGGATGTCTTCTCTACAGTTACAATTAGATCTGATCGCAAGGAGCAGCTTGCTGAAGATCATGCCCACTCGCCAATGGCAGCAGTCACTGACAATTAACGACCGTACACATTCGAATGGTATAGCTCTCAACGCACAGTATATAGCGATTTACACAACCGCGTGTAGGGGAGAGTGGAATTCAGACACAGTTCGTTGGCCACAAGCCCTGGAGCTTCATACTGCGAGTTTGATTTCGCACAAAGCTTTGACAACTCGTTTGAGGATAATTCCCGATGCTGGCAATTACAACACACTCTTTGCAGAATGGCATTTCTCATCACTATTTCTACACAAAATGGCCGCTGCTGGCATCAAACACGCGCACAGTTACAGCACCTGTTTACAAAGGCTTCAGGATGGCAGTGAAGATGCATCGAAACAATGGCAATTCGCTTTTGGGGTCCTTGGTTTGATGAACAATGCTCGCGTTGAAAGAGATGTATCTTCTTTCTTGCTGGTCGCAGGTCTCTCGATCGGGTCTTGGCAGTCTTGGCATGCAAGTATATCCCTTCTGCCACAAATGCTCTGTGGCTAGACAGCAGAGGGCAAAAACATCAAAAACTATATTCAAAACAGAGATGCTTGGTTTTTGATCTTTTCTTCTCATTCTGCCCGCTCCGGGGCCCCGCGGTGACAAGTAATCCAAATCCAGGAAAATCATTTGGAGATGAAGTGATTTGGATTTTAGATATTTTTGGCACCTTGACACAAAAGCAGAAAAACAGTATCCAAGAAAAAGCAGCTTCCCAAAAGCTTCAGGTAATGGACTCGATTATCATGCAGAGTTTCCGACCGTTTGCACGAGTTTCAGCAGGGCCGGAATAGACTCGTGGAGGCATGCGCTGACAGTCATGCTGTCAACTGAAGATCACCAGGATTTTGTCAATGCCATTTCTTTAGCTTGCAATATGTGTGACAGAATTTCTCATTGGCCAGTTTCTGTAATGTTGCTGGAAAGATTGGTTGAGACAGACTCAGACGAGCAAAGAATGGATGACGACTTGTCCGTCCCCAAATTTGATACCAAGCTTGGTGTGGATCGCCCCAGATTAACTGTGGCTTACAATGCTGCAATCGCTGCATGTCGAAACGAGAATATGGCACTTGCAGAACACCTTCTCACCCAAATGCGAACGGGGAAACTGGAGCCTAACAGCATCACTTTCGGCACAATGCTTGGTTGCGCATGGCCATGGAAGGAAGCATTGGACTTGTTTGCAACCACGCAAAACCTGAACATTCCTCAAAGTGAAAGTGCATATACTTCCCTGATGAAAGCATGCCGTTGGCAAGTTGGGCTTTTGATTTGGCACGAGTTTCAATTGGAACGCCACCACCATGGCCATTCGGACCATGCGGAATATTCATTTCCAAGCACCAAGATCTTTAGTTCGTTGGTCTCAAGCTTTTGCAGAGACGTACAATGGCAACGAGCATTGGAAATGGCTTCGCCTCAGCAAAATATTGCCGCAGGTCGCTCTCACTGTTGTCGACTATTTGTCGACTGTTTTGTTTTGGAGTGTTGATGCAAAAACTGATTTTCAAGTGTTGAGATTACTGTGATCATGTTTAGTGCATGAAAAAAGTCTAAGAAAATCTTTTTGGCAACGAGGCGACGTGGTGCTGCTGAGTGCCTTGATCTCTTGCTGTGAAAAGGCCAGCGAATGGCAACTTGCATTGCTTCTCTTTGGGACACGTCAGTCAGAGTCAACTGATGGACTATCCGACTGTGAACCAGATGTGGTGCTGTACAATGCCATGATCAGCGCCTTAGAAAAATGTGGGCAATGGACTTTGGCACTCGATTTTTTGAACCAGATGCAACTGCAAAGCCTTGTGCCAGATGGAATTACCTACTCAGCTGTTATTAGTGCCTGTGAGAAAGGTCTCCAATGGCAAATGGCTTTGAGAATTTTGTCCCTGGCAATTGCACTGTCTAATGAGATTGATACCATCGCCTTCAATTCTGCCATCAGTTCTGTGGAGAAGTGTGGCTTTTGGGAAATTGCTTTGATTCTTTTGCAAGACATGACCCAGTTTTCCTTAGCGGATGACATTAGTTTTAACGCTGCCATCGGTGCATGCGAGAAGGGGCAACAAATGCTCGAAACGAGTGCTAGCAAGGCCCCAGAAATAAATGGTCACAAAAAAGGGCCGCCTGCAGCCAAGTCTGTGATCAGTACTCGTACGATGTATACTGTATGCAACTTATGACCACTTATGACTGGATGAGTGCATTCAAATTGCCAAGTCCTGTTTGGTTTGTTCATTTGCGAGGCAATGAGAAGGCGAAGCTGCCGGTTTTGTTTCTTCTGCCCCTGGTAAAAATAAGCTCCAAGCCATTCATTTCAAGATAAACTTCATCAGTGTCTTTGTACATAGTATTTGCAAATGTCACCCAGATGAATTGAGCATTTTATATATGCTATGTGCAGCTGGATCTACTCTTGGAGGCAATGGAAAACTTGGACCCTTCCAGTGTTGAGACACAGCAGACTGTTGTCTCGGAGATCTTCAGGCACAACACCCATTGCTTCCGAAGCAACATTGTGGCTTCTATAACTTCTATAGGTTCTCCTCATATTCATTGATCATATCGTTGTTGTCGTGTTTGTGCGGTCACTCGGATCATTAATGGACATCTTCCTTGCTAGGTCAGCTGCTGCAGATGAGAAATCTCTGACTCTTGGGCTGCTCCTCAAGGCGGAAGAGATGTCGTGGAAGCTGGACCTGTCCAGCGAAGCCCCTGCGAGGCATATGATGTCACCATTGCCAAACATGGTATCACTGCCGGGAGCCTTGTGACTGCTGCATACGTCTCCAAGAAAAAGCTAACCAGTTGTAACCAGTTGTAGCGATGCCCACAGGCACCTTCGTTTGCCCGACATGCCAGGAAGAGCAAAACCAACGACATACCTAATATCATCACTCTTAAGTTTGCTTTTTTGGTTGAATTGAGTTTATGTTTTTTTTGGGTTAGCACATGCAAATACCTAGCACATCAGCGTTGTTTTTTGTACACCACCAATTCAAACCGCCACTTGAATCGTACGAAGCAGCCATTTTCAGCAATCAACTAAGACGCCATGTAGGATGGAATGGCCAGGGCCGCATCCATTTCTACGCCCAAGGATAATCTCAGGCAGGATAACAAAAGGATCTCTGGAAGTAACAGGGCTTTCTTGCCTTTTCCACATGAAATCTCAGGAAATCTGAGTTTGGAGGTCAAAATTTGCGGATTTTTCTGTCTTTTACATCTCAGCTGCAAAGCGCAGCTTGCAGGTGGAGGTTTGCTCCGTTCACAGAACCAGAAGAAGCAACAGCTGCTTTGCGCAAAATCGCTTTGAAGCATGGTGCGAATGCATCACTGCAGGCAGGGATGCAGGGATGCTAGAAAGCTATTTGAGCCCATCTGAGCCAATCTGAAACTTTTTGTTGAGCCATGTTGAGCCACAGTTCACATCTTTTCATATCCTTTCATATCTTGTCATATCTTCACTCCTGGCACCATCCTTGCAAGGCCTTGACAAGCGTGTTTCCCGGATGCATGCAGTCGAGGGTACGATGTGATACGATGTGCAGTGAGTATCAACCTTACAATCTGATCATGTGACCATGCAGCTCAAAGTCGTCAGGAAGTTCGACGAAGCCCATATATCCAATGAAACGTCAAATGAGTTGTGTTGATGGTCTCAGTTGAAGAATTGAATCATCTTGAATCCACTAGGTGAACACGGTGAACACTGGGTTCTTTCTTTGCAGATCTGTTGTTTTGCAATTCATCCAAGGAGTGAGAGCCATGTAGAAGTGAACACCATCCACTACAATGTGGTTGTTTCCGCTTGCAGAAAAGAATCCTTTTGGCCATTGTCCTTGGACTTGGTTACTGGTGTTGCAGGAATGCGTTCCTTGACTCTGGAGCCAAGCATAGTGAGCTTCAACTCTGTTGCAGCTGGATCTTGGTTGCTGTCACTTCAACTCCTTTGCCAGTCACGCCAGAGAATGTTGAGATCGACGGCTGTGTCTTACAATTCAGCTTGTAATGCCATCAGTGAGGTGCAGACTGATAAGTTTGCGAGTGGGAGCAAACAATGGCCTTGGGCCCTGCAGGTTTTTTCAGAAATGTCGCAAGAATCCATTTCATCAGATCAAGTTGGCCTTACAGCTGCGATGAAGGCAGTAGGTTTGAATTCCAGTCCGAGCGATCCGCATTCATGGCAAATTGTGTTGACAGCTATCGAAGCAGATGGACACTGTGATGTTGTATCTTTCACCACGGCAATCACAATTTGTGGAGCAGCAAAGCTGTGGCAAGTTGCATTGAGCCTTCTCCAGCATATGTCAGGTATTGGCAATCTGGTCCCGAACAGAATTACTTTTGGCGCAGCCATCAGTGCTTGTGAAAAAGCATCACAATGGACTTGGGCTTTGCAACTCTTAGACACAATTCAGAATGCTGAAAGCTTTCAGCCCAACGAAATCATCCTCAGTGCTGTGATCAGCGCCTGTGAGAAATCAAGTCGCTGGGAAATCGCACTGTCTTTACTTTTATCTCTGGGCACACTTGATTTAGAAATGACTTCGGAAAGTTACAATCCTGTGATTGCAGCATCTGCCACTTCCAATTGGCAACTTGCCTGTGAGCTCTTCACTCAAATTCCTGCGATGCGACTGAGCCCAGATTCGTTCAGTTATGCAGCAATGATGAAAGCATTTGCCCAAGGCAGCAAGTGGCAAGCTGCATTGCTGCAATTGCTCTTTCTCCATTCAAGCGATTGGAAGAATTGGAAGAATGGAAATGATGGAAATGATGGAAAGTCCAAATCTTCAGTGATTTGTGAATCACAAGAATTCAGTCGGGAAATGTTCTGGAATTCTGCTATGAATGCTTGTTTGCGGGGTACTCAGTGGCAGATCGCCTTGGACATTTTCAACACGATGTTTGAATCTGAGACTTTCACCGAGGCCAGTTTTAATGCGGCCATTTCTGCATGTGCACAGGGCTCAAATTGGCAAGTTGCTATGAATTTGTTGCATTTACTTTATATCCGAGGGGTAGTACCGAGTGTTGTTAGTTACAGTGCTGCAATCACCTCATGCGGTGAATGGGGAAGAGCCTTGGAGTTAATGGAGGAAATGCGCCGCAATGAGGTTCTTCCAAACGTTGTTACATACAATTCAATCATCAATGTATGTGAGAAGGGCTTGCAATGGCAACTAGCCCTGCAGATTTTCTCTGAGGTGAAGGAGAAAAATGAGAAAATCTCAGTAGACCTTATTCTGTACAGTTCTGTGATATCTGCTTGTGGCACTGCTAGTGCCTGGTTGATTGCCTTACATCTTTTTCACGAGAGCCAAGCTTTGGACGAAAGGATGATGGACGCCGAAGCTATGGAAGTTGCAACAGTGGCAGCCATCACAGCATGTGAACGAGGCTGTCAGTGGCAATTTGCATTACAGCTTTTGCATACCATGCTTCGGATGAAGCTCGATGATTCGATGAGCAGCTTGGCTTGTGAAAGGCATGTGCGGCAAATGTCGTGTCATTACATTTGAACAATATCATATTACTGTATCTCATAAAATTTAAATGATTAACATTAGATTATATTAAATTAATGTACATACACTTCATCAAACATGTTTGCAAAACATAAGAACATCGTTCTCGCTTCTGGCATTTTTTGACTATTAGTATTTGTCTTTTCCATTTGATTGTTGTCTTCATTTTGCGAGGTTGCAAGGCCGCAACTTCTGCAGTTGGTGCCTGTGAAAATTGCGGAGAATGGGAGATGGCCTTGGCCATCTTTCGTTCGATGTTGATAAATGGACCAGAACCGGATGCTTTCACGTGTAGTGCTACAATCAGTGCCTGTAAAACTGCTGGCATGTGGCAATTGGCCCTGACCCTCCTCAACAACATGTCGCACTGTTATTTAGAAGCAAACGGGATTTGTTTCAGTGCAGCTATCAGCGCTTGCCGTGTTCCTGGCGAATGGCAACTTGCCTGTCACTTGCTTCAGCAGATCTCCTTGCGCTTATTGTTGTGTGATGACATCTCCTGTACAGCTGCTATTGGCACATGTGGACAGTCTAGCCAATGGCAACATGCATTGGATTTGGTACCACATTTTTTGACAGAATTCACCTTTGGCGCTGCAATTGGTGCATGTGTCAAGGGGCAAACTGCGATCCAAGAAAAGATCCAAAGCATTTTTTGATTTTTTAAGACCTACTTTGCTTTGAAGATGTATATTGCTCATTGACTCATTACAATGATGATAGATGCTCCCTGTTGTATGCATGTATTGTGTCTTTCTGTCTCTTCATGAATTCAATGAAACACGATGCAACTTGAATCTTGAAACTTTGAATCAAATCGTTTGATTTTTCCAGGCCACGGATTTGCTGGGCATCCAAATTTATCGTTCATTGCTCCAGTCGGGCTCTGATCCAGACCTGCCATACCTGACACTTAGCATTTGGAGCTGCTGAGCTGCGCCAAGGTGGGGTCGGTGCCACACCGCGCCACGACTGCGCGAACCCTTGGCGCCTTTGCAGCCCGACAGGCCACTCTTGGAAGCTCACCGAAGGATGACGAGTAACTACTGCATGAGTATAGCAAATTAATTTTATACTAATATTACTACTGCTGCTGCTGCTGCTCCTACTACTACTACTACTACTACTACTACTACTACTTCTACTATCAGTCTATACTATTTTGCAATAAGCTGATTCCTGCAAAAAGTTGCATGATTACATTGTATTCTGATTTGAAGTTCAGTCTTATAGATCTGAATACCTGTTTTTAATTCCGACTTTGGGATTTTGCATGACTGCATGTTTTGCTTTGATTGTTTTGCTAGGTCGCTGGCCCATCAAGGTGATGTGCTATGGATCAAACCAGTTCGACGCTTATGGACGCATCTTGAATGATGTGAGATCGCCATATTTTGCAAGCAACTATACATGACTTTTTGACATTGATGAAATTTATAGAACAAACTGCTTGTAAAATCATTTTGTCCTTTGAATTCACTTGGCATATGTTTTTGGAATGTTTTTTTGGACTAGACTCTTAGACGCATCTCATCACTCCCCATTTTTCATCGTCATCAGGTGCGCATACCCGATGTGCAACCCTTGGTGGAAAGGCAGCATCAACAGCTTTTGCAGGCACTAGTAGTGATGGATTAGTGATTGCTGCCACAATACAGATTGCAGTAAATTGTTGCCTCCATGCGGCCATTCCTTCCTGCTTTAGGCTGCTTGGACTTCCTTCAAGCAGCATTGGGAACGACGCTGGCTGACAAAGCAACATCATGTGCTCAAGAGTACCAAGACTTGGCTGAAAAAGATGCTGGAAGCGTGGATCGTCGAGGCCCTGATTACGGCTGGAAACAAGGTCAACTGCAGCACGACCGTGTCTTGCATGCCTTGCACAGGTGAGAAAGACTCATGAGGTTTTGCGCGATGAGCACTTTCAAAGGAAGCTGCGCTCTATAAATTCATGGAAGGCCCGAAGTGATCCAAAACCTATGAAAGTCTCAGTGCTCAAGACGTGGCATATTGTAGCATGACTTCCAACAAAACTGTGCATAAACTGTGCTGCTTCCCACTACTCTGCCACTGCTTCTTTTCATTTTCTCATATTTTCTCCACATTTTTCAATGTCTTCAGGCAGCTGTTGCGAGACGTCGAAGTCTGAGAGAGTGCGGATTAAAGGTTCTCAACTCAGATCAGCCAATTGCTCAAACCTTGCCATGGAAAACCATGAAGAAATGCAACAAAAACACAGCGAAACGTGAAACAGAAGATGACTTTGGGGCATCCAAATTGTTTGCATTCCTTTCATGACATGGAAAGTAAGGTGGTCAATCTGAGAAGACATCAAACCGTGGCATGGGCAATTCGGCACTGGTTGAGTAGGCATGGGCCCTCAGTCTTTTGTTGCAGGACTTATGATCAGGATCTAGCACTAGCACCATTTCTTGAATACCAAATGATATTCGATAGATTTGATATCAGTTCTTAGATGCAAGACTGACATCGACAGATAATACAAAATTGATCCAAATTCGGTTTGATCTATCTCGGGCATTGAGTTTTAGTGAGTGACTGCAACGAGTTTCTTCCTGCTACGCTGAAAGGTGTTCTACAGCTGAGCCACACCACGATCTCCGTGAGCCTGTTGAGTCGATGCGAGACTTCGACGTGTTGCTGGCTTCGGTCGCTTATGGTAGACGATGCTGCAGAAGGCCCTTCGGTATCCTTCCGTCGCTGATTGGGCAGGTCAAATCTTAATGAGTAAATGCTGTTAACAATGTTGTTTTCATGTTATTTCTACAACCAAACGAGGCTGTGAGGTTGTGAGGTAGAACTTTTCACTGGCATGGCTTTAGAGTCTGTGTTTTGTAGGGCCATGAATGCTTGGCGGCTGGCAGTGCAATGGGAAGCCTGAAGCTGAATTCATGGGAACTGCACATCGATTGAATATTGATCTACTTTTGATTCAAAGATAATGAACATGATCAGGATGTTTGATTTTTACTGTCAAACTATCAATAATCTGCAGCTTTGGATGAGGCTCTTGCTTCAAGGCTGCACAGAAGTTCTGGTCTTCGGCTTCAGTCTGCTGTTTTTCAGGTGAGGATCTTGAACGCCATGTCTTTGTGCGTCACGACCCACAACATGAGATCTTCATGCATTCTTGGGTCATCCCATCGTCCGCTCAGAATCTTGGTATGGGAGGGTGTGGAAGCTTTCATTCCAAATACATTGAAGTCATTTGAAATCCTATTGAATAGTTTCGGTTGCATGCAACATCTTGCTTCAGGTTTGGGTGGACCAGTGGCATCAAGACAGAAAGGCCATGCTTGCCGGCTCGACTTTGATCGCAGGCTTGCCCGGAATGTTCACATCTCACCAGGAAGCGGCCTTGCTGCGGCGCGCAGAGCACTTCTCTCGACGACAACGACTTGAAGCTGGTGTCGACGCCTTTCGCTGGAATGCTGCTAGATCTGAAATTGAACCGTG
Organism: Breviolum minutum Mf 1.05b.01; assembly: GCA_000507305.1. NCBI lineage: Eukaryota > Dinophyceae > Suessiales > Symbiodiniaceae > Breviolum > Breviolum minutum. The sequence continues at coordinate 96,490 of DF239650.1, forward strand.
ACAACATGGGACATGATGGACATGGAGATTAAATGATGAGTTGTTTGCGTTGGTACTGAGAGCTCCCAGGAATCGAAATACTGAAAGTCTTTTCAATTTGACAGCGGATCTATTTCTTGACGATCGGCAGTTGCTCTGTCAAGATCAACAGTAGCCAACAAGACATGCAGTTTTTACATTCAACCGTAGCGTTGTGCTGGTTTTGACGCAATCTTGACACACGAGCGACTCAGAAGAGCTGAAACCAAGCTGGACCAAGATGTGTCGCATCAGTCGTCTTTTCCCAATTTTCCCAATGTTTTTTCAGGCCCAGATCTAGAAATTGGCATCACCCATGAAGACCAAACAATTTGTGTGGGTACATATCACAGTCACATCAGATGAAATCATGTTTGAAGCAGTGAAAGATTTTGTGTGCCAATTTCATCCAGTCTCAAGGTTGTTCTCTCTGCCCGGGCAAGAACGTTGCGGGAGGCCAGTTTGCAGTATATTTTGAGTTGTGAACTCCAAAATGTGTTTCGAACTGTCACAATTTTTACAGTGTATCAAATTTGCATTTCTTTGCCATTTTATTTTGGTATTGCGTGTAGTACATTGTACCAACATGTCTTTGTAAATGGCATGTCTCATGTCTGGTGTCGCCATGAGTGACGATGACGAGTACCGACCAGGCCCAATCCCGACTGGAAGAAAGTTTACGATTCAGACAGCGGCAGACTTTGGAGGCACCTAATTCGATGATTCCGGTGGTATGATTCCAATGGTCCACCGAAGCAGTCTGGTGACTCAGGATTGCTGGTCTGCCATGTTGAGATACTCAAAGCAGAGGAAATTGATGAAGTTGTGCCCCGCGGCGTGGAGTTTTGGATTCAATAATACGTCAATTTGTGATTCATTTATTCAGTTTCATTCATTTGGGATCAGCAGGCCAATCAAAATATTTCTAATTGCCACAGCTTGCATATCACTTTGTACTACATGGATTGTGTAAAGGCATTCACATGCAGAGTCCGGACCGTATCCTGACATGGTGACAGTTAAACTCTATGGGTACTGAGTTATTGCACCGTTCAATTGCAATGTCGATCCCTTTTGCTACCCTATTGATTTCTTTGCGCCCTTCACGAAACTCAGTGAATGTCAAGCACTAAGCCACTAAGCAGCTTTAATTAGCCTTAGCTATACAACATGCATCAGTTTTTTCACACGATTTCTGTGCATCAGTTTGTCCGATGTTCTTCATGGAAATCATGATGTTATTTTCGAATCCATCTGCGATCATTGCTCTTTATCTGAATTTGCTGGATTTAGGCCTTGCTTGTTTGGCCCCCCTTGTGAATAGTTGATATATTCTGACAGAAAAAGCTTACAGCATATCTGGTGAAAAGCTGCCACCTGTCATGCATAGAAAATACAAAGAGCAAGAGCAAGTAAAAAATAAGAAGTGCAGAGAAATGTGATCTCCAGCGGAGAGCCTTAGAACATGTCTTGACCTCATACCTTACAATCTCCATACAATCTCCACTCAATAGACGAGCCATGGCTCTGCCGAGAGGCAATTTTCAGTCCGATTCTGGCGGCAAAGGACTCAAGACATCCCATACATCGAAGAATCATAGGAGACATCATGAGAAGTCTAAGAGATTGAATTCTGGCAAGCTCATCACCGGTGATATCAGATGCTCTCAAGGATAGTGAGATGCGGGCGTGTTGGCGGCTTTTGCACACTGGTCAGCCTTGCTGTCGTGTCGGGAGCGGCTGTTCTGATGTTCACAGAAGTTTTCGGGATTTCGGAGACCCATTCAACAAATTTGACAACGGATTCTTTGCCAAGCAATCTCGCACACTTTCAAAACAGGAAGGACAAACCGCGACCAGGCAACTCGGCGCAAGTTGTGTACAACGAAAGCGAGCGGCCAAGGGATAAGACGACGCCTCGACAAGGCAATACCGACGACAATATTACACAAATGGCTGGTTTTGAAACCATTCCGGCAGGGCCATGGGATCCTCCTATTTTGGATTCATCTGGCATTGAACGAATGTGGCTCGGTCTAAATTTCTCAATCTCTTGCAATTCCACTTGCAGGGCCAATTTGCCCATGTGCAATGAGACGGAAGTCCTTCGATGTTATGGCTTCCCCGATTCAGAGTGCAACTGTTCTGAAAAGCTTCTTCCTACCGAACTGAAACATATGAAGCATAATTCATTGCCATACGGACCTCATTACGCAGTGCTTTTGGCTGGCCAGACGCGGTCTTTTTATAGCGACTTTATGTTGGACTTTTGGAAGCACTTCTTGGATCGCTTCAATGACGTGGCGTTGCTGGCTGTTCTCAGCAAGGTTTCAACGCAGAAGGTCAAAGATTCAGGCCTTGCAGAGCTGAAACTGAATACAAAAACGAACGAAACCATACGCAAGAGCTTCTTTAAAACTCGAAATCTGGTGGCAAGTGTGATATCACTCAACACCTCATTGTGGAATGTTCTAGTGCTGAATGATGCTTGCCAGTGGCCAGTGGCAGCCAAAGCAGTTCAAGACCCTGCTTTACGAGCAATGCTGTCACCGCCAAGAAATACAGATCCCAAGGGTTCTGGTGGATGGTCCAACGGATATCGAGCAAAAGTGATTGCGTTTGATCTCATGCTGCGTATGGAAGCAAATATCAAGCAAAGGTTTAAACATGTGCTTGTCTTAAGACCAGATGTTGTGACAGATCTTGGTCAAGATCCTGCATTTTCTGCATCCATGATCAACTCCATGTATTTTTTCAACGATTTAGTCGCTTTTTTTCCACGTCCTTATGCTACTTGGTTTTTTACTCACCTTGCAACAGGGAGAACTTTGACGGGACTTGGCCCAGCAAATGACCAAGACGCTTGGGATTCCTTGATAGGTCAACTACACAGCCAGTATTCTACAGATCATACTCTCCTTTGGCCGATGGCACATGCTGCTTTCCATGGCATTCCATTTTGTGGTGGACACCTGCAAGCAATACCAGCTATCCCTTGCACACCCAGTGTGAACACAGAAATTTGGATCATGCGGGACCGCTTCAAAGCCAGAGGACAGAACATTTGCATTGACACCCGCCATCGTGAAAGAAGAAAACAGCTTCAGATCTATTTGACGGCGCTTGGAATGAACAGGTCGTTGTTTGAAAACATTGAAGTGTGCAATGACACGAGAAACAGGAGATAACAGGAGCCCTCGATTCAAGGCAAGGCCATCTCGGGCTATCTCGAATCGTGTGCCAGGTGCACCAACATTTCAGAATCTTGAATATAGAATCTTTGAAGATATGGCAAAATCTGACGCCAACGATGGCATCGTTGCCACAACCTGAATAGCACCCAGAAGAATTGATGTCAAAATAGTGGCTTATGGGCAAACCATGACGGGATTGTTCAGATTTCGGATCTTTTGTCAAAGTGTTTTAGTGTGAAGGGCAATGGTAAGATACGTCGTTTTTGACACGACTGCCTTAGCGATTGAAAGATATTGAAAGTCCCAAGGCATGAGATCTTGTTTCCATATCCCATCAGGTACAGAAAAGGAGCAGATCTGCATTACGTTCGAACGCGGTTAGGACGTGCCTGGCAGGCAGTTGCTGGGTGTTGTTGGGGGACATGACATGACGCATCTTGACTCGACGCTAATGACTCACGATTTGATTTTTTTGATCATTCCTTTGGCTAGGCCTGGCATTCGTGGTACCGAAAGAGAGGAAAGGTCCAAGACTCAAGAGCGGCATGGTTTCTTGACAACTGGGCAAATCTAAGTGAATCATGTTGTTTTGAGTGATGTGATCATGATGACTCTTAGGCAGTGCATGTCGCCCTATGGTTTTCAATTACTGTAGGTAGTAGCGATGCGAAGTGGTGCACAGATGTTGGCATCATGGCGTTGGCTCCGTGTACATGCCGCCTTTCATCCAGAAAGGCTGGATTGGTTCCGTTTGCATTATTGTCAAGTGAGTCAAGTTGTGAAAGAAGTTTCATCAGATTGTGCATGCAGATGTTTTAGGCCTACGGCCAGTTTACCACCGAACGTCCCCTTTGCACCGCGGTGTGCACCCCAGTTTTTTTTGTCTTTGATTTTGGTGGGGGGTGCACAGGTGTACTCGTCAATCTCAAGATATCAGTGGCAGTTGTGCAGGTGGCACACAGCAGGTGCTGATCTTCTGTTTGGTGTGGCAACCTTCGAGATCCATCCTCATCACATGAAGGTGATTTGTTATTAAACGTGATACTGTAACACATAGAACTTATCAAATGCTTTGTCAAAGTCTCTGACAACACGTTCATGCTGGCGATGCTGTGAATTGGGGATGAGCGGACAACTTAATTGATTATGCTCGCGAGTAGAGGCAGTGAGGGAAGATGTCCTTGGAGTCTTCGTGATTGCATTGCTGAAGAAGATGATGGACGTTTGGACTCATGAGGCACCGCAATGCACAGGAGAGCAACATGCACACCAAAACACTCGAGGGGATTCAAATGCAAATTTGGAGATTTTGTGTTTGAGGTGCGAGAAATCCGTCAGATCTTGCAGCCTGTAAAGCTGCGAGTGAAGCTGAGATGCATGGATTCTTGGAAGGCACATTTGTCCAGCGCTTCTTACTGCGTTCCTCTGAGTCATTCCTGGTCCGCATTTCCCTTGGAGGGAGCAGCTGCAAGATGTCGGCGTTTGAAGGAGCAGCAGCTGCATGTGACAAACTCAGTTTATGGCCTGAGAACATGGTTTAGGATGGTTTAGTGGTAATCTTCGGCAAAGCACACTATTTAGACCTATTTAGTGCTGTAGCTAAATTTAAAGTTGCATCTCTCAGCTATAATTTCTAGTTGTTGAGGCCGCGATTTACTTGGCCAAACTGAGGTCTCAATTCAGAGATGCCGGCAAACAAAGGTACAAGCATTGCAGCACTGGTCACGCAGGTCTTGAAGATGTCATCAAGTTGTTATTTGATATCATAGATGGTTCCTGAACATCTTGTTTCAAAGATTAGGAGCTGCAATGTTGCTTGTTTGCTGGTTGTCTCGACCCAATTCGTTTTGTCATGTATTCTTGCACACGTCAGGGGGGGTGAAAGGTTCTTGGTGCTTAGCATGACAGGTGGTCGCGGTTGGTTCAGCATCAGCAGAACTTGCGTGACTTCGATGTGGCATGCTGGCACAGAAGTTGTCGAAGGCCGCGAAAGCAGTTTTCCTCCACAACATGAAGGATTGGTTACAGTTTGTACATTTGTACTACAGAAACGGCTCACAATCTTCGTACATGCTGCATGCTTACCTGGTCAATAGATGTTGTACATTGCAACAGTGCTGAGATAATGTATATTTTGTTCCTACTTCTGGGAAGAATAAGTACGTCTCGTTTTGTTGCTTTGCTTGTCTCCCCTCTTGATTTGCAACCACTTTTGTCACAGGGCCATGGATGCCTGGCTGCTGGCAGTGCAATGGGAAGCCTGAAGCTGAATTCATGGTGAGAGTAAACTGCAAGTCTAGTTGATTTAGTGAATATGATCAGGATGTTTGTTTCTTTTTAGTGTCAGACTATCAAACTATCAATAATCTGCGGCTTTGGATGAGGCTCTTGCTTCAAGGCTGCACAGAAGTTCTGGTCTTCGGCTTCAGTCTGCTGTTTTTCAGGTGAGGATCTTGAACGCCATGTCTTTGTGTGTCACGACCCACGACATGAGATCTTCATGCATTCTTGGGTCATCCCATCGTCCGCTCAGAATCTTGGTATGGGAGGGTGTGGAAGCTTTCATTCCAAATACATTGAAGTCATTTGAAATCCTATTGAATAGTTTCGGTTGCATGCAACATCTTGCTTCAGGTTTGGGTGGCCCAGTGGCATGAAGACAGAAAGGCGAATTGACACATGCACAAGTCACAAGTCTTTCTTTTGGAAAATCTTGCATCGCTCGTATTCAGTTCATGATGCAGGAATCAGTCCTGCTTCGGCTCTCAGAACTATTTCTGAGAAAGCAAGGAGCAAATGTATTGACATGTGTGATCTTGTCATATATGTTCAGACTCAGAGAATATATTACTTGTCATAATAATATATACATTGGATTAGATCATGAAATGATGATGATTGGATACTCATGACTCATAGGGTTGCTCACAGATTTGTATCAAAAACCAAGCATTTCATGCAACGCTGTGACGTCATAGTGACATAGAGGCGTCTAGCATCCACTTTGCCTTTTGTTTTTGGTTTCACCAAAGCTGAAAAAATGCAACCGCGCAACGTCTAGTTAGCATGCTGGATTTATGGTTTGGTTGGACAGTCCGCACCATACTTGAGGACTCAAGGGTGGCATGAAAGCTTTGAGCTTGAATGTTTGGACCTGAATGACCTGACGTGAAAGAAAATGTTGCAGCCTTGCAACCGTGTGTATCACCGAGATGTGCATGGGCGCATTGAACATTGGAATAACAGATGTTGAACGATGGCATTTCCATGCATTTCTTCTTTTGATTTCGAGGTCCTTCTCTTGGCACGGAAGCGAGCTCTCGCAAAGGCAGAATGATGCACAACATAAACTTCTTGATGGAAATGTCCCAGTCTTATTCTTGAGCAGTCTGCACATGCTGGATCTTATATAATTACCAGACCATTTTGGATCTCTTGATCGCCAGGCGCACACTTCTATCCTGCAAGCACACCACAGATTACTAGAGGCACTGACAAATGTTTGCAAGTGACTTGGACTTTGCTTCCATTTTCTGATCACAGCAGGTTTGCTGGTCGGTCTTGACGAAATACTCGGAGCAGAGAAGATTGATGAAGCTGTGCCCCGCCAATTTCTGCTGATTTCTGGGGTGATCTGGGGTGTTTCTTGTAAAGATACAACATCTGAATTATAGCACATTTCTCTTTTGTGCTTTTCCCATGTTCATCACAAAATCTAACTTGCACAGATCTGTACAGCGCTGTGCATGATGCTCTGGTTGCAAGGGCGAAGTCGTCTAGCAGTGCATAGATTCTGTTGTCAGCCTATCATTTATTCTGCCTCATGCCACTATTGTCTGGTCACCTGCTAAAACTGAAATGTTTCGACAGCCCCAGCCTCAGAAACATATCCAAGAATGGCGACCTGGTTGATGTCTGATGTCTGGTTCGTGAAGCCGACATCACGATGCTTCTAGAATCTGTTCAAAGTCAAGCATTCCTTTGGCAATAGTTCAGAACCTGTCGCCCCGCAATCCTTTTGGTCCATGACAACATGATGTCATGATCTATTTCCAGAGCACCAAGGAAGAACATAGGAACTTTATTTACAAATACTTACAGTAGATACAATATTTAATCGGCCTACAGTACCCTTGTATCTCACTGAGCCATAAGTCACATTCCCACGTGCAATTAGTCGTTCCTTGAATTCAAAGCTTGATTCCAGGAGTCAGAACCCAGGCGCTGCGCCTAAAAACATCCCGTCAGCTCAAGCAACGCCCCACATGCGAAATGTGTAACAAAAGACCTGCCATAGGCAGCAAACGCCATTAACTTTGAACTACTGGTGAGTTCATAACACCAAAGCCATTGCAGATTCCGACACTGCAAACAGCTTCACGGAACGTGTCCAAAGCGGACGAGTTCCAAGGACTCCAGAAACGAAATTAAAACGAGGGGATCCTCCATCCTCCTGACAAAGAATAAAGCACTCTTTGTCCATCACCAGGTACAGAAAAGGAGCAGACCTGCATTACGTTCGAACACGTTTGGGGCGTGCCTGGCAGGCAGTTGCTGGGTGTTGTTTGGGGTTGACTTGACATGACTTGATGCATCTTGATGCTAATGACTCCTAACTTGGTTTTTTGGACCATTCCTTTGGCTAGGCCTGGCATTCGTGGTACCGGAAGAGAGGAAAGGTCCAAGACTCAAGCGCGGCATGGTTTCGTGACAACTGGGCAAGTCTAAGTGAATCATGTTGTTTTGAGTGACGTGATCATGATGACTCTTTTACGCAGTGCATGTCGCCCTGTGGTTTCCAATTAGGTAGTAGCGATGCGAAGTGGTGCGCAGATGTTGGCATCATGGCGTTGGCTCCGTGTTCATGCCGCCTTTCATCCAGAAAGGCTGCATTGGTTCCGTTTGCATTATTGTCAAGTGAGTCAAGTTGTGAAAGAAGTTTCATCAGATTGTGCATGCAGATGTTTTAGGCCTATGGCCAGTTTACCCGCGAACATGCCCCTTGCACCGCGGTGTGCACCCCAGTTTTTTTGTCTTTGGTTTTGGTGGGGGGTGTACAGGTGTGCTCGTCAATATATCAAGATATGAGTGGCAGTTGTGCAGGTGGCACGCAGCCGGTGCCGATCTTCTGTTTGGGGTGGCAACCTTCGAGATCCATCCACATCACATGAAGGTGTGACCTGATTTATGCTTCACCACAAGTACTACTCTAGTAGCTAGTAATTTTCAGTGGCTGTTGGAGAAGCAAAGGCTCTGCGGCAAGAGACTCTCGCCCTCTTCGTAAGCGCCCTGCTGAAGAAGATGATGGAAGCCTGGAGACGACAGGCATGGTGCTCTTATTGAACATTTTCTTGCGCTGACAGTACATGACACGCATGACTTGACAGTAGTCCTTCTGCCTTCAGTTGTTGGACGTGTTTGAATGCTGCAGAGGCATGTGAAATGCAGGAGGTCTTCCAACAGCCAAAGCTGCGAATGAAGATGAGCGTTGTAGATGCTTGGAAGGCCTTCTTCCTAGCCACAAACCTTTTTCAGCTAGGTTGGCATGTTTGAGCAACCAGAGTACTCACATTATTGCTTTCGACTGTAAGCTTAAGCACAGTGTCTCCATATTCCACTGTAATTTTTCAAAGCGGTCAGTCGCGATCCGTCGCTATGTCCCTTGGAGGGAGCAGCTGCAAGATGTCGGCGTTTGAAGGAGCAGCAGCTGCATGTGACAAACTCAGTTTATGGCCTGAGAACATGGTTTAGGATGGTTTAGTGGTAATCTTCGGCAAAGCACACTATTTAGACCTATTTAGTGCTGTAGCTAAATTTAAAGTTGCATCTCTCAGCTATAATTTCTAGTTGTTGAGGCCGCGATTTACTTGGCCAAACTGAGGTCTCAATTCAGAGATGCCGGCAAACAAAGGTACAAGCATTGCATCACTGGTCACGCAGGTCTTGAAGATGTCAGCGAGTCGTTTTTGGAGATTTCTTTGATGATTCATCAACAGCATGTTTCAAAGATTAGGAGCTGCAATGTTGTTTATTTGCTGGTTGTCTCGATTCAGTTTGGGTTTGTCATGTGTGCTTGCATACTTCAGGGAAGTGGACAGTTCTTGGTGCTTAGCATGTCAGGTGGTTGCGGTTGGTTCAGCATCAGCAGAACTTGAGTGACTTCGCTGTGGCAAGCTGGCACAGAAGTTGTAGAAGGCCGCAAAAGCAGTTTTTTCAACACAAAACATCACGGTAAACCAGTAAACCCTCCACAACATGAATGATTGGTTGCAGTTTGTACATTTGTACTACAGAAAAGGCAATTTTCGTACATGCTGCATGCTTACCCGGTCAATCGATGTTGTACATTGCGACAGTGCTGAGATAATGTATATTTTGTTCCTACTTCTGGGAAGGATAAGTACGTCTCGTTTTGTTGCTTTGCTTGTCTCCCCTCTTGATTTGCAACCACTTTTGTCACAGGGCCATGGATGCCTGGCTGCTGGCAGTGCAATGGGAAGCCTGAAGCTGAATTCATGGTGAGAGTAAACTGCAAGTCTAGTTGATTTAGTGAATATGATCAGGATGTTTGTTTCTTTTTAGTGTCAGACTATCAAACTATCAATAATCTGCGGCTTTGGATGAGGCTCTTGCTTCAAGGCTGCACAGAAGTTCTAGTCTTCGGCTTCAGTCTGCTGTTTTTCAGGTGAGGATCTTGAACGCCATGTCTTTGTGTGTCATGACCCACGACATGAGATCATGCAGTCTGCATTCTTGAGTCCTTGTCCCATCATCCCATCATCCGCTCAGACTCTTCGTGTCAAATAGATTTGAAATTAGATATTGAATAGTTTTGGTTACATGCAACATCTTGCTTCAGGTTTGGGTGGCCCAGTGGCATGAAGACAGAAAGGCGAATTGACACATGCACAAGTCACAAGTCTTTCTTTTGGAACTTCTTGCATTGCTCATATTCAGTTCATGATGCAGGAATCAGTCCTGCTTCGGCTCTCAGAACTATTTCTGAGAAAGCAAGGAGCAAATGTATTGACATGTGTGATCTTGTCATATATGTTCAGACTCAGAGAATATATTACTTGTCATAATAATATATACATTGGATTAGATCATGAAATGATGATGATTGGATACTCATGACTCATAGGGTTGCTCACAGATTTGTATCAAAAACCAAGCATTTCATGCAACGCTGTGACGTCATAGTGACATAGAGGCGTCTAGCATCCACTTTGCCTTTTGTTTTTGGTTTCACCAAAGCTGAAAAAATGCAACCGCGCAACGTCTAGTTAGCATGCTGGATTTATGGTTTGGTTGGACAGTCCGCACCATACTTGAGGACTCAAGGGTGGCATGAAAGCTTTGAGCTTGAATGTTTGGACCTGAATGACCTGACGTGAAAGAAAATGTTGCAGCCTTGCAACCGTGTGTATCACCGAGATGTGCATGGGCGCATTGAACATTGGAATAACAGATGTTGAACGATGGCATTTCCATGCATTTCTTCTTTTGATTTCGAGGTCCTTCTCTTGGCACGGAAGCGAGCTCTCGCAAAGGCAGAATGATGCACAACATAAGCTTCTTGAAGGAAATGTCTCAGTCTTGTTCTTGAGCAGTCTGCACGAGCTGGATCTTATATAATTTCCAGACCATTTTGGATCTCTTGATCGCCAGGCGCACACTTCTATCCTGCAAGCACACCACAGATTACTAGAGGCACTACGCTTTCTGCTATGGAAATCAAATCAGATCACGAGTGTGTGTGTGTGTGTGTTTGTGTGTGTGTGTGTGTCTCGGGTTCACCCGAGAAGACGCAAATACAATGGAATACCTGCAGGTGAGAACTTACAGAGGTGTATGCAGGTCCCTTTGTTCGTCCGTTCAGGTGTGTTGGACTGGTATATGGAGATACTCAGAACGGCGGAGGCTGACAAAGTTGTGCCCTCCACATGCAAGAAACCCATGGACTAGAGACACATAGAAGCCGTTTGCTGAATCAAATGCATACATGTAGAAAATAAGTGCATGCAATGAGCTATACTTGCTGTTGTTTTGGTGCTGTTTGGGTGTCCTGGTTTTGTTGGGGGAGTCAGAAAATCATGAAGACGAGCCGTGCAGCTGCCAAAAGAACAGCTAGCGGGCACGAAGCCGTCGAACCACAGCAAGAGTCATTTTTTACAACTTGTCATCGTATTATTTCTGTTTTGATATTACAACATGTTATTGTGTGCTAAGATATAGACTACATGTTTACCCCAAGATAATTTTATGCAAATATTTTTCAATTATTGAATCACAGCCTTAAAACCCACACCCTTAAAAAGCTAAAATATCTACAGGATGCGTATTTATTTAAATCGATCCATCACTTGATGCTGAATAAATTAGGGTAGGGTCGTATTTGATGTGTTTGAGGTCTCATTTCCAAGGTTTGCAAAACAAGAAAACCAACCAATTGTTGAGGAACCCAGAGGTGCTTGTTCGCCTTAAATTTTTGACGGCAAACGCTTGACCAACAGAGCAGCTCCAAAAGCTGGGATTATTTTGCCGCAAAGTTGCCAGGGCGATCGATTTATGTTTTCCTCGCTAGGTACAGAAAAGGAGCAGACCTGCATTTCGTTCGAACACGTTTGGGGCGTGCCTTGCAGGCAGTCTCTGGGTGTTGTTTGGGGTTGACTTGACATGACTTGATGCATCTTGATGCTAATGACTCCTGACTTGATTTTTTGGACCATTCCTTTGGCTAGGCCTGGCATTCGTGGTACCGGAAGAGAGGAAAGGTCCAAGACTCAAGGGCGGCATGGTTTCGTGACAACTGGGCAAGTCTAAGTGAATCATGTTGTTTTGAGTGACGTGATCATGATGACTCTTTTACGCAGTGCATGTCGCCCTGTGGTTTCCAATTAGGTAGTAGCGATGCGAAGCGGTGCGCAGATGTTGGCATCATGGCGTTGGCTCCGTGTTCATGCCGCCTTTCATCCAGAAAGGCTGCATTGGTTCCGTTTGCATTATTGTCAAGTGAGTCAAGTTGTGAAAGAAGTTTCATCAGATTGTGCATGCAGATGTTTTAGGCCTATGGCCAGTTTACCCGCGAACGTGCCCCTTGCACCGCGGTGTGCACCCCAGTTTTTTTGTCTTTGGTTTTGGTGGGGGGTGTACAGGTGTGCTCGTCAATATATCAAGATATGAGTGGCAGTTGTGCAGGTGGCACGCAGCCGGTGCTGATCTTCTGTTTGGTGCGGCAACCTTCGAGATCCATCCACATCACATGAAGGTTCCTGAGTCCGTGAGTGGAGTTTGCTCACAATCGTTCCTTCAGACAATCCAGTCGTTCTCTTCGATTTTACTCCAAGAGGCTGTGAAGGAAGATGTCCTCTCAGTGTTTGTGAGCGCGCTGCTCAAGAAGATGATGGAAGCCTGGATGCGACAGGCATGATATTCATAGATTTATATAATAGATTGATTTAAATTGACTCATTTTGATGTTGTTGTGGTGGTGGGATGACCATGTCATTTGTCAACATGGTGCGGAGGCACGTGAAATGCAGGAGGTCTTCCAACAAGCAAAGCTGCGAATGAAGACGAGATTTGTAGATGCTTGGAAGGCCTGTTCTTAGCCCGATTTGTTTTTCAGCTTTGTTGGCATGCTTGAGCAACCAGAGTCCTCGCATTCCCGCTTTTGACTCTGAGCCAAAACACATTCCACATGTGGATGTTCAAAGCATTCAGTCGGGATTCGTCGCCATGTCCCTTGGAGGGAGCAGCTGCAAGATGTCGGCGATTGAGGGAGCAGCAACAGCATGTGATAAACTCAATGGATGGCCTGAGAACATGGTTTCTCATAGTGGTAATCTTCGGCAAAGCACACTATTTAGACCTATTTAGTGCTGTAGCTATATTTAAAGTTGCATCTCTCAGCTATAATTTCTAGTTGTTGAGGCCGCGATTTACTTGGCCAAACTGAGGTCTCAATTCAGAGATGCCGGCAAACAAAGGTACAAGCATTGCATCACTGGTCACGCAGGTCTTGAAGATGTCAGCGAGTCGTTTTTGGAGATTTCTTTGATGATTCATCAACAGCGTGTTTCAAAGATTAGGAGCTGCAATGTTGTTTATTTGCTGGTTGTCTCGATTCAGTTTGGGTTTGTCATGTGTGCTTGCACACGTCAGGGGGGTGAAAGGTTCTTGGTGCTTAGCATGACAGGTGGTCGCGAATGGTTCAGCATCAGCAGAACTTGCGTGACTTCGATGTGGCATGTTGGCACAGAAGTTGTAGAAGGCTCCGAATGCATTTCTTTAAGCACAAAGCATCATGGTAAACCCTCCACAACATGAAGGATTGATTCCAGTTTGTACATTTGTACCATAGTATACTTTAGTAATTATAGGACCTGAAATCTTCGATGTTCAATTGTCAGGATGTGAATTCTGAAAGTGTTTGTAGAGGAATGTTTCAGAAAGCATTTTCGATTTGCGATTCGAATTCAAGGGCCATGGATGCCTGGCTGTTGGCAGTGCGATGGGAGGTTCGAAGCTTAGATAAGCTTAGATCAGGCCATACCCAAGCTGACTAATCTAGAATGCTAGTCAGCTTGTACTTCCTGTCAACTTTCAAGGATATATTATGACGTATTACTTGATTCTATTGATCTCCTAGTGTTTTTCACATTCTTGAATTTGTGTACATTTTTCATATTTAGTTTCAGATTCATCGGATATTTCATGAGATTTATTCCCAGTGGTTTTCTCCGGTGTGCTTCTCACTCATTGAACAGCTGGAAGGTGTTCACCTCTCAACGACAGCAAGTCATGCGACTGCAGCTCCAACAGAAGCTGTTCCAGGTGCCCAGTTTCATTTTGGTTGGATTGTACAATCAAGCTGTTGGAATGTGTAGGAATATTGTATGAATGATTAATGTATGAAAGATAAGCATCTTAGGAGTCTTGATCTCATTTTGATTTTTCATGTGATGTTTGAACCTTTGATTGACCTATCTCGATCTTGACTTTCATCTTTGGCTGGATATGCGTTCTTTTGTATTTAGAGTGTTTAGTAGTCATATTGGAAGGCTTGGGTCTTGCAATGGCACCAGGATCGCAAGGCAGGCATTGCTGAATGACTTGTGAAAAGGGCCTACAACACTTCGTCCTATCATAGGCATAGTCGTACTGTCATACTGCGTGATACATTGTTTGAAACCGTATCAATATGTATCAGTCTTGAAGGATTTTCTTCTACATTGACGCATGTCACGATTCCAGAGCCAATCAACTGCTCGACTTGCTGCTGGTGAAGGTTGCAGCTGTTCAGCGTTTGTCAGCACTCTTCCCTTGCAAGAGAGGCTTGAAGCTTGTGGTAAGTGATTACGAACATGTTTCTTTTTTTTCTCAGGCTCACTGGTATTAAGCCAGTGATGTTGATGGGCTGTAGATTCCCAGGTCAGAGAAAAGGACTCGCCGCACTTCGCCGGAACGCCGGAGCGCCTCAAAAGATTGGAGATTGGAGTTTTCTCCAAATCTCTTCGAGAAACTGCCTTTGAACTGCCCAACTGCCCATTGCTGAGGTGAAATTTCATAGCCGAAAGTGTGCCCTTCAGAAGGCTTGGAGACGCAGGAACAGAAAAACAATAAGATAAGAATGATAAAAACGCAAAATGCAAAGACAAATGTTACGACTCAAAATCTCAAAGCTATTTTGAATAGGAAATTGCTCAGCAAAGCAAAATCCTTGCCCTCCCAACTGTGGCAATCAGAAGCTTTCAGCTCCCAAGAGACACACGTCCGCACGAAGGTGCATCAGGCTGCGCAGCAGGCTGATCGCAAACTGTTGGAGGTGCAGACGGATCAATCAAGTCTTCAAGTCTATTTCTTTGCTTTTGCTAGCAGTAAGCACTTTGGAATGATATGTGCAGGCATGCTGGGCAGCCATGCTGCGGAATTTGGAAAGATGCCAACTGATGGTTTTGTGCCCCAGTCCAAGTTCTTCTCCATCTTCGGACAATTCCTAAAGACCCCTACCATGCCTACAATGACGACTACACTTCTTACTGTCGTTACTTGCTTCAGATCTGAAGTGTGCAAGATCCTACCAGGTACTTGAGCTGGGCCGATGCCAACCGTGTTCGAACACACCTTTGCAAAGCATTCTCTGTTTGCTGCCGGCATTTTAAGTTCCATCCAGTTTCCACATTGGCCTTGTGACTTTTGGAATGATTGTCCTTGGCTCCAACAAAGGCATGGCTTGCTTGGCGACGGAAGCGCAAGGTAGTCTCTTGACTCAGGATGTTTGTCATGTTTCAGATATATATAATGTAAACTAGAAATACTGATTATTAATATGCATTCAATGATTATGATCCATTCCGTGAGTTTCAGGCCACAAAGGCATTGACCCCACCCCAGGTGATCATGAGCAACGGCTCACAGATGTTGGCGCTGTGGCGTTGGATACGGCGGACATGGCAAGCACCAAGGCTTCCGCAATCACGACTAATTGCATCCGCCCTCCAAGCATGGTCTTGGTGCATGTTTTGTTCGACCAGTCATTTTCACAGATTGAATTTGTGGACAAGTTGAAGAATCCGAAATCGAGTCTGTCCTACTTTAATTTTGCTGATTGTTTGTTGTTAGTTTGATAGTACTGTTTGCCCCTTTTCTCCGTTGTTTGCCTTGATAGGGGTGGTCTTCGCAAGGACGTCCGCCAGACAGGCTTGAATGTCAATTTGAATTTTAAGATTATTTCATACGACATCAAGTTTCATCAAGACATCGCATCTAGGTGCCGGAATTGTTCGGTCTTCATTTTGCAGCTTTTGAATTTCTGGATGTTTTGACAATTTCCATGCATTTCTTTCACTCCACGTTTTCCCTGGTGCAGGTCACGCCCTGGCAACATGGCTGGGACCTTGATTGTTGGAATCATTAGCCTGAAGGTACGGTACCGTGAATGATGTGGTTGCATGTGTTCAGGTGGGATGATGCTGCAGAGCTCCTCTTCAATGCGGTTCCATGTGACATTCATCCACATAGAATGAAGGCATGTTGGATTTCAGAGCTTTTCAGGGCACAGCCAGACTAGACTTAACTCTGTAAGACTAGACTTGACTCTGTACAACACTTGACATTGCTTTCGATGCTGGATGTGACGGAGTTGGCTATGAATGAGTGGAGGCTGTCAAGGAAGATGTCCTCTCAGTGTTTGTGAGCGCGCTGCTCAAGAAGATGATGGAAGCCTGGATGCGACAGGCATGATATTCATAGATTTATATAATAGATTGATTTAAATTGACTCATTTTGATGTTGTTGTGGTGGTGGGATGACCATGTCATTTGTCAACATGCCGCGGAGGCACGTGAAATGCAGGAGGTCTTCCAACAAACAAAGCTGCGAATGAAGACGAGATTTGTAGATGCTTGGAAGGCCCGTTCTTAGCCCCATTTTTTTTTCAGCTTTGTTGGCATGTTTGAGCAACCAGAGTCCTCTTCTCGCTTTTGACTCTGAGCCAAAACACATTCCACATGTGGATGTTCAAAGCATTCAGTCGGGATTCGTCGCCATGTCCCTTGGAGGGAGCAGCTGCAAGATGTCGGCGATTGAGGGAGCAGCAGCTGCATGTGACAAGCTCAAATGATGGCTTGAGAACATAGTCTACGAGTCCACAATGGTTTCCTAATCTTTGGCAAAGCATACTATTCAGTGTTTTAGCTAGATTTAAAGCTACATATCTCAGCTCTAATTTGTACTTGGCCCAACTGAGGTCTCAATTCAGAGATGCCGGCAAACGAAGATACAAGCATTGCAGCACTGGTCACGCAGGTCTTGGAGATGTCAGCGAGTCGTTTTTGGAGGTCTCTTTGAGGATTCATGAACAACGTGTTTCAAAGATTAGGAGCTGTAATGTTGCTTATTTGCTGGTTGTCTCGATTCAGTTTGTCATGTGTGCTTGCACACGTCAGGGGGGTGAAAGGTTCTTGGTTCTTAGCATGCCAGGTGGTCGCGAATGGTTCAGCATCAGCAGAACTTGCGTGACTTCGATGTGGCATGCTGGCACAGAAGTTGCAGAAGGACAGTCTGGTGGACATGTATTGAATATCCACGAATATGATATGTCTTATGTACCCTGCAACTATTTTTAGACCATTTTGCCACTTGACATCACTTCCAGTTGCAGGGCTATGAGTGCCTGGTTGATGGCGAGACGATGGGAGGCGTGGCACTCTCTTTAAAGTTCATTTGGACTTCGCCAGGTCCAACTTGAAATGAGCTTAGTTAGACACAAGAAGTTCACGTTTTGGACTTGCACATCTGTATACAACCATTTAACCATTTAAATTCATTTAATCATTTACATAATTTTGATATTCAATTCACCACGGTGTCTTTACAGTGCCTCAGGTGAAGGTCGCCTCACAGATCACAACATTGAATCTTCGATGGCAGCAGAAGGTCTTTGAGGTACTCAGTGGTTTTCTGGCAGATTGAAATGCAACGAAATTGAAATTCAACTTGTCCAAATTTAGCTTTAAAACTTGCCAAAGTGGTCATGTTTGGTTACACTCAAAGTGACTGAGCTCAACTTTGCTGCAGAAGTTGTAGTCTTTGACAGAATTGGCGCCACGCAAGGCATGGTTGATGACATGGTACGGCGAACGAAAGGAGGGATTATGCTGAAAGAATTGATGTCCACATTGATCGTAGCAAGACGCATACAAATAGTCAGCCTGCCAAAATGTGGTCCCAAAGCATGTTTGCCATTTCATCCAAGACTTCCTAGAGACTCATTTGCTTCCATTCGGTCTTCTTGCCAACATGCTGTCGCTTTGTCTCCGTGGCCGTTGGATGCAGGAAGCCCTGCTTCTTCACCAGTCAGAGCGCTTGCTCCATAAATCCCGTCAAATGCCAAGTTTCATTGTCACTGGTATAGCTGGTATGACCTGCTGGTAGGACCGGTAGGAGGATTAGTTTTATTTGATTATTTTTGCTTGCTTATGCCATATGATGCTTGTGGCATGGCGAGGATTACGGCGCAGCTTTCAAGCTTTGCACTGGCATGTCCCAACCTTACAGCCTTACAGCACTGTGACTGGTGCCACTTGTGACTGTGATTTGACCAAGGCTCAGATTCAGCAGAGCCAACTGGGATGGATCAAACGATGGTCTGAATCTCAAAAACTTGAGAAGCTGTAAACGGACATGGTTAAAATATGTTAAAATGGAGATGAATTCGAATCAACTCTGATTCGGCCATCAATTCATCGATTCATCGCTCAATCTGAGATTGACTCTGATCTCAAATTGAATTCCGACAAAATCTTCTGGTCCAATCGATGGTGAAGGATACTTCAGATATTTGGAGCCTTTGCCAGTGCAGGTGGATTCTCGCACGCATTTCTCGACGCTGCCGAGAAGTCACTTTCTCAGTTCTTGAGCCGGAGTTTCTGTGGAGTAACTTGATGCAACTTGACCATGATTTGTTTGATCAGTGTGCACTGAAACTGGAATTGCATGAATAACCAGTTTGTGAATCAGTACGAATTTGCAACTTTTTAAACAATTAGGTGGAAGCTTTGGAGCAGAAAGCGGGCGAAATTTGGAGGGACAAGAGGAGGCAATCTGCCAACGTTGTTTCCTTTATAGTAACTTTCCAAGAAGCATGCTGCATGCTCCTTCTACTGATTGTATCTTAGTTGTTCTTTGCTGACCTTGATAGAAGAGAACAGAAGTGGCTCATGGCTGCACTGTGCTTGAGGCAAGTTACCAATGCAGTGTTCTCTATTTGGCGCAACTACACAGGCTTTGCGGTACCGGAAACTGGAAACGAGGCCTTTGAACTGTGTAGTTCGAATCTTCATGGTCCATCCCCAGAATTCGGACGAACTTGCCGGAGACTGATCGAATCAAACCGACTCAAGTCAAACTCAAATCAAATAAACTGTCAACTCTTTCATGTGGTAGAGCCAACACCTTGCAACATACAGATTTGACGATGTTGTGCTTGGCAGAAGTTACAATGTCAACAACTTACTTCACCTGACAACGCATTGCAAAGGTGTGCGAAAGGCGGCCCACCATGCTGGTCAGAGTGTGCGAAGGAGACATCAGCAGGCAGTCTTTGAGTTTGCATCCTTGTTTGTTTCGTTGCGTTTTCCTGCACTGTTCTTTGAATACCTAACTAATGTTTTCTCAGTTGATTCAGGCTGTACTTTTGACGTGGCACAGCACCTACGAGGACAAAGCTTTGTCACTGTTGAGATATTTTGTGTCAGCAAAAACGCAAAATGTCACGGATTGCTACAATCGCTTGTGCTCGGTTTCAGGCGCGGCAAGAAGCTCTGAGATCGCAATGCGAAGAGGTCAGGGCACGTTCCACCGATGCAGTGTCATGCCTTCGTCGAGTCAATGCCGTTCTGAGTATACAAGGGTCTCCTCGTGCTTGGATCTAGGAGCAATACAAATGGCACTAGTTATGTCCTATTTCGATCTATTGTTTCTTTTTACCATTCTGCCCAGCAGTGTTACAGTGTTTTAAGCGCAGGATTTCTTGAAACTGTGTTTGAACAGTTCAACATGTTTCCATATTTTGGTTGCATAGTGAATCAAATGTGAATCAATGACTGGATATTCGACATTTCAGCTGTTTTGCTGCCAAATCTGCAGGTCGTGAATCGCTCACTGTTGCTGCGGGCATGGCGCAGTTGGATCAAATGGTGCGCAGTGGTGCAGTTTCTGTGGTTGACAGAAGTTGACCGTGGTTTTGCTTTCAATCTTTCTTTTATTTTCAATGCTTTCATTGTGCAAGCGTTCGATTCCAACTGCAATATCCTGGAACACTGCGGCGGAAGTGTGCGGGTGGAACCGGGTGGAACGGTTGAAGACAATCAGATTGACATTTGGGAGGTATGCCTTGTCGTGCTTTGTCGTGCTTTTTGCTTCGCTCTAGCCTAGGTACAGAAGGAATTTGGCTTTGAGACGATTTGCAACGAAAGTGTTCGCTCGGCTGAGGACCTTTACGTTTAGAGACTTAGAACACGCAGAATCGATCGTACATTGTGGTGGGGCTTGTGGTATGATGGAACAGACTGGAAGAAGTTTTCTTCAGATCTTTTTGAATGACTTTTGATACTTTTTGAATCTTTTTGACTTTTTCAATTTGAAAGACGAGATCCACCGACAGGAGAACTGCTTTGCTAGAATCTGTTCATGCCTGGGCAGAGGCCCTACTGGCAAAGCAAGAATCCATGCCTTGCTCTGAGCAAATGTCAAAAGACAATACGAACCGAAAGAACCAGAAGACCAGAAGACCATAGAAGCGAGAGAGCACCAAAATACAATGATCCTCAATTGATGAAGTCGTTGGACTTCAAGTATGTTCAAGTATCTTGAGGTTGGAATATATCAATGTGGACTGTGATAGATCATGTTAGAACATTGTTACTCTTCTGAAATCTTGAGTGCTGATACATTTTGTGCAGTTGTCACGGAAATGGTTTGAATGTCATGACGGTCTGCATTTATTTACTGCCATAAAGATCCATTAGATCACAACGAGATGGGGGACAAAAAAAACGAGATAGACTCCATAGACTCCATAGACGTCATGTTTCAGAATGGTCCATAGATCACAGCAGCTCTCCAGACTTGGAAAACAAGATCCATCAGGGGGTTCCTTCGGTCCATCTAATTTGTAGCCCCACCGCACAAAATAGCACCATCTTCGATGAAGGCGACGGAACCATTAAGTTGCCAAAGTGTCTCTTAGACTCTAAGTGTATCTAAGTGTCTTTGACTGGTGGCATCAAATCCTGCGAAGTTGGGCACTGGTGATCTTGTGTAGGTGGCATGTCAGTTGGCAGCTCGAGAAACTCGCTACCTGCTGCAGGTCCAGCTGCAGTTGTCAGGTGTACCTCTCCCACATTTTAAACATGTGAATTCGATTTGGATCGATTCTTCTTATGATGTTGTTCACAGGGTTCAATTGTATTTTTGTCCAAGTTGCCATTCGAACCTGGAAAACAAGAAAGGGGAAGCACATGAGATGATGCCTTCTCACAAGCATCCGTCCATAAGACGAAGCTATTTGCTCTTAGGGTATTTAACCGGGATGATACGTCTGCTCCGATTCGCCTGTGTCAAGTTTTGTTTCAATGTGGGAGGATTCTTCAGAGCACCTCTCCAGTTTCTAACCTCCAAAGGAACTACAACCTGCATTTGCTTGAAGCAGCAACTTTATCCATTTCTCCACGCAACTAAGTCAAGATTCACTGTCAGGTCAATGATTTTCAGCGGCAATCAAAGCAAAAGGCTGGTCCAACAAAAGCTCGTAATTTTGAACTTACGCTGTTACACCATTTTTTTTGAATGTGATGAACCAAGTTGTGCATTTATTCGTTTTCTGTTATTTTCAAAGCACTTGATTGGATTTCGAGGTGAAGCGGTTTTGGCTGCGTGCCTGGCAGCAAGAAGCAAAACGTTCAGCAGATGCGGCACGACTCACTCGGCTTCAGAAGGCAGGGAAGCCATTTCGATGGCTGAATTGGACATGGGATGTGATTGGATGTGATTGACTTGGATATTTTGTTGATATTTATTTGGTATATTTGGCATACGTGCACTTACTTTTTATTTTAAAGTCGGCATAGGAGGGAGGCAGGAGGCTTTCTTGACCAGTTTGAAGTTGTAGGTATTCTTTTTGCCGTTTTGTGGCCTCCATACTCCCAATGCAAAGTGGATGAGAATCCGGTGCAAATCCGGCGAAATCTTCGACAGCTGCGGACCACTCTGACCATGTCGTGGGCGATGGTCAGGTCTTCGCATGCTGGCGGCTTGCTTCTCAAGAGCAACTGCTGCTTCAGAAGTGGGCCGACATGGCATTACTCTTCAGAAACTGTTCACTTATGTTTTGTCTTGTACCCACTCTCCGCGACTATCCTGCACATTTTTCTAAGATCATATCACAAATGCAGGTACTTACAAGAGTGTGCATCGATCAACTTTCAGGCAGGTCTCCATGCAACCATTGGCGTAGATATACATTGCTCGAACATCGCACATGAAGAGATCATTGGATTCATGATGATTCATGTCCTCTCACATATAGCAGGAATCTCAGAAATCGAATGCGTTATCTGTGGGGCGCAGCTCTGAGAACTTTCGAAGCATTCAAATGGCTTCCAGGATTGCGTAAATTATACTGAGGCCAGCTGATTTAGAACGCATCTACCGAGAGATGGCAGACTATCGCTGGAATGCTCTAGCCCTAATCAACGTGGAGCGGTGGGCAAGTCGACCACGGATTGACGGACTAGATACAGCAGATTGATGAGGACTGAAGGGAAACAGAAGAGAATTATGACCCACGGGCAGGCGAAGAAAGCATGTCATGAGGATCCTGGAACATTGCACTTCCTTCAGGTAGATGCTTGGGATATGTTTGACTGAGAAATTGGTTGAGTGTCCAGTGAATTTCGATGCTGTGGCCAGAGATGATTGAAACGATCTTCGTTCTGATCTTCACTGGACACTATTGGGGTTGAAGGGGATGAAGTGAAAACTGCTTCCTCCTTGGGTTGCCTCTTGGTTCAGGATGTTGATGTAGATCCCATCGATATCAACCAATCAGCAGTCAACCCTTCCTGAAACAAGAGTGTTTGTACATCTTCAAAGTAGCTCCTCCCTGAAACAAAAGGTTGGAGCTTTTAATTGCGAAATGTCATGCCCATCCAAGAAAGCGTTCAAAATGAGGCTGTGCTGCTTACCTCAGTACTCAAAAGTCGCTAAGTCTTGCAGAGAACTTCCAAATTGCTTCTCGAACTGGTTTTATTGATGGACCTTTGTTTCAGTTTACTCAGTTTACTTCCAGTTTTAATGAAGATATGATGATACGGATATTGATATTGGATGTGTGAATGGTTGGCTTAAAGCGCTGTCATTTTTGGTTTCCATTTTTTTGGAGCGGACAGCAAACTGGATCGCTGGATTCGATTCAGTCCGGAGGCACTTGAGGGATTGCACCCTTAGTTTCTCTAGGCGGTATCAGTGGACAACTGGACAAACCCCACAAATAAGATCAAATAAGTACCTCGACGCAGCAATAGATTTCTTTGCACCTTTTTGTCTCGATCTTTGATGTGATGAGATATTGTGAGTCTTCCTTGATGATCCCATTAGATCACCTTGTCAATGTTTACTTATATTTCTCATGTATGTATCAATGTCAGTGCATTAAGCACATTTTGGATGTCCACCAAGCAGGAAAGGGCAGGAAAGGGTGACAAGTGAATTCAAACTTGTTGGGAGGTTATGGCGGGGCGGCGGCCCAGAGTGCTAGCGCTGCTATCGATCCTGCTTGGTGTGTGGTTGGGCCTTAGTTGGTCTCAATCCTTGTGAAGAGCTGATTTCAATCACAAGTTGGTTGTAAAACATGCTGTTCATATCCACTGACTTTTGCATAGTCTTTTGTTACTATTGTGTTCTTAATTCTTTTCTGCCTAGAAAGGGTTCCTCTTTGGCAACTCAGATGTTGGCAATAGGTTTCCAGCATGAACTTTTCCAGCTTCGACTTTTCCAGTGATTTCTTGGAATTTCAAAGGTCTGTGGCCTTCGTCAACTCTGCTTACAAGCAAACGTATGGCGCACAGTTGTGGCCGGCTGCGGGTCATCTTTTCTCACATCCGTCACTTGATAAATGGACTCTGTCACCTTCTAAGGACTCTTGGCTCTGTCACTCAAAGTGATCAGCTGGGCTCTGAAAGACCTTCCATGAATTGCATAAGGACTTGCCTAAAGATACACCGAGTAACCACGAAGTATTATCCAGGCTCTTATGGCTCTTGCCAAAGAGTTGTTTGTCGAAAAGAGTGAGACATCGTCAAAGAACTTTGATTGCCTCGGCATTGGCTTTCAGCTTTGGTCTATGAGACTATGATATTTGGCCCAGTGCTTGAGAATGGGGTGACAACATGCTATGAATATTATAAAGCAAAAAAACACATAAGCTCACATAGGTCCAGAAGAAGGACGTACAGCAACAAGAGCAACACATCCCCTCAGACTACTTAAGCCACAAAATCTGGCCACCGATGTGATTCATCAATCAGTTCAGCTTAGCTAAAGCCTTGTTCCACAGCCTCTGCCAGCCCGAAACATGTACAGTACTTGTAGCAACCCTACGCAGTAGCTTGGCTTTCTATAGACAGATGTTCTGGATTTCTGAGTTTTGTTTCTTGAAATCACCTGAAAAAAGTACAAAATCTATCAACATACATGAGAATAGAGTAAGTTATCTACTTTGAGCTTTGTGACGTTCCACCGTTGTCAGGTAATGGTTGTTGTGCCTCAAGGTGGTGCTGGAGGACCCCCAGCACCAGCTGGATGCGAGGTGCAATATAGCTTTACTGATCAGCAAAGCAAACATTCAATGGCATTTTCCTCAAGTCTTTTTTCATTTTCAATGATTTTCTTGCAATCCACAGCTTGGCTTCACTTTTGAGAAAAGGTACGTGCTGCCAACCCTCCAAAGGGTTTTGGACTTTTTGCGTGCGCTTCCTGTCCCGCCTATTCGGAACTCTTCACGGAGGCTGTCCGTCGCTGTGGACGAAGTTCGTTTGAGGGAATGGGAGCAACGGATGCATCGGATCCGGAGGAACCTCTGTTTGCGATACAACATTCTGGCAATCGTCGAGTGGCTCGCAACTCAGTTTTTCCAAGCAGCTTTGCGATGTGGGTTGTGAATTGACTGACGAAACGTGACAAAACAGGTTGCTGCCTGCGCCCGCTGTTGTGGTTTCATTCACTCTGTGCCTTTGCAACTGGAGGTGCAGGGTTTGAACTGTAAAGCCAAGTTGCTGTTTGAAAGATTCTGACAGGTCAAATCCAATTGTTATGTTGGTCAGAAATATGAGCATTTTCTGCAGCGTGAATGAGGTCATCTTTGGTGAAAGCAGATTTGCTCCATTGCTTGCAGCACTTGGAGACTTGCCCAGTCGTTGGCAGGCATCCAACGACCGCATAGCACCGTGTGAAAATGACACATCACTCTGCGACCACTTAGTCATTGATGTCCCAGACACTGCAGGAAAGCGCTGGAGAAGGTCGGGCGACAGTTGTACGGTGTGCACAAGGCGCACTCTGTGGTGTTGTTAATTATGTTAGTTGATAGGCCCAAAGTTGTTTGATGATGAGAAACTCCCGCTTGGCAAGGCTGCGGCGAATTGTACTGCTCAGAGGACCGACACGAATTCCAATGTAAGTGAAGGAAGTTTGAAGTTTGTGGCATGTTTCTGCCACCGCGTTACCTTTGCAGCGGAAGCTGAGAGGCGTGTAGAGATGCTCATTTCCAGCAGTCCCACAACTTGCTTTGTGTCCCTTGGCAAAGAAAGAGAATCGAATTGGATCAATTTCTGTGTGCAGAAGCGACTCGTTTTTCAAGGTCGGACCATTGTCGGCCGAGGCAGGGGCTATTTTGATTACTGAAAACTCATATATATTGAGATAGATTGACATGTTGTTTTTTTCAAATTTGTTTTCATACATGATATCATGATATTGATGCAAGAAGGGCCCCCTTGAAATAACATAATTGTCATAAGTTAAGCTATACAGGGGTTTAACTTGAGTTGTAAGTTGACAACTTGTTTCATAACTTCATAAAAGTTATAAAACTTATAATTTAGTTGTGAAGTTATAACTATAGTGAACAAAACAAACGGGAAAAGTTATGAAACAAGTTATCAAAGTTAGTTCACTTGTGGTAAAATTTGATCAGCGTGTTTGACAAATCCATCTGCCTGCTGTTTCTGGCTCAAAGTGACCCTGGCCTATCTCCAATGGCAGGAGATGCGCAGTCTTCAGAGAAGCGCGCGTCTATGCAAGATTGGAGATCTTTTCCATACTTTCTTTTGGAAGACGATATAGCACAGGTCGTTTCAGCATCGAGCGTTTCAATCAACGTCCGTTTTTGCTGAAAGGATTCAAGCTGCAGAAAAGTGTTTTGACTGGTGTGTGGGAAAGGAGGGGGGTAGTAACTAGAAACGCGTCTGTGTTTCCAGCTTTTTAGGGGAGAAAAACAAGAAACGCATATGTGTTTCTAGTTTTGTAGCGTGAAAACACTAGAAACGCGTATGTGTTTCGACAATATTATGACCCCAAACAAACTAGGAAACGCGTATGTATAATTTTTGTGTTTCCTAGGTAAGACGGAAGGTGAGTTTTTAGATATGTGTTTTCAATATAAACGTGAAAACGCGCATGTGTTTCCAATCATACGCCCCAAAATCTTGGAAACGCGTTGTGTGTTTTCTATCCTGAAGGGGCGGGTTCTTGGAAACGGGTATGTGTTTTTTGTGTTTCCATGTGTTTCCTGAAACGACAAAAATCCAGGGGTTTTATCCTAAGCCGTGCAGGCTGACTGGCAGCAGTCCGGGCCAGCAAATCTTTCAGAAATAAAACGCAAAAGATTTTTTGCCGCACAGTGCGTTGAAGAACGTGGCAACGCCAGCATGGTGGTCCAAAAAGGAAGAAACCATCGTTTGCTTGCTGTGACTTGCACGTTTAGCCTTTGCAAAATGGAAAAAAATACGTTTCAGCGAAAAAATCATCCAAAAGATGAATCGGTGCAAATTTGGAAAAAGAACGCCGGTAAAAAGTTATGAAAGTTTTCACTTGGGTTACAAATTGGGCTAACTTGAGTTATGTTAACTTCAACTTAACTTCGTAACTCAAATTATACCTTCCTTAATAACTTCAACTCAATTTGAGGGCCCTTCTTGTAGTCTCATAGTAATCTAATGTTTGTAGATTTTTATTGGAACCTCAAAATACACGTTTCCATACTGTAAGATCTGTCGATGATTTGCGGCCAGAAAAGACGTGCCATTCTGAAGAGACGAAATGGGACTTTGGGCACATCTGGGCAGGACCCTTTGCTGCGCTTCAAGTACCATGCCTTGGAGCACGCAGACACCTTGCTTTTAGCAGCTCAGGTGACCTCGACATGGAGTTTCTTCCAATTTCTCTTCGATGGAAAGCATGAAATTCCAGAAATTTCGTGTTAACTTCGAAGTTCTAAGATGTGAAAATGAAATAAGGATGTCATAGGTTATAGGTTGTGATTCCGGCATTATTCATGGGAAACACGTGGTAGCCCCATCCTCTCCACATCTACGGCCCCTTTTTGAATGCACAGGTCTTTGCCTTTCTCATCAACCGAGCCAAAGCTGCCGGAGGTGGAACAGAGGCCGATGCTTTTGTGATTCGTTGCCCTATTTTTGAGTCGGAAACTTCCTTTTTTCATGTTTTTTCACTCAAAAACTGCCAGGTTACCCTAAACTTGATGCAGGAACTCTTGTGTTTCTGTCAGGCTCCAAATCGACAAATCCCAAGGTGTCTACTGATATCCGTTACCCAGTTGCTCAATTGTACCTGCCAAGGTCATGCACCATTCCGGGACGCGTTTGGGGCTGAAAGCGCTGAAAGGAACATTCGCAGTGCAAGATTGTTTTTAGTGAAAGGTGTTTTTCCATTTTTAGCCGCAGTTTCAACTCAGTAGATTCGGAAATTCAGTAGAAATTCAACATGTCAGTAGATGTGATTTCTTCACATTTGTTTCCACCACTGCTGGTGGAAAGGTGCAGAGCTCCGCCCGGACGTGCCAAAGATGCAGAGTTCTACGTTCCTCGGCGGAACGAAGCGTGTGAGAGATTTGTGATTTGGGGAAGGGAAGTGGAAAGCATTTTGCAGATATGTGCGGCATATTGGCATAAACAAAGTCATGACAAGTCATTTCCATTTTCGAAATGGCCAAAGGGTTTGACAGTTTGGATTCTGTTTCAAGTTCCCTATTCTGTCATTCGACGTTCTTAAGAAGGCACACACAGATGCTTTGGTCAACGAAGCGGCAGCTTTGTTGAGAGCCGCTTTGGAGCCACGAGCACCTGCAGAGGCACATGCAGATGAGTCGACCCATGTTTTCTCATGTTTTCTCTTGCATTGACACCGAAGCTTCTTATTGTTTTCTCATTTTCTCATTTTCTCATTGTTTTCCGGCGATCTCATCTTTCTCAGTTTTGGCAAAAGCATTTTGGCAGGTTGCTGCACTCTTCCAAGCTGGGTACGCACCTCAGGAATGTGGAATGGATTTTGAATAGATGATGTTATTTCCTCATATATAGAAGTCTTAAGAATGAAAGCTGCAATTCGAGACCCAACTAGCTGGAATGTCCAGTTTTAAAAATTTGCACTAGCCTCAAACCTCACATTTCGTTGAGTTGTTGTTCGATTTGATTCGGCATATTTTGGTATCCACCCGGAGATCAACAGTGTGTGTTTAGACCAAGGCCTGCATTTTTCTCTGAAATCCTGGGCCTCTTCGTGCTTCGGCGGCACTTCAGGGGTAATGACAGGCAAAATAGGCAAACAATCAGAAGATAAAAATTTCTGTTTCCCTTTGGGTAAACGAGTATTCAACGTTTTTCAGAAGCGATCCGAAGTCTCAGGAATACAACAACATTGACCTCGAGGTTGGTGTCATTTGTGTATGTTGTACGTATGTTTGTGTGTTTGAGTTCGAAATTTTCGTTTCAGGTCTCATCTCCTTTGGGTCAATTGTTGCTCCACAGAGTTTGAACCTTGGATCCGACATTGAATCTCAATTTCGATGATCTAAAGCTGTCAAGGCAAAAATGCTATCGGTTATGGGCCCCGAGGTGGGATTTTGATGTATGTTTCATGGAAATTATCATGTTTGTACCGATGATGGTTGCAAGTCTGCTAGACGCTAGATGCTGCTTTCAAACTTTTGCAATGTTATGAAAAAGCATACGACATCCAGACTTTAATTTGTTTGGAACCCATGCCACGCACATGTCTAGGCACACCCAGAATTGCAACACATAGAAGCCTTGCTGCGAGAAAAGGAGTGGGCCTGGATCTTGGAGTTCTGAAAGTTGTGAAACTGTTGGATATTTTGTATAGTGTAGTTCTGAAATATGACATTTGTTAACAATTTGTTTAAAGCAGAGAAAGCTCTGAGGTTATGCGCTGTGTTTGGGGCGAGGACTGGCCAACTTTCATTGCACTCACACTTTAAACGCTGAACGAAGTTGCCGGTTCAGATTGGGTCAAATTCAAGTTTTCAGATGCAACGTTTGTTCCAAGAGACTGATGCCAGCAGGAAACGACTGGAATCTTTTGCGACTCGACTCGTTTCAGCAAGTCAGTTGCATGAGATCATATTCAGCTGGCTTGTGTCATGACATGTCATTATTCATGATGTGTCATGTGTCCTTGGCTCATTCATTTCTCATTTCATTCATTTCTGCTAGTATCTCACCATATTAGCAATAACCGCTTTGACTCCAGGTGATGATGTCAGCGGCTCAGTGTCCAGAGTCAGTACAAGGGAAAATTCGTTAGGATTGATGGACCAGCACCAAATTTCAATGAACTTTCAATGGAATTTCCTGATTTCGGTTCACTTTTTTTGGAGGAGCCAGAGCTCAAAGAAAAAGATGGAGTTGGACAAGACGCCAGTGATGTCATGCAGGTCAAGGGCTGAAAGGCTCAAAAGTCCTTTATAAGCAACGTTTCTTGAGCAAGTCTTGCAACGTTTTGAAGCTCATGATTTAAGGCCATGGAACAAGGAAACGATGAGCAGGTTGCAAGCGTCACTTCCTTAGATGTGTTTTTTTCCGATAGCTCGGTCGTCCATTTTGATGATCCAAGGCAGCCATGGCTCGGGCTCGTGCAGAAGTGAGTCAGATGTCTTTCGAACAGCTTCTCAAGGCAACATTCGAGTAATTCTGACAGCTGTTTCTGATACTAATTCCAGGTCCAACCTCAAGGGGGTCAGGGTCGAACATAACATACCTGACTAAGACTTTAAGAAGACCTTAAAAGATCCTTGCCGACTCCGTGGCAGGGCGCCTGGCCGTCTATGCATGGCACCGCCTTGTTTGCATCTGTGGCTCGCATGAATCACTCGTGTCGCTTGGCAGCAAACCATGTGCCACTCCGCAGCTCAATTACGTTAATTAAAACTGACATGTTTCCACATTTTTCCACATTTTCACATTTCCAAGGTGCGCCAAATGTGAAAGTTCCTGTGCTGCAATGAATGGAATTTATACTGTCCTTGGATAATGTTGGTACACATTTGGTTTCATTTGAGTCATGAGATTGAAATCTCAGGTGACCTTCCCAAAGAACTCCTCCAAGCTTTTGGCAACATCAGCAACATTGCAGAAGTTGAGTCGTTGGGGTCATTTGAGGTCGTAATGAAGACATGCACGATGGCATCCTATAGGGAAGAAGTGGGGCCAACATAAGGTAGAGGCAGCGATGCAGAAAGGAAAGAGGAAGGCTTGATACGATATACTGGCATTGCAACAAAACTCATCCCGCATGGAAAGCACAGGAGAATGAGGAAGGAACGCAAAATGCACCCACGACCAAAAGTCAAAACAAAGATCTCGTGCGCATTCCAAGTCGCATTGATTAGTTAGCGCAGCAAGGTATTGAACATCTCTCCTGGCGATGAGCTTTGCCTTTGCTACATCAATCAGGATCTCTATTTGTTTCAAAGCATGCAAGGGTAGATTTGTATTTTGTCCATGACATCCAATGTACAAGACTTGCAACATCATGCTACGGTAAGCAGAAAATGTTGGCGCCGAAGGAAGCAGACGTTCAAACTCGAAGGCGGAGGCAAGCGCAAGATGGCAGCATGCATATTTGAAAGACTTGCAGCATCAATAGACAGCATGAGATAGCATGACAGCACAATCATGGTGACATACGAAGACTTTGAAAGCTGTGGCATGTTTTCAGAGCGAGGCTGTTGGAATATGGCTTCACTTGCTGTTGTACCAGATGTTTGGCCGAGGACCAAACATAATAGAATATAATAGACATCATTCAGTTCCGCTTTTTGGACATGACATGATTTCGTTGGAATTTCCACAGATTTCGTTGGCTTCCAGGACTCCGCTACACTGCGTAAAACGCAGAAGCGGCTGAAGTGATGCTGAGCTGTGCGGGGAGATGAAGGCTTTCCGTTGCAGGTCTCAGTGTAAGATCGTAGGAATTCTACGGTGAATTCTTTAGACCCCCGTTAAACGCTTTGAATGTCCGGTTCATAAGAGCCTGGAGCAAAACTCAGCTTTGGGCCAACACCGGAAAAAAGTGCGGCAAGCAGCGCAGAGTTCAAAGTGTTCATGACTGAAACATCCAATGTCCTTTTCGGAAGACATCCACATGTTTTGCAGATGGCTGAGGCACTCACC
This sequence comes from Breviolum minutum Mf 1.05b.01, assembly GCA_000507305.1. NCBI lineage: Eukaryota > Dinophyceae > Suessiales > Symbiodiniaceae > Breviolum > Breviolum minutum. The sequence continues at coordinate 127,977 of DF239650.1, forward strand.
AGTCGCACGATATCTCTTTGGTGGAGGCGGAAGCAAGGCTTGGCCCCAGAGTCATGTGCCTGGTGAATCTTCGCGTTGAAACATGAAGGGGCAAAAAGTGATGATTGAAGGTGGGGAGATCGTTTGGAACTTGTTTGAAGATTCCGTGAAATCTGGAGTGACAATGGAAGTTATACGTTTGAGCCAACTTGGAAGGAAGTGGAGGGTGACAGTATCTACGACTTCAAGGTCAATTTTGATGTCGGCCAGGGGAAGATGAGAGAGCTGGCAGACGAGAGATACAGATGTTTACAGATATGTAGAGAGACTTGCAAAGTGGGTGCTTGAAGCCAGAAGGATGTTGTTGGCATGGGTGTTTTGTTTGTGTTGGCCAGGTGCAGAATATTGATGGACAAGAAGTGTCCTTGAACGAGTACAATGGCAAGGTTGTCCTGATCGTCAACGTTGCCAGTAAATGAGGCCAACATGAGTCCCATGATCTCACACGACTCCCCAGCCCAACCATCAAGAGCATCAAGGCCTATGTTGTTTCCACGTTTTTTGCACACATTCGCAAGGTCTGACGAAGTCAAACTATGCTGAACTGTCCCTACCCAAATGCTTTTTCCAGAGATCGATTTGAGTTTAAACTGTTTAAAGTTTCACAACCTGTTTCAAAACTTCACTAAAAGTCGAATTGAGTTTTTCCGTGCTTTTTTCTTGTGTCCACTGAGGTGTGAGCTGTACGGGAAATACAAATCTCGTGGCTTTGAGGCATCAAAGGGCATCCAATTCTGCAGCTGAGCCGGAAAAGTGAGCGCCATAAAGATCATGAATGTGATTCAGCATGATTTAAATTGAAGACTAAAACTTTGCTAAGCTGCGGAGCTATGTGTGCTTCAGTCATTTCAATGTAGTTCAATGTGTAGTGGTTGCCATTTTAACATACAAAGATTGAGAAAAGTTGACAATCAACATCATTATGAATTATGATGCGAAATTTGCATGTACTTCTATGCGGACAACCTGACTACGCTGACCAGGTGCTGGCCTTCCCATGCAACCAATTCGGTGGACAGGAGCCTGGCAGCAACGCTGAAGTGAAGGCAGCTACAGCATCTACAGTCATCCTTACTGTGCAAGTATTGAAAGCATCACTAAGATGTACACGCTGCGCTTGTATACACAAGCACTTACGTGTACGGACCACCTGAAAGCTTTTAAAGTCAGACGAATTTGTATGTTTTAATGTTCTTGTATGAAAACTCAAAGTTTCTTTCGTCTCGGTCAAGGCCTTTGCACAAGACAAGTGCCCAGACACCTTCCCGCTCTTCTCCAAGATCGATGTAAATGGCGCCAATGAGGCGATGGCACAGTCGATCCAACAGTCGATCAATGTCAATTGCAGATGCAGTTTGGCACTTTTTGTCTTTGTAAGATACTAAAGTCTCACTTGAAGTGGAATGCAGTGGTTCATGCTGAGACAAATCAACTAAAAAGCAGGTCATCGAATGCTATTGTCTGACAGGTTCCGTGTAGATGCCCTTCACTAGCACATATCTTTGTTTGCGTTCGGTTGCTACTGAAACCAAAGAGGGTTGAAGTTGAAGGAAACAATAGTTGCTTGCTTTTTGCATCCATTTCACCAACATTTGTAATGTGCACCTCAACTGCTTCTTGAAGCATAGCAGCATAGCCGAGCATAGCTCAACCTGTGTGTGTCCAGGCCCCTTTGTACAGTTTCCTCAAGGACCGACAAGGAGAGATGTCGTCGCCCAAGAAAGACTAAAACTGATGAAGTCCTTCTCCTTATCTTCTCTACCAAGAAAACTAGGTCAAGTATGGTGAATCAAGGAAACACGATGCAACACTTCTCCAAACTGGCCATGAATTCTTGGAATTGTCACGACTTGTCAGGAGGTGAACATGTTTGGAGATGTTTCAAGTGTTAAGATCGCTAAGGCTGGGAGGAGACATCAAGTGGAATTTTGCCAAATTCCTGGTGGTTGGAAGCTGAGTTCATTTCGCATTTTGCACTAAATTGAGTTGAGCCGACATGCTGGAAGCAAAGGATAGACAAGGGCAACCTGTGGCACGTTTTGGGCCTCAGCAGGCAGGATGTTTGACTTGTTTTCAGACGAGAGGATCTTTCGGAGAAAGACATCCGAATCATCCCCCTGGCAATTCCCACTCTAAAATGGGGAGCACGTGCTCCCAATTTATGGAAATTTTATGTTCACCAGAATTGCTCAAAAACGGTGTGCCACATCAGCCAGAAATATGAATTGATTTTAGAGCGACAAAAAAACAGACCAACAAGACAGCAGGTTTCCATTTTAGAGAGGACCACGGTTCGGCAGAAATGTCAATTTTAGGCCAGGTTGCAAACAAGTGTTGGATTTATAGTGGTGACTTGTGGATGTAGTGCGCCTTCTGCTTGACCTACGCTTATGATATCCTGTTATCACCTGTTGCCTGCAGTAGCCCCTGTCAATCTCCATGAATCCATTCTCCATTCCCCATCCCCCACCGCATCAATACCTCTGGCCAGCCCAGCTACATGTGAGAATCTTTGAAACTTTGGGGTGGAACTTGAAGTCGTTATATAAATCATGTTTTGCATTTTAGAGAGGTGACCTTTGAAGAAAAAAACCTGCACCAGAGCAACCCTAGAGTTTGATTCTAGAGAGGTCCCAGGGTACCCAAAGTTCACTTTATGCTCTCTAAAATGGGGGCACGACGTACCCAGTGAATTCCAAGGGGGATTCCGAATCCATATTGTCAATAAACCAAAGAAGCAATTGATAAGGAATCAATTAGACTTCAGTCAGCGTTTTCTACAATCGACTCTATCCATCTCTCTCCCAGATTTAGCAGTCGCATCAATGTTCTCCCTTTTCAGGCACCTTTGTCGTTTGAGGAGGAGATTGTGAAGCTGCTTTAGAGGCTTTTAAATAGGATGGTACAGGTTTACAGGATCATTTGTTTTCTTTGTAGATCTCTTTTGAGATCTTCAGAATTTAGGAAACCTCCAAATTTTCTGTTGCCGAAGCAACACCAGAATCAGAAGTGATAGGAAGATGAGCTGTGACTTTGATAATTTTCAGCTCGGGTTGTTTTCGAAGATTGCTTCTGCGGCACACATGCGTCCCTCAACGCATTTGTGAAATGTTTGACATGACCTTCCACGTGTTTCCACTGAATGAATGATGCGCCGTGAACATTTGATCTTTGATCAGGGGTCTGCAGAGAAATAGATGTTGAGTGTTGACTTTTGAATGACTCAAATCTTGGCAGGTGCCAAAAAAAAACATGCAAGTCTCCTTTTCTGTGCAGAACCCGGCTGCAGATGGCTTCAGTGGTCCATAGAGGGCCCCAGCGTTCACATGTCGTAGGAAGTCTTAGGTTTCGGAAATCGAGCAGAAAGGAAAGCACGCTGGGTGAGACTTGCTGTCCAAGAAGCAGAGTGAAGTTGTGTGTTGCACTTGTGCGTTGCGTTTGTTGTCCAGGTCGCTCTTGTAATAGATGATATTAATATTTCATTGATTTTTTTTCAACAGCATGAGTTGTGGGGTTGATAGCCACTCCCCCTGGCATCAATTTGGCAAAGAAGTTCCTTCGTGTCAGGTGTTTTCTCGCCAGCTGAAGTATTTTTGCAGCTGTTTCTTAGCTCAAGAAGAAAAGAAAGGATTCCAGCAAGTGCCGAAAAGGCATAACCACTGATGCCAAATTTATCCAAATTCACTTCAACAAATTTGTCACCAAAAAACACTAAGTAGCAAAAAGGTTGTTACAAGTGTTTGATCAGCCACTCCAAAGTTCATGCGGACTTGTTCCTTCGAATTCTGGGATTGGCGTATTAGTCAAACTTCTGATCTCTATTCTACATTCCAGAGGCTGACCAGGTGTCGGAATGTTCGGCACATTGCCAGAAGTTAAAGATGAAGAGATGAAGTTGAGTCCAAGATCTCCAAGGCATCTTACCGTATCTTTTCGTATGCACAGTTCCACATGGATGTGACAGATGTGGAATCACAACACAGTGCCGGTGGCGACCTCAGTCAAGAACACTGAAAGTCATTTGTTCCAACCTGCGACTATGGGACCTCTCTCAGTACATCGGCGGCATCAAGATCGTGCCTAGACTTCGTGAGGTGTGCGAAGAACGCTGCGAAAGCCATGTCTTTTCCTTTACCTCCCCGACTTCGTCGACGTCTCACCGACTTCGAAACGACCAAAGAGGCGAAGATTCTTCGAAGATCTGTCGATGTCGTTTCGGTGTTTTTTTCCCTTTGAAATGGAAGCGACTCTGATTCGATTCTGCAAACAGATAGTGTGGCTCAATCATTTAATCAGTTGCAGTAAAAGTTATAATCAAAAAATACCTATTGTCACATGTATATAGTCCACTATAATTGACTAGTTGCAATGATCTATCTTCATTCCAATGAGATGAAACATATGAAACAATTTCTTTTCAATGAAGATAGCGATGTGTCTCAAGATCTCAAGATTCAGGTCCTGGGAAACGGCTCCCTGTCCACTGTGAGAATTTGCATCGAAAAAGTTAGCGGCAAACGCTTTGCATTGAAGGCAAGGGGGGTGTTGCTTGACTTGAAATCTGGACTTTCGGAAGGTGCATTTTAGATATTTTAGTGCAGTTCCTTCCTTTTGGGGGAATTGAAGGCAAGGAAAGACATTGGCTTCATGTAGGGCAGAGATGGGAACTAGGAAGAGGGTTTTAAAGATTGTTTAAGTAGATAGGTGCAATGAATTGAAATGAATCGAGATGAAATAGTTCTCAGAACTTTCTACTTTTGTGCTTGCTTGATTGGAGGCGTTTGATCGACACATCCTTCGCTCCAACCACAAGGATGCGGATGTGACCATCGAGGCAGGATTGGGTCGCTCATGAATTCATTGTAGGATTTTCAGATCCTATCATCCCTGTCCCTTGCTTCTTGCCTTTGAAATCTACTATACCAAAAAAAGGTTTGAGCACAAACCTGAAGTTGTTGTGCTAGTCTTTTTTGTTTTAATCCATGTCTTCAGACTTCAGGAACATTGTTTGCGGAGAGCCAACCATCCTGGCATCGTTGGAAAACTTAGCCGTCTCAGTCGGTCGCTGCGAACTGCCCTTTGACAGAAAAGGCGGATGATCTCATGCAGTATTGCAAGTCGCCTGGTGCATTCAGGTAGCCATGCCTCACCCTGTTTGAACATATTATTATGATGTTTTCATGATGCAAGCAGTATGATTCACGCAGTGCAGTGTTGCTCCCGGACCTGGTTTCCGCAGATTTGAAGCAAGCATCTCCCATTTGTAGCAACGACTTGGTTCTTCTCAAATGTTGTTTCAGCGCATTTTCCAAGGTGAAGCTGCATGCATCTTTTCGAGACGAGGTACCTTCAGCATTTCTAACAGCATTGCACGGAGATGTGATACAATCTGATACAATGCACCAAAAAAGATATGGGATTGAAGAAAATTCAATGATTCTATAGATATACAGCTTGTACACTGCCCATGATCTCTTAAACTATGTGTGCTTTCAAGCAGTGATGCAGATTCGAGTCAACCTTTAAATGTGTCGGGAGTAGTCCCAAGCGGCGATGGGCTGTGAGGAGTTTCATTACTTCACCCTGGACCTTTGCCCAGGGGTTGGCCTGACATGTGTTTCCACGTGATGACATGTTCATCTCGCACTCATGCAGAGATCATGCAATCATCATCTTTTGATGAACAGGTTTCTCTACATTTGTTTGAGCTTGCTGATGTTCAATCAATTCTGACATTTGTAATATTGTTTTCTATATTCATTTTGAATCAAGTCGCAGGGAGAGCTTTGGGCGTTGATCCGCAACGTGGGATGCGAAGAGCATTTGGCAAGGCTGTCAGCATGCACCAGTGCTCAAGACATCTCAAGACCATGTCGGCTTGATCATACATATAAAATGAATCAATTTTGACCAAGCATTTTGACCAAGATCGGAAAGTTTCATCAGGCACTACTTCTCACAAATCATGGAGGTGGCAAGGAGCTGAGATAACAAGAACAAGAGGTTGGATGTTGTGCAGCACGGCATCCAAATGCATCCGAAACAGAAATGGATAAGAAACACCTGCTATACACATCTATACACTGAGTATTTCATGTAATGGCTGCAATCTACCTTGCAACACCCAGATCCAATATCTTCGCGATGCACACATCGTTCACCGAGATTTGAAGCAAGCATCTCAGAGGTTTCGGCTTTACACATTTCTTTGCCGTGCATTTTTCGAGCAGTGGAAACAGACCCAAATTCGGATTTGATTGCAAAGTAGCTTACAGGGTCTTGAAGCACTTGAATTTTAAAGATTAGCTTGGGATGAGAAGTGCCGACAGTCTGAAAGATGTTCGGGACTTGCATTTCCTGGCCTGAGGGCCGAGAACGTGCTGATTGGGCCGCGAGGTGTGCAAGACTGTTAGTTTTTCTTGCGAGAAAGCTATGTAAAAGTTTTGCCGATTTGGAGTTTTGGATGTCCTGTTTTTCCATTTTCCATTGATTGAAATGAAGGTAATTGCAAGCTCATTGACTTCGGCAGTGCCAAAGACTTGGCAAATCCACAGGCCCTGTCCTGTTTTCAGAAAGTTTCGTCGCTTTGTTATTTGACATATCTTTGTCAGGTCAAAGGAGCTGGGACCCACAACTTCAAGAGCGTGATGCAGGACCTGCGACGTCGAAGAAGGGAAATGCCATGAAGAGATTTGTGATTGGAGCAGATTGGAGCCATGGTTTACATCAATGTTGGATCACAGCCTGAAGGACACAGTTGGAACACCCTATTTCATGGCTCCAGAGGCTTCTAGATCCTGTTTCCATCTATCTATCTATTTCCAGCTTCGGTGTTGGTTGCTGTTGGCAGCTGGTACCTTGCACGATACATGAGCACACATGCACGACATTTGTTCTCAACTTGTATTCGGTCAGCAAGCGTTGATCATTTACATCAGCTTTAATATTGACAGGTTGTGAAAAACAAAGGCTCTGACTTTCGGTCGGACACATGGTCCTTGGGCTGCTTAGTGACTTGGCATTGGCACATTTTAAACACTACAATGACCTAAGTCATCCTATGTCATACCTTCACATCACTATACATCACTGAGATCTTTCAAGTCCTCACCGGGCTTCTGCCCTTCTATGGCGGGCGCGGACCTCAAGCTGTCAAGATGATTGCAGGGGGCTTTGCGGTGAAGATGGTTTCCTTTCTCAGATGGGCAGCTACAGGACAGTATGCAGAATCTACAAGAAGATTTGTGGCTTGGACTGCAAGAAATACATCTCAACCTGCTGACATTTGTTTGAAGTTGAGAGATGGTCAAACTACGTCGAGTCACGCAGCTAAATCATGAACATAATGAACATAGGCGCGCTGAGTGGTCTTTCCAGGCCGTGCTGAAGGACCTCAGTTGGATTTGCCGGACCATTGGCTCTCAAGTGAAGCCAAGAACCTCATTGAAAGAATGGTGGTGAAAGCACCAAGCTGAGATCGAGAGAATTCACGTTTTCGTTGTGTTTTCATCTTTGGGAGTTTTCTTCTCTTTAACTGAGTTTTCTTTGTTGAAACCCAGAGCCATGACAGCAAAAAAACTGCGAGATCATGAAAGATCAGGATCCCAGCAAGAGATTGGGTGGTTGTGATCTTCATGAATTGGAGGATGATGTTGGGATCAATGGATCAATCAATCACAAGTCACAAGATTTCTGCACGACCAAACATCTCGAAGCAACCCAGAATGCAGAGCACAGTATGCCGAATTGTTCACTTGTTGGTACTTGTTCTGGGAATATCTCCAATAGATTTACGCGCCGAATTTTGGATTGTGCGAGGAGCATCCTTTCTTTGGCATCACCTTCGCAGGCCAAAGACATCCAAGTCAAAGATGTGGAAATTCGGAAACCTGACAAGATGATAGAAGATGATACAATGAAAATCAAACAAAATCAATATAATCAATGAATTGGTGAAGAAAATCAACAAAAAATTCTGAACAGTCATGACTGATGACCTGGAAAGGTGCTCAAAGCCGATCTGCTCCTGTACGGACTTTGGAGGCTGAAAATATCGAGAAATCCGATGAAATCCATTTGGAGAAGATGGGAAAGTTTGTTGTTGGAAAGAAACACTATGAATCAGTGCGGAATCTGTGTAGAGATATAAGGTAAACATAAGCTACATAAGATGTAAGCATATCAGGGCATATCACCATTTCCATCTTGCACTTTGAAACCTGGCCGTATTTCAGGAGATGTGTATCCGGCATATTGGCAGAAGATGGAAAGAAAAGTAGCGTTCTTAGTTTTCTGCAGGTTCAGACAGGGCTGAGGGTGGCTTCTATGCTTTGCTGGGCTTTGCTCAGGTTCAGAGAAGGAGCTTTGCTGTTTGCCACAGCTGCTGTGGACAAGTCTTTGCTAAGACAAGAGGCACGTCATAGCACGTCCATCATGTCCATTCATGCAGAGCAAAAGGCTGTCATGTGGTCAATGCAAAGATTCGAGGCTCTGTCCAAGCTGATGCGCATTGCCGAAGTTGACGAGCTGGTGGTGGAATTGCCAAAGTCTTGAAATCGATGTCGGTTTGAATTTGACGGATTGAGGATGGACGATCAATGGATGGCCAACGATGCTTCATGAAGTGATCATGGTTGTTGATGATGGTGGTGGTGGTGGTGGTGGTGGATACTACATTGCCTTTTCTGAAGTAGGTTTGATTATGTTTGATCTCACTTTGTGGTCCTGTTCCTTTTGGCTCTTGGTTCTTAATGTTGAGCTTCATCCGGGAATCACACAGATGATGCTTGATGGAAGCAAATCGAATTCAAGATGGTGTTCTTTCTACTCCAAGTCCCCAAGAGTGGATCGAATCATTCTGCATGTTTGTATCAGATTGTATCAGATATTGATATCATATGATATCATGTTGATGCGTTTGTCGGTCTGTCAGTGTTGCTCCAATGGCAGGGTGGCAAGGCTGATGAGGGTGAGACAACGTTCTCAGAGGCCCGCAGACATAGTCGTTGATATTTGCCAATGTTTTTTGCGTGTAAAATTTGATAGTTATTTGATGTTATTTGATCATTAGAGTTGATATTTGTTACTGCAATGCAACGGTTTTATCAGGCATCGACTGAGACTTTTGTGATTAGCATGTTGCCACAGGATGCAGACTGAAGATTTCGCTGAAGAATCGGACCATGCAAAAAGATTTGAAAAGCTTTGATTGCAAGCTTTTGGGTCTCAAGCACAAATGAAACAATGGGAGGAACTGGTCAACTGGCTGGCATTTTGCATTACTGTTCTCGGGTTATTAGAGTTCTGGGCTCAAACTTTGAAAGATATCAATATGCTTCGGCTGAACAAGTACAGCATGCAGGGCCAATATGCGAACACCTGATCTCAGAATGAGTCTAAGAGTCCAAGCCAAAAACATGATGGAAATATGGATAAACAAAAGGAGTTGCGGGATTTCCGTTACGTTCAAAACCAGTGCCAAAGCATGATGGATGATATGGATGACCTTGACCTTGACCTTCTGGAAGCAGAAGTTTTGGCAAAAGAGAAGAAGCTCGCAGAGGTGAAGCAAACGTTTTCTGCATGTTTGCAGTCTCTTCTGGCTTCTGGATGTTTCATTTTTTGCCAGTGCTTTGGGTGTCAACGTGCACATGTTTGCCAGTTGAGAGCTCGCCGTGAAAAGCATGATAAGGATGCCGGGCACCAAGACAAGACTTCACTTGGAGAATCCATTTGGAGGCCAATTTTGAAACTGCGCGTTGCAGGTTGCCTCCGCTGTCCACTTCTTGTTCAACGAGTGGTGTGAGGCCATATTCGTCCAAGCTTCTTCGAACATCGTTTCTTGAGTTCGTTGTAGATTTTCATTCTGATTCATGACATGTATGGATCGCCTTGCTGTTGGCACTTTGGTCAGACTTGGTGCTGGTGTTTTTGGGGCAAAACTACCGGAGCAACTGATGCACACTCCGTGGATTTTATCCAGATTTACTGCTTGAACCTCAGACCGGGTTTTATCCAGATATCAGATGCGGTACTTTCAGCATTTCCAACAGCATTGCATGGTGATATGATACAGTCTGATACAATGCGCCAAAGGGATATGGGATTCAATAAATTTAGATAATTATATCATATTTTTTAGATATGATATGATATACAGCTTGTACATTGCCCATGATCTATTTAAACTATGTGTGTTTTCCGGCATTGATGCAGATTGGATTCAACCTTTAACTGTGTCGAGAGCAGTCCCAAGCGGCAATGGGCAATGGGCTGTGAGGAGTTTCATTACTTCACCCTGGACCTTTGCCCAGGGGTTGGCCTGACCTGTATTTGCACGTGATGACATGTTCATCTCACACTCATGCAAAGATCATGCAATCACCATATTTGGATGAACCAGTTTCTCTACAGACTCTACATCTTTTGAATTCTTTTGAGTTTCAATCAATTGTATTGTTCTGTCCATCTGGATTCAAGTCGCAGGGACAGCTTTGAGCGTTGATCCGCAACGTGGGATGCGAAGAGCATTGGCAAGGCTGTCAGCATGCACCGGCGCTCAAGACATCTCAAGACCATGTCGGCTTGATCATACATATAAAATGAATCAATTTTGACCACACATTTTGACCAAGATCGGAAAGTTTCATCAGGCACTACTTCTCACAAATCATGGAGGTGGCAAGGAGCTGAGATAACAAGAACAAGAGGTTGGATGTTGTGCAGCACGGCATCCAAATCCATCCGAAACAGAAATGGATAAGAAACACCTGTTGTACACATCTATACACTGAGTATTTTATGTAATGGCTGCAATCTACCTTGCAACACCCAGATCCAATATCTTCGCGATGCACACATCGTTCACCGAGATTTGAAGCAAGCATCTCAGAGGTTTCGGCTTTACACATTTCTTTGCCGTGCATTTTTCGAGCAGTGGAAACAGACCCAAATTCGGATTTGATTGTAAAGTAGCTTACAGGGTCTTGAAGCACTTGAATTTTAAAGATTAGCTTGGGATGAGAAGTGCCGACACTCTGAAAGATGTTCGGGACTTGCATTTCCCGGCCTGAGGGCCGAGAACGTGCTGATTGGGCCGCGAGGTGTGCAAAACTGTTAGCTTTTCTTGCGAGAAAGCTATGCAAAAGCTTTGCCGATTTGGAGTTTTGGATGTCCTGTTTTTCCATTTTCCATTGATTGAAATGAAGGTAATTGCAAGCTCATTGACTTCGGCAGTGCCAAAGATTTGGCAAATCCACAGGCCCTGTCCTGTTTTCAGAAAGTTTCATCGCTTTGTTACTTGTTACTTGACATTTGTCAGGTCAAAGGAGCTGGGACCCACAATTTCAAGAGCGTGATGCAGGACATGCGACGTCGAAGAAGGGAAATGCCATGAAGAGATTTGTGATTGGAGCAGATTGGAGCCATGGTTTACATCAATGTTGGAACACAGCCTGAAGGACACAGTTGGAACACCCTATTTCATGGCTCCAGAGGCTTCTAGATCCTGTTTCCATCTATATCTATTTCCAGCTTCGGTGTTGGTTGCTGTTGGCAGCTGGTACCTTGCACGATTCTCAACTTGTATTCAGTCAGCAAGCGTTGATCATTTACATCAGCTTTAATATTGACAGGTTGTGAAAAACAAAGGCTCTGACTTTCGGTCGGACACATGGTCCTTGGGCTGCTTAGTGACTTGGCATTGGCACATTTTATACACTACAATGACCTATGTCATCCTATGTCATACCTTCACATCACTATACATCACTGAGATCTTTCAAGTCCTCACCGGGCTTCTGCCCTTCGATGGCGGGTGTGGACCTCAAGCTGTCAAGATGATTGCAGGGGGCTTTGCGGTGAAGATGGTTTCCTTTCTCAGATGGGCAGCTACAGGACAGTGTCGTCGTCCCGGCGCTCGGTGGAAGTCGTCTCGGCGCTTCGTTCTTCGTGCCTTTTTCACGGCGTTTTTTCCATTGCAGACTGTAAAAAACAGTGCGCCGTGCTGTTTGTTTACTTTGCAAAACAGATCAGACAACTTCGGGAATCGTTGTAGAATAAACTTGAAGAAACCTTTTAAAGAAGAAATAGTTGATATACTTCACATGCCATCACATGTCATCCTGAACATCATTGTTCTCCAGGTTTTTGTTTCTCGATGATCTCAACACAAGTGTTATTCTCATCATTCAGGTCGTCTCTAGTGTTAAACGTGTTGTATGGCTTTGGATTTTTTGGAATGCGAACAGCATGTTTTCAAAATGGAAATGAATGGAGGTTGCTTTCGTAGCAGTCCTTCTGGCAATCATACTGCTTGCTGTCTAAATCCGGGGAGGGCTGGGGTTGGTCCTAATGGTTTCCCAAGCAGAGTTCCACCAAGAAATGATGCGAGGGGTCCCTCAAGCAACGGTGCAAGGGAGCAAGGTGACGGGAAGAAAGGACTTTTGCGCAATGTCGATGCGCAGGTTCGGAGCACTAAAAGATACTTAAAACACAAAGCCTCGTTCAAATTACTGTTTGATACTGTTTGAAGATTTTCTTTGGCATGATGTTCGTAGTTTGCATTCATTGATCTAAAAGCATCTAAAAGCAATACCATCCTATATTGGGGCATCCATGGGCGGATGAGAAACTCCATTTTCCATCAAGCCGGCACAGAACCGGCCGCTCTGAAATTTTCACGTAGTCGTCGGTGCTTGGTTTTTAGTGCTTTTTCTGGTGTTTTTTTTGGGCCTTTGTTTGGCTGGCCAGTGAGGCGTGAATTTGGAAATTCAGAACAATCTGGCCAGACTTGAGAAATTTGAAATGGCATTAGAGTGGTTCGGATCTTGGGGCCAATTTGATGTTTGGCAGAATTTTGTTTTGACAGTACCAAATCTGGCTAGAACGGCGCCAAAGATTCTTCTAAGGAGAGCTAGGCGATATCTACAAACATGGTGAAAAAACACGATTCCCCGAAGCAGACACTATCGTTACAGCTCTGTGAAAAAAGATTCCGGAAAGTATCCTTTGCTGCCCGAATCAATGAGCAACCAGGGTGAGAACCTTGGCATTTCGCAGTCTTCACTTTGCAGTCTTTCTTCTTGCAATCATGGTGGTTTGCATTCTACCTGATTATGTGTCCATGCATTTTGCGTAAATTCAGGGACTTGCATTGCATTAACCTCTTTCTCCGCACAAGTGCGATATGATAGACCTATCGTAATTGCAATGAAGATAGACTCTAAAATTCTCCGCGCTGGCTTTTGGGCCCAAGTGCACTCACTGCCTTTCCTCTCTGCCTTTTGTGTTTTGGAACTGTGGTGCGTTTTTTTTTGGTTGATTTCATGTTTTCTTCCGTGATTTCTTGTTTGCGCAGGCAAAGAGGACATGCACCAGCAACAGGCCGGGTACTGTGTCTGCTGGTGCCGCTTGTCCACATCCGCATGTTCAACATCGAGCATCCCCAGGGCATCGTTTCTCCGCGGCAACGGCAATTTTTTAATCCGAATATCCGCGAGGCAAGGTTTTCGTTCCGGCACCCGCCCCGAAACCTTGGAATCCTGTCGCCACTAGGATCCGATGCCCAACGCAGAACGTCGCAGGGGCCTTAGACTTTGTTTCCTTTTTTCCGTCTCTTCTTTCTTGTTTTCTTTCTTCAGTGTGAGGCCGCGTGCTCGAAGAGCGCAAGAAGAAACGCGAAGAAGAACTGCGAAAAGAAAAAGAGGTGAGCCAGATTTTCATCCATGCGCTTGATAATTTTAGCTAGTTCCCCCCCGGTGGTGACTTGGCAGGCGGCAAACTGCTGGTACCTGTGTGGCTTCTAAGTGAAGGCCCTGTCCAAGCTCATGCGCATTGCCGAAGTTGACGAGCTGGTGGTGGAATTGCCAAAGTCTTGATTTGATGGATTGAGGATGGACGATCAATGGATGGCCGATGATGATTCATGAAGTGATGGTTGTTGATGATGGTGGCGGATACTATATTGACTTTTCTGAAGTAATTAGGTTTGATTTCACTTGGTGGTCCTGTTCCTTTTGGGTCTTGGTTCTTCATGTTGAGCTTCATCTGGGAATCACAGAGATGATACTTGATGAACCAAACCGAATTCAAGATGATGTTCTTTCTACCCCAAGTCCTCAAGAGTGGATCATTCTGCATGTTTGTATCAGCTTGTATCAGATATTGATATCATGTTCATGCGTTAGTTGGTCTGTCAGTGTTGCTCCAATGGCAGGGTGGCAAGGCTAATGAGGGTGAGACAACGTTCTCGGAGGCCCGCAGACAGAGTCGTTGATATTTGTTCATGTTTTTTGTGTGTAAATTTGGATAATTATTTGATCGTTAGAATTGATATTTGTTGCTGCAATGGTTTCATCAGACATCGACTGAGACTTTTGTGATTAGCATGTTGCCACAGGATGGAGACTGAAGATTTCGCTGCGAATGGGACCATGCAAAAAGATTTGAAACGCTTTGCTTGCAAGCCTTTGGGTCTCAAGCACAAATGAAACAATGGGAGGAACTGGTGAACTGGCTGGCATTTTGCATGGCTGTTCTCGGGTTATCGGGGTTCTGGGCCCAAACGTTGAAAGAATTCAATATGCTTCAGCTGAACAAGGACAGCATGCAAAGCCAACATGTGAGCACCTGGTCTCAGAATGAGTCTAGGCCAGAAACATCCAAAAGCATGATGGAAATATGGATCAACAAAAGGATATGCAGGATTTCGCATATGTTCAAAACCAGTGTTAAAGCATTAAACTCAACGGAACGGAACTTGATGCATTGAATTCCATTGCGCTTTCCGGACATGCTACAGCAGCTGACCCAGGCCGGCCGTGTGTGTTTTTTGTGTCACTCAGCGACATCAAGCAACCTTCGCAGGGAATTCGAGATTGGTTTGGTGAAGAGAAGGAAGTATCAAGGCCAGTTCTGCTATTGTATCGCTACCGTTTCGTACAGTATCCTGGTGTGTGCTTTGCAACTTGTTGCACCAGCATGGTTTTTAGAGACTCACAGGTCACTTGAGTTGCACAATGAATATCTGACAAAAGTGACAAATGTATGCTGGTGCAAAGGTAGGGAGGACAATCAAGCAAACAAAATGGTAAAAAATCATGCACTGTTGCTTCCTCCACCATCGATGTAGCGTTAGGGTTTCCACTACAAGGTCCCTGCTGTGTATGTACAACAATGCTCTCCATAACCTCTAATGGCCACCAGAAGCCTCTGAAAGGAGAAAACCACCGGATTCGAAGGAGTATTCTTACAAGGACACCAGTTGCATGCTCGAATACTTTGTGAGAAATCTGCAAAAGGGTGTCAAACTGTTGTCGTTTTGTTGTTGCTAGGATTTGTGTGCCGGAACTGGTGGCTTCAGCCCTTCAAACAGGTCAATTGCGCGGCAGTTTTTATTGTCCCTTCATTTCATTCCCCAGAAAAGTCCTTTGAAAACATGACAACCAGTCACAGCTGACAACATTGGCCTTCTAAGAATAGTTGGGGGGAACATGATGATTTTGCAATCCGGCTGTCCCGTACTGTGGAACCAATCAACATGTCATAGTTCAAAATTAACGTGAAGAAATAGACAACTCAGCAATGCATTGTCACTGTGTTACTGTGTTACTGTATTGCTTGGGCTCCTCGAAGTAAAGTCAACTCGTTTGCAATGTTGGTGCCATAGCCTGACACCAAGGCCCACCTGCGTTGATGACCCTTTGCAGATCACGGTGGCTGGCTTCTTAGTGCAGCCACCAGGGGGTGACATGGAAAACATGCACAAGAGTGACTCTGTGAAGGAAGGGATGTTGCAATTTGCCCTTGAGGGTGGGAGGATACTGTAACATATTTGATTCCTGCAGCAACCACTGCTTCGAAGACAAGGGGTGCGACAGAAACTGTCGGGGTTTGTGTTGGGGGTAAAGAAAACTTGAGCAATTTACGCAGTTTGTTAAACCAAAACAGAAATTGCAACACGAACCAACTAGCAACAAGATCAAGTTTCACGGTGACCCGTGTAGTGAATGAAGGAATGATTCAATGATCCATTTTGGTCACCGAGGATGGATTCAAAACCGCAATTCTCGGCCTCAGTGACGGAACTTCGAAGTCGTCGTCCCGGCGCTCGGTGGAAGCCGTCTCGGCACTTCGTTCTTTGTGCGTTTTTCACGGCGTTTTTTTCCATTGCAGACTGTAAAAACCAGTGCGCCGTGCTGTTTGTTTACTTTGCAAAACAGATCAGACAATTTCGGGAATCTTTGTAGAATAAACTTGAAGAAACCTTTTAAAGAAGAAATAGTTGATATACTTCACATGCCATCACATGTCATCCTGAACATCATTGTTCTCCAGTTTTTTGTTTCTCGATGATCTCAACACAAGTGTTATTCTCATCATTCAGGTCGTCTCTAGTGTCAAAACGTCTTGTATTTGGATTTTTTGGAATGCGAACAGCATGTTTTCAAAATGGAAATGAATGGAGGTTGCTTTCGTAGCAGTCCTTCTTGCAATCATACTGCTTGCTGTCTAAATCCGGGGAGGGCTGGGGTTGGTCCTAATGGTTTCCCAAGCGGAGTTCCACCAAGAAATGATGCGAGGGGTCCCTCAAGCAACGGTGTGCAAGGGAGCAAGGTGACGGGAAGAAAGGACTTTTGCGCAATGTCGATGCCCAGGTTCGGAGCACTGAAAAATACTTAAAACACAAAGCCTCGTTCAAATTACTGTTTGATACTGTTTGAAGATTTTCTTTGGCATGATGTTCGTAGTTTGCATTCATTGATCTAAAAGCATCTAAAAGCAATACCATCCTATATTGGGGCATCCATGGGCGGATGAGAAACTCCATTTTCCATCAAGCTGGCACAGAACCGGCCGCTCTGAAATTTTCACGTAGTCGTCGGTGCTTGGCTTTTAGTGCTTTTTCTGGTGTTTTTTTTGGGCCTTTGTTTGGCTGGCCAGTGAGGCGTGAATTTGGAAATTCAGAACAATCTGGCCAGACTTGAGAAATTTGAAATGGCATTAGAGTGGTTCGGATCTTGGGGCCAATTTGATGTTTGGCAGAATTTTGTTTTGACAGTACCAAATCTGGCTAGAACGGCGCCAAAGATTCTTCTAAGGAGATCTAGGCGATATCTACAAACATGGTGAAAAAACACGATTCCCCGAAGCAGACACTATCGTTACAGCTCTGTGAAAAAAGATTCCGGAAATATCCTTTGCTGCCCGAATCAATGAGCAACCAGGGTGAGAACCTTGGCATTTCGCAGTCTTCACTTTGCAGTCTTTCTTCTTGCAATCATGGTGGTTTGCATTCAGGGATAGGACTTGCATTGCATTAACTGTCATTAACTTCTTTCTCCGCATAAATGTGATATGATAGACCTATCATAATTGCAATGAAGATAGACTCTAAGTACACTATTTCAGAATGATTATAGCAATACAGAATAGGAACAAGAAGATTGGAGACATGCACTTGTACTTATACGTGAGCCATTATTGTCAAGGTTAATCTCTAAGGCCTTGCGTACTATTTGTGCATTTATGGTTCAATACACTCGTGTATTTCTCACGCCATTTTTTTGGAACTATTTGTGAGTTGTGCATGCATTCAATGTATTATCTATTTTTGTGTTTTTGGTATGGAAGAAATGGATGACGTTGAAGCGATCAAAGTGCTGGAAGCGGAAATCGCTTCCCTGGATGCACAGATCGAGGAGGTGCACCTTTGTGTTTGCCTATGAAAATGCATGTGTGTGTGTGTGTGACACGGTTTAATTTCAGAGTCTGTGCTTTGGGCTTCAATGTTGGGGAAATGTCAACGTGCCAGGTTCGAGCGAAGAAGAGGAAGATTCGTAAAGATGCCGGGCACCAAGTTGGAGATGAGTCCTTTTGAGGTGTGCATGTTCTGAGGACAAAGCAGGGAACTTTCATTTTCGAGATTGCGCACTGCAGGCGGTCGATGCTGGGTGGTTCCTCTTCAATGAGTTTTGTGAGGCCCAGTGGGCCAAATTTGTTTTGGGGTTCATAAGCTGGTNTTGGTACTATGAATTTATTTTCTGGAAAAGTAGAATATGGCTCAGCTTTCCTATGTTTACCTTAAGTGCCCGCATTTTGCAACATTAACGGAAAATGACGTTTCCGACAATGCTTTATCAAAATCGAGTTGAACGACCAATGGTTCTAGGACAGCAGAACCCTGTGTGGTTTCTACATGTCCAGCCTCAACGGCCAGCAAGTAAGGATCCTATATTCAAATAGAGGGCCTGATTGCTAGCCTTTTTGAGAGGCCAACCTGGTCCTTATCCCAAAAAAAATGATGATAGGTGTAATATGCAGATCATACATCATATCCTCAATACAAATGCGGAGTTTTGCTACGAACTTCCAACGCTGAAATCCTGGCAAGACAGAAGCTACCCCAGGTGTTTTTGCGTATGAGCGAAGGTCATACCATATTGATATATTTTGTTGGACTTATCTTGATCGAGGTATCGACTTGAACATTCTACTTGACCAAGAGTAAATTGCTTGGCATACCACAGCTGTGTTGATAGTCTCCATTGATGGAATGGAGCCATACCAGTGCTTTCTTTGAACAGATCCACATCATTGGTCACTTTGCAGGGTCCCAAATCNCTGGTACTATGAATTTATTTTTGGGAAAAGTAGACTATGGCTCAGCTTTCCTATGTGTACCCTAAGTGCCCACATTTTGCAACATTAACGGAAAAATGACGTTTCCGACAATGCTTTATCAAAATCGAGTGGAACGACCAATGGTTCTAGGACAGCAGAACCCTGTGTGGTTTCTACATGTCCAGCCTCAACGGCCAGCAAGTAAGGATCCTATATTCAAATAGAGGGCCTGATTGCTAGCCTTTTTGAGAGGCCAACCTGGTCCTTCTCCCAAAAAAATGATGATAGGTGTAATATGCAGATCATACATCATATCCTCAATACAAATGCGGAGTTTTGCTACGAACTTCCAACGCTGAAATCCTGGCAAGACAGAAGCTACCCCAGGTGTTTTTGCGTATGAGCGAAGGTCATACCATATTGATATATTTTGTTGGACTTATCTTGATCGAGGTATCGACTTGAACATTCTACTTGACCAAGAGCAAATTGCTTGGCATACCACAGCTGTGTTGATAGTCTCCATTGATGGAATGGAGCCATACCAGTGCTTTCTTTGAGCAGATCCACATCATTGGTCACTTTGCAGGTTCCCAAATCAGCATCACCAAAACCATAGATAGCATCACCATATTTTTGGATTCAAGTCACCTGAACCGAAGAAAAACTTGGGGTTGCCCCATTTAGAGGTTTTGCACTGCCACCAGTGGCATCATGACCAGCACAGTGGCGAGCAATTGCGCGTTTCATATGAGTGAAGTAAAAAGATTTGAAATGCTTATCCCAGCACATCCTTCATCAAGATCAAGGTATGAACACACACTAAATAAGATAGTTCGCAAATGGGTCATGGGGTTGTTTTAGGAATTTGGTGGCATTCACTCATGTCCTTAAAAAAGGTTGGAACATACTGAAGGAGCATCTTGAAAAGTGAGGAACATAGTGATTTTCTTCGTAAAACGTGATTTGGAGCCCCAACGGAAAAGCAATCAAAATTCAACGATTTTTTCCGTTTTCTGCTATTTGCTGACTTGCATTTTGAGGGATGTTTAGATCTTCTGGACTCATGGCGAATGGCAAGTAAGCGGGCCCAATTTTCACCGTAAATTGATGAACCTGATTCCATCAAATGTTTGACAGTGTTTGATTCCCTTTTCTGTGTCGGTGATCGTTGTGAAGTCTCAGTTTTTGCCTTGCCATTGGCACGTTGGTCAGAAGTGGTGTTGCTGCTTTGGCTGCTGGAGCACCGGAGCGACGGATGATCACGAGTTCATCCAGATTTACTGTTTGAACCTCAGACTCAGACCTGCGTTTCTCCAGATGACGTGTTAAGCTTTAGTTGGATATCTGAAGATGCTCACGTCATGCAGCTTTGAAGACTTACCATCTCAGACAAACTTTCCTTTCACATGCAATTTTGCAAATTAACGAATCTATCTCAGAATCACTGGGAAGTTGTACTCCATTCTCAAGCGTATTGCTGTACCAGGGGTACCCCTGAAATTGACAATGCCTTATATGTGACACCACAACAAAGCCAGGAGGGATACCACCTCATGGAAGATCTGGCAGAGCAGGTACCTTGCCAACCATGACAGAACCACATTCTGCCAAAAGAATGTTCTTCCGGGGTTCCAGGGTCGATGGCCTCCTTCATATTGGTGCGGTCATGCCACCTGGAAATGAGAATCCGTACTAGTGGGTTGCTGAGCGTCCCCCGCAAAAAGCAAAGCAAATGAAGTTGATCGACCCTGGTCCATGTGATGGAGGTAGATCAATCTGGTGGAATAGCGGGTGAGGCTGATTTTCACAAGAACTTGTTTTCAAGATAGCTATTGTTTGGTGTATGATCATTTAGCCACATTACCAACCAATGTAACCATTTTTGAGCGAATGCGTTTATGGTTTTTCCATATTCACGCCGCGGCACACCGGGATCAAACATTTGGCAGACTTTGCGGTCCCAATGTCATGTGGCGTTGGGTGAGCGACAAGCATGTGCTTTATAACATCTCAGCACCCCTAAAAACAAAAACATTGGTATTTGCATGTATTTGTTATTTGCATGTATTTGTTTTTTTTGTGCCAAGTGCAGAAAGTCAACAAAACACCGGCATTTACATGGGCGGCGTTTGAAGCTAAGAAGCAAAACCCAGTGATTTTATCACTACCGCGACGAAATTTCACCTGCGTAAACCCCAAACAGAATGTGCCAACATCCACCAGTAATTCCCAGTCCACCCAGGGGCAGAAATTTCACAGGGGAAAAACCCATTAAGCCAGAAAGAAAAGTTGCAGATAGAATGTGCCCAGACCACACGATGGTGTGCTGCCCAAACCGAATTTTTTGTGTGCACCAGCTAGCCGTTCCGTTTGGTGGTGGTGTTTCTGTGGTGATGATGTGATGTGGTATGGTATGATGTCATGTGGTTTTTGGGTCAGGGATTACCTATAGCCTAGACAATGTGCGGGTGGGCCGACTCACATCGTACCCAAAAAACATACCTGAAAAACCTGGTTGCCAGAAAAAATAGGGAACTGACGAAAGTTGCGTGAATTAATGCCACTGAAAAAATAGTGGCAATTTTTGCTTTCTAAAAGATTCCTCAACATCTATGAATCGTTCATGTCAACATGTAAAGTGATATCCCCTCATCCCCCTGAGCTGCAACACTAATGTTTTTTTTATCCATCACCAATGCTTGGGCAAGTTCAAGAGATAAAGGTCCATCACACGCTGATGGGCCGTGAAGAGGGTGCCCGTTCTACTCAAAGAACTGATTTGGCCAACAAAATCCTCATCCAACTGGCACGAATAGGTCAATGGGTTGATGATGGAATGTGAGTCATCTCTCATCACACGGGGGGGCAAATTGCCAACTTGCTCGATCAAAGAATGAACAATGTGACAGAAGGCATGGAATTTCGGAGATATTTTGAAACGGCACTTCCCTCCATCAAAGGCATATTGTGCGCACACCCGATATTCCCTGAGAAACGTCATGCCACTCTTGATGATAGGTGCCACATACGAAGGTTGTAGCCACAACCCCCCACGATACAACTGGCTCAGAAAAGCGTTTGCACATTTAGCAGTATGGTAAATACTTAAGCGATAACCATCCCAAGCTCGAGCATGCAAACCACCAAATTTGTGCTCCACCCATTTTGCCACTGAGTGGGTGTCCGCACCTTTGAACCACATCCTTAGATTTAATTTTTGTACCGTCGAATCGATAAGGGGGGAAATGGTAGAAACGGCATTTCAGAAAACTCAAGGTTTTTTAAACTCAAAATTTGTTTGATCAGCCAAATGTCCCACACGGGAAATCAGCATCTTGTGAGAAGCTAAGCAGGTTCCTGGTAAGCCCTGTCATGTGTAAAGGTATTTTCGAGCCTTTGCAAAAGGATTGGAGTTCATCATAGATTTTTTCCAACCGGGTTGGTACATCACCACTACCAGCCTCGCCGTTGTCAAGGAGGGCAACCTGTGGCTCAAGAGAATGTTTCTTTAAACATGTCAGGTATTAGGTATACTTTTCTATACTTGTAGGGGTATATTTGAACATCCCCAAACTGCAGCAAAACGCACTAAGAAACATTGCAGTAAAAGAATGGAAGAAATATCAAAACCGAGAATCAATTGCAGATCCAACAAACTCTGCAACGATCCCTTTGTGTGCAACATGAAAGAGATCGAATTGATAAAATAGTTCAGGAGTTGGAAGCACCGGCAAGCGCATGAAAACACTTGGATTGGACCACGGTCTTTCTTGCAGATAGCTTTCATACCATTTGGAATTGATGTCATACTCTTCGTAACCCACTCCTACCGTACCAGCTTTGCAAAGATGGCAAATGGCGGAGTTCGCTTTAGGCCTGCCCTTTTTCAGAAAGTGTTGTTCCAAGTTTCCCAGTTTTGCCAACATGGGCCAATCCCCTTTCAAATTTAGAGGAACCATGTACACTGTTGTCTCAACACCACCCAGGACCACTGATGCACCTTCCTCATACAACTTGATGAAATCGTCAACTGTTGCATCCAGAAGTTTGGAAAGTCTATCGCCTTTTTTTGTTTCTTCCGGTAATGAATCGAACACATGGTCGCAATCAGGTAGCGTGTAGCAAACGTTTTGCCCATAAAGTTCAGGCCCGGGGAATCTGATGGGTTGAGGTGTTCAAAGGTAAACCTGGACCCCTTTCCCAGCATAGACTGCCAATTCAGAACTAGAATCTGTTCTTTTTTAACACACCTTCCTTCGTCGGCATGTAGAAGAATTGGCACGCATCGATTGAGCTGCTTGCCAGAACTGTAAACTGGATGGGCACCAAAATGAAGTTTGTATCGTTCCCAAAATGTTGCCAATTCATTCAGGGACCCATTTCCCAGTAAACACGTTTCAAGTTTCGACTCATCACTCATAGCTTTAATCAATGCAGAGGGTTTGAGAAATGGAAGTGGTTTGTCCATTCCCACTTTCAAATGGGTGATGGGTACTTTCAATTTCAGACCATGGTCTTCATAGGCAGTACGACTTCGGAACTCATGTTTTGTTTTGGAGGCTTGACTCAAAGACTCTAATAGTGATGAACTCTCCAAAGGCAAGTCTTGTTCCAGGCCCTGACATTCTTCCCAGAACCCACGGGCAATAGCACAGACCCATCGCTCAGGGACCTATCAGGGAAACATGGACTTTAATTAACAAACATTCGGCTGCACACATTTTATTATTATACATCTATCGCTATAGATTAATGTAACATGATTGTATGTATATAGCAATGGATGTTTTTCTTGAATGTTTTTCCAAAACAAACCCAAATGATGTTTGAAAAACATCCCACCCCCTTTGCTGAAGCATTCGCAAGTGCCCGTGCAGCTGGGCCCGATTTCTTGGCCAGGTTCTTCTTCACCTGCTGACCTGCGCCGGGGACTCCAAAGTTAGAGGGCAGGGCTTTACAGCGGCTCTATAGCTATCAACGGCGTTCCAGATATGTAAATCATTTTCTTATATAATATAATTCCTATATATATACATTGAAAAGTGGTTCCCTTATCAATCATGAATGCATCCTGCACACAGATCTAAACTTTTTTCCTTCCAAGCCCACACGGTAGCAGGGTTGAGACTAAGCCACTGCATGGGAAAATGGATGGCCTTACGGATTGTAAGAAACAGATCTCAATTGGATCTTACCCCATGGTTGAACTGCATGGATCGTCAATGCAGTAAAATTTTTCAAGACCAAGCAGCGCAACTTTTTGAAAACATAGAATCACTTGTCAATCAAACAAATCATAAATCTTTATAGGATATTAAGGCTACATGATCAACCCACTTTTCTTTAATGAAAAAGGATCTTCAACCAACAGTGATATATGATCACTTTTTGGTGCGCCTACTGTTGGCCTTCGCCTTTGCCTTTGCCTTAGCCTTTGCCTTGGGGGCAGGGGCTTCAGACGACTCATCATCATCATCAGGTTTTTCTGGTTCTGCTTCCGTGGCAGGTTCTTTGGGTTTTTTACTCTTTTTCGGTTTTTCCTTTTTCTCGGGCTTCAAGATTGTCCTGGTGAGAAGCGGTAAAGATAGAAACAATCCGCATGGGAAAAATCAAGTCAATCATGGTATACAAAGATCTTGTATAGTTCACTCGGGGCTAAACTTCTTGAGCTTGTTCTGCTCCATGACTGCTTTGGAACACCTGGGGTGGCTCAGGTATAGGTACATCAAATCGATCTACGGGATGAAGGCGTGGGCAACTGTGGGAATATCCAGTGGGGAAAGCTAAGATTCTTACTCAGCCTCCACTTTTGTGAAGAGCCCCTTCAAGCTTTGCTGATCCTCAGCCCTTAGCTGTTGGTTGTTTTGACGATTACTATGGCCCCTTGAGCTACTAGCCAAATACAGTATGTTCATCTGCAAAATATCTGATCATAAAGTTCGTGAAAGGGCGCCGATATGATTTTCAGTTGTACATCTCTTGAAGCCAACTTGCAAAACTAATTGGGTCATGTGGCGACAAATTCTTGTGGGCATCGAAATGAGCCTTGTGATTGGCAATCTTGTCGTGCAAATCCATCATGGTTTTGGATCGATTTTCCAAGTCCTTTACAGACCTTAGACAAACCATTGGTAGGGGGGTGAGCTCAATAAAATCAAATCATTGAAAATGAACTATTTGTGAATGTTTCTGGTGATAAAAAACCTCTGACTTGAACGAGGGGCGTGTCAGCAACAGGGCTCGAGATCTTCTTCAACTTCGGAATCATATCCGTTAGATTCGACACAGACTTCAAGATTTGATCGAGCATGGGGTCAACATTCTCAATTTCCTGCATGGCAACTTTCCACTTGGAGGTTATAGGGTTGAAATCTATCAAGGGAACATACTTAAACAGTTTTGTTTTTAAGCTTCCCGTAGAGAGGCCTCCAAAGGCTCTTCAACGCTGACTTCATCTGGATCCCTGCTACGTCTCCTCTTGTTATCCCTGTCTTTCCTATCTCTCCTTTTCCTTTCATGAGATTTCCTTTTGCGAGACTTCCCATCGCTGGTGGATTCGCTACCCGTAGGACTAGGATCCTCACTTTCCTCATCACTGTTGTCACTCATGGTACGGCAATCACTTTCTCCATCAATAGCTCCAAAAGTATCATTGTCTTCAAAGTCTTCGCTATTCATATCAATATTGAGCCTCCTAGTGCTAGCCCGTTTTACCTCCTTTTCATACGTTCCCTCAACCTCCTTTTCAATCCAATACTTCTTGACATCAGGTTGGTATTTGTCCCTCCTGGCAGCGAGGCAATACGGTGATGGGGGAGGTTGGACGTGAAATGTGTACGGAAGAAATGTCTCATATTGATATGTAAACATGTTAAAAAGACATTGCAATATGCAGATTAGTCAAAAAAGTCCTGATGAATTTCTTGGAAGGGCGTTTCTTGTGCATCTTGATGCAGAATTTCTTCGCAGCTTTCACTCGACTCCTTATTAAAAAGTGAACGTTGAACCAATCAACTGGCATGTTGCACTCAAAGCTGTTTTTGATCGATATAAGTTGAATGCAAGCTAGGTACTCAGAGAACTTGAGAACATTCTTCATATCTGACTCTGTGTAGTATCCCGCTTTGACCGTGACAGTCCCCTTCTTGCTGTTGGTGATTTGGTGCTCAGCTTGACGAACAAACTTGTCCTTGGAGGGTTTGGCTAGAAATGCATGTATATATACATGTATTTAAAATCCAGGATCGATTATAAGAGATACATGGAAAAAATCTATACCAATTGCCAAATCACCACAGGATCTTCTTTTATTCAAACAGAACTGAAACCATGAAACTGTTGAACTGAGACTCTTTTCTGCCACCACTCTTTTCAAACTGTGAATCATGAGTTGCAGTTGTAGCTGTTAGAAGTCTCATGGATCACTTAGGAATCTCCTTTTCTTTCAGTGCACAAACCAAGAAGTGTACCAAGTTTGCAGTTCAGGGAGACCCTTGAGCATCTTCAATCGCCCTGGAGGCCTTTTGATTCTTGGTTCAAAAAGAAGGTGCGAGTCAATTCGCATTGCTCAGGTTATGAGCCCAACGCACCTGTGAACTCCTGCTGCTGCCATGGCTGTCAGGGCAAGGTCTGTGCCCATTGACAGAAGCTTTGAGGAGCAGGTGGTGGGAAACCCTTTCTGGTCTGAAAGGGCTAGAAGAGAAGCTCAGCTGGTAAGGGCTAGGCCTCGAGAACTACCTCCTGTTCCGGATGATGGGTCATGGGAGGCAGCAAGTGACACATCTGCGAAGCCGCTGGAGCATGGAAGTGGCCGTAGATCTAGAACTCCAGGAACACAACATGGACGGAGAGAAAGGGAATCCAGTCGACCTCGGGATGGAAGGTCTAGGATGTCAAGTGGCGGCACCTTCAAGACTATCCCTGGAAGCTGGACACATGAGGAGCCGTTGAGGACGGAGGGTGTCATGGAAGAGCAAACACCTGAAGCAGAGCCTTTGAAGACAGCGGGTGTCATGAATGGATTGACGCCGGATGAGGAGGAGATCTTCCAAAGTGCAGAGAAGACTGATGCTTTGGAGAGGGAGATAGAGAAGTCTATGTTTGAAAAGATCCAGGAAGAGAACCATGCTCTTCGTCTAGAATTGGAGAACATCAAGAAGGCGATGGGTGTGAAGCAATCAAGTGGAGTAGGAGAACAGACTCCTCCTCCACCGCCACCACGCGATGGTGAAGAAAGGAGAGGGAATGCACAAGAGAGGTTCACGCCAAATGGTACAAAGGTACCGTCTCTTCCGCCACCTGAAGTGGAAGTACCTCCTTGGCCCTTTGAGCAGTATGAGCCGGCGGAGCCTGTGGATCAATGGATGCAGCTTGGTCCTACACCACCCCCAATTGTGAAGGAACGGCATCATCAAGTACAACGTTTGGATGAGAGGACTGGGTGGTTGGAGCAGGAGCTGGCAGGAATGAAAAGAGCTTTGGAGTCGGAGAGGAGAAGAGCCGGTGCTGAGGAGCGGATCCTGAGTAGTTGGTACTGGCAGGAGCCCTTCGTTAAGATGACTGGAAGCGGTGGACGCCATGATCAAGTGCCCCTGTGCAGGGCCTCTGGTGATGGAGATTGTGAACAAGCGCCCTTGAGCAGGGCTGAGCCGGATCTACTTCAACGTGATCGGGCGTTGCAGGCTGAGGGCATCTATGGAAGTCAACCCCTGGGCAGGGTTCTTGGTGCAGAACTTCATGGTGATCGGGCCTCAGCATCTAGACCCCAGAGCAGGGTCCTTGGTGAAGAACTTCAAGGTGATCGGGCTTCCATGCAGCAACCCCAGGGCAGGGTCTTCGATGAGCGAGGAGACCGTGATCGTGATGAGCTATGGGATGCGAGCTATCATGGAGATCGAGAACTACACCAGCAACCTCATTGTCGAGACCTTTGTGATCCCAAGGACAAGAATGTTGGGGGTCCTCCCAAGTATCAACCTGGGGAATCCAGGGAGCGTTCACCACAGGACGCACTGAGGTCGACCAATCCGGTGATCCCGTCACTGCCTCCAGTCAACAAAAGGAACTCATCCATTGAGGCAGCGGATTGGTTGGTTGAAGTCAAGCCACTGATTGGGGACATAAGCAACAAGGCCAGTAGGTGGTGGGAAATGACGATGGACAGAACGGTTGAAGTCTACCAGACATGGCTTCACTCCAACCCCTTGCAAAGGTTGAGGATTCAACCACCTAATCCAGTGCCATATCACGAGTTGGGGAGTGAGCAAGTGGTTCAGAGACTGGAGCAAAGAGTGACCACGATTTTGTTGCCGTCTTTACCATCGGAACTGCGTAATGACCTCATCACCAGTCGGCAGTTGTGGCCTTGTGCAATTTTATACAAAATACTCCGCAGCTACCAGCCTGGTGGCTGGGCGGAGAGAAGCTCCCTGCTGATGGACCTGACCACGACGAAGGTAGCCAAAGATCCATCATCGGCTGCAACTGCTTTGAGGCTATGGCATCGGCAAAAGCAAAGAGCCATGGAGTTGGGAGCTGCAATCCCAGATGCTCTTTTGCAGGTCAGGGCTTTGGAAACCATCGTTAGTCAAGCAGTTGCACGGCATCCACAATCTCTTTTTAGGATTTCAACGTTTCGGATGGAGACTGGCCTAGATGAGCAACCGAATGACACATCGATAGCCCAGTTCCTGGAACTTTTAACGGCTGAGATGGATGCAGCAGCACTTGGAACTTCGTCGATGTCTGAAGCACAACAACAGTCGAGCACCAAAGCAATGTTGCTGGATGCGGATGGTGGTGGAGCTCAAGATCCAACTGCGAAGGTGAAAGCTATCAAACCTCTGAATGGAAAGGGTCAAGGGAGTGGAGGAGGAAAGTGCCGACATTGGGGCACAGAGCAAGGATGCAAATACACCAAGCAGTGCCGATATGATCATCCAGTGCTGCCAGATGCCTCGAGTCGGTGTTGGTTGTGTTCGTCAACCTTGCATCGCAAAAGTGAATGTCCCTACAGGTCGTCATCGCAGTTGCTCAATGGATCAACTGGGGGGAGTGGGGAGCAAGGCGGCGAAAAAGGGAAAGGAAAATCAAAAACCAAAGACAAAGGAAGTGGGAAGTCAAAGGATGAAGGTGGATTGGTGCCGCCAGCAACTGTGGGTGAGGAGTCACAAGGAAAGTCAGGGGCGAAGAATGGTGTTGGTGGCCAGGAGAAAGAGGAAGAAAAACCTGGAGTTAGAGCTTCGATAGTGGAGCCATCGACATCACAACAGCCTCAAGGAGAAGCTGCTGAAGGCCTGATGACCGAAGTGACCTCTTTGCTGAAGTCTTTGAGAATGCACCCACCGCAATTGAGGGCATATCAGGTGAGGAAAGTTGGAAGAGGAGAACCACAGAGATTTCTTCTTGACGGAGGAGCAACTCATTGTCTTCGTGTTGCAAAGGATGATAGAGAATGGAGAGAAGGAGTACCAGTTAGCGTGCAGCTTGCTTCTGGAAATGTGGATATGAGAATCAACACCACAACGAAAACGCTACTGGTTCCAGCAGGTGGTGATCCTATCCAGCAAATCATACCACTCAACAAGCTCACTGACATCGGCTATGAGATCCAATGGACAAAGGCGGGCTGCTTGGTCCGACATGGAGTTCATGGAGTGCTGGATGTTCAAATGGAACAAGGGTGTCCAACAGTCAACAATCTGTTGGGAATGGAGCTGATGCGGGAGATTGAGCAGCTTGAGGCATCAAGGGTAGCTCTAAGGAAGGTGGCTCTTGGACAATGCAATGCTGAGACGTCGGAGCAGCGATCCATAGTGGAGTTGAAAACGCTGTTTCCTGAGGTCCCTCTTCGGCTATTGGAGCGAGTTCCTGGTAGGCATGATTGGTCCGGCCATGAGCTTCCATTCAATCGTCGAAGGAGGAGACAAATTGAACAAGCCAAGACGGTGGTAGTTCATCTCTTCGCTGGAAAGGAAGATCCGAGATGGAAAAATGAAGAAGGCAATGGAACGGTGGTGGTCTGTTTGGACATCCTGGGAGGATGTGATCTTCTTCACAACCAGCATTTGGCTGGGTGGTTAGAAGATCTAGCGAAGAGGGGCAAGGTCGACTGTTGGCTGTCTGGTCCGCCATGCAGAACTGTTTCTGCCCTTCGAAATGATCGGGATGGAGGTCCACCGGTGTTGAGGGGAAGATTCCAAGAAAGATTTGGACTATCAACCTTGACGTCCAGTCAGCAAGACTATGTGGATGGAGACACGATCCTCTGGCTTAGATCTCTATGGTGGATGTCGCTTTCTGAGGCGAGTGGGAAGAAGGCTGAATATATGATGGAGCAACCTCTGGATCCGGAGGAGTGGATGGCAAAGGAGAATCAGCCGAAGCTGGGGTGCCCTTCCTACATGTGCTGGAGGGAGTCAACGGAGGTCTTCGCTAGACTGGGTCTCCGCATCATCAGGATGGAGCAGGGTGCCTTAGGTCATTTGACCCCCAAACCTACGATGCTGGCTTCCAACATCCTGGAAGTGATTGCGTTGGAGAACCTCAAGGCTGACAGCTATGACCCCATGGCTTGGGATATACCACTGCAACAACGACTTCAGAAGTCGAAGGACTTGGCTTCGTGGGCTCCGGGTCTGAAGAACATACTATGTGGAGTCATCAGGAGGCTTCATCGTGGTGAGCCAGGCATCAGAGTTCTATCGCTGAAGGAGAGACAGGAGATCCAAGCTTGGCAAGACCATCATCGAGCAGGTCACCTACCTCATCGGAAGGATTGTCCGACATGCCTTCTTGCTGCTGGAAGGGATAGACAACATCGTAGACAGCCTTGCCCAACTTCGTACACTCTTTCGCTGGACATCATGGGTCCTTTCTGCCCAGGACAAGATCAGCAAGGACAGGGTTTTCGCTATGGCCTGATCGGTGTCTACACAGTTCCTGTGGATGGGGAAGGAGCACCTCTACCAGAAGGTCTGTCCGAACTGAGGGTGAAGTGTGGACATCATAGCAAGGATGATGAGCTTGATGATGAGTGTCTGGAAGCGGGGGAGCAAGAAGAAGGGCAAGATGGTAGAGCTGATCAACTCCTACAAGAAGAGGCAGAGGAGGAAGATGAGATTCCTGAAGCTCTGGTACGTCAGCAAGAGGTACTGGAGAAGAAATGGAAGGAGTTCATCAAGGATCGAAGATCAATGCCAGTTCGAAACCTCACTTTCGGGGTACCAATTCGGTCTCGGGAAGCGGGGGAGGTGCTGAGTGGAGTGGCGACAATCTACTCGAAGATGAGAGCTATGCAACTCCCCATAACTCGATTGCACACTGACCGTGCTAAGGAATTCAGCAGCCATAGATTTCAGCGATGGACTCAGGACAGAGATATCCATCACACGATGTGCTCAGGGGATTCTCCGCAGGAGAACGCAAGAGCTGAGAAGGAGGTGGGGGTGGTGAAATCTCAAATGAGAAAGATGATTTTGGCATCAGGAGCAACCACTTCGTTTTGGCCCCTTGCCTTTCGACAATCAGTCGAACAGCGTCACCGAGCACAGTTGCATCGTTTTGGAATCTTGTTGCCAGAGCTGCTGCCGTTCGGGGCAACAGCAGTGGTTAGAAGAAAGGAGTGGCATCATCGAGCTGATCCGTTTCGATGGCCGATGATGAAAGTTCGTCTATGGGGACCCGCTGGCGATATGGCTGCAAGCTCACAAGGCTATTTTGTTCAGTCGGAGGACGGCAAGTTTCTCCGTTCAACGGTGGTTGTCATTCCTTCAAAAATGGCATTGCAAGGTGATCTTCAGCAGTCGTTAGATGAAGGAGGACAACAAGAAGATAGCGGTGCTCTACATCAAGGACAAGATGGAGCACGGCAAGAAGATTCACCAGGCAGACTGCCTGGGGGGGAGGAGCCACAGGAACGACAAGGAGATGGAGTTTTGTTTGAGCTAAAAAATGAGACAGGTGATGGCCAAGTTGCTCATGACTTGGAAGAACTGCAAGCTCTGAAGGAGCTAGCACAAAAAGCTCAAAGCGGCATCGAAGGTCTTGCAGATGTCTTCAGTGGAGGGTGTTTGCAGGAGGAGCCGAGGAGGGAGGTCTTGGAAGTTGTCCCTCATGATCTTCCTCGAAGGCGTCATCTCAAAAAAGGCCCCCCAGGAGCAGCAAGTAGACAACCTATGGTGCTCAAGATCAACACCAAATCAGGAAGAGAGGCGTCAAACAACTGGTGCGGTGACTCATGCCCAGTGGCCGATCAATCCTGGTTTGAAATAGAGAGATGGGAGCAAGTCATGTTGAAGCAACATGTTGGCTTGAGAAGATGGGCAGCTGAAGTGGCTGACATGGTGAGTGGTGGAATTGCCACTCATGAGGAGCTGCAATCGGTGAAGGACTCAAAGGAAGAGATAAGAGTGCTGGAAACTATGCTGGAGGAAGTCGCTGTGAGATCGATCCAAGAAATGGGGTCGAATCAAGTCCTTCAAACTCGGCTTGTTGCTATGGATGAGGTTCGAAGAGATATGGAAAATTGGAAACAAGCCTTTGCTGAAGAGGTGGAAGCATTGACTTCAACGGCATTGGAGCCAATCGATGAAGAAAGGTTCAACCAATTGTTGGCTGGACCTATGGAAGTTGAATGTCTCCCCATGAAGGGAGTTGCAAGTTTGAAGCCTCCGTGTCGCAGAAAGGCACGAATAGTAGTTTGCGGCAACTATGCTTCGGAGAAGGAGGATGAGGCATTGGACAACAGCGTTTCAGGTGTCGATAGTGTTTGCATTCGGACCTTCATCAATGCAGCTGTGCAGTACAATTGGACAGCTGGAAGCATTGATGTGAGCAAGGCCTTTTTGCAGGCCCCGAGAAGAACGGCTACCAAGAGAATCACAATTGGAATGCCACCGAAGATAGTGACCGACATGGAACTGGTCCCCAAGGGCCAGAAATGGATCATTCATCAGGCACTATACGGGCTGACAGAAAGCCCCGGAGACTGGAGTGCTCATCGTGATGCTGAACTGAGCGTTCTCGAATGGTCCATGGAAAATGACATCTACAAGTTGGAAAAGACTCCGGAAAGGAACGTGTGGCGTATCAAGAAAAAGGTTGCTGATGATGGTGATGGCCCTCCCCTTGGCTTCCTTTTGACTTACGTCGACGACATGCTGATCCTTGGAGGTGACCAACTGGTGAAATCTACGGCTGGTGCAATTGGAAGAAGATGGCAGTGCTCTGCCCCGGAGTATCTACAAGAAAGTGCTCCTATGAGATTTTGCGGCTTTGAGTTGACCAAGGTGGAGCAGGGCATTCGCTTGGATCAGTTTGGATATACTCAGGAGCTCCTGAAGAAATACCGTGTAGAAGGAGCTGAAAGTTGTCCTCTGCCGAAGGTTCCAGATGAGGAAACCACTGAGGAAACCTTCACGGCTGAAGATCTGAGAAGGGCTCAGTCGGTTGTAGGTGAAGTCCTTTGGTTGAGCACACGTACAAGACCAGACTTGGCGTTTGGAGTAGGACTGCTTGGACGTTTGGTTCACAAGAAGCCCCAGACAGTGGTTCGCCTTGGGATGCACATGCTCAAGTACATCAAGACTACTTCTGATTGGGGTTTGGTGTATGAGCGGTGCAGCAATGGAGACTTTGGAGAAGAAGGTGAACTTCAACAGCCGAGGACTGTCGGTAGAGTGCAAGCCTATGCTGACATCTCCTTTGCACCAGCCAGAGAGGCTTACCGATCCATTCAAGGCATCGGAATCCAACATGGAAAAAATCTTATCGCCTGGGAGTCTGGCCGCCAACCATTCGTCTGTGCTTCCACTGCGGAGAGTGAGCTTGTCTCCTACTGTGAGGCGTACCAAGTGACGGAATCGGTCACGGGCCTACTGGAAGTAGCCAATTTCAATCCTGACCGCCAACTTTACGGTGATAACCGTGCAGCTCTTGCTGCAATCACCAACGAAACAGGCAATTGGCGTACAAGGCATTTACGCCTTAGGGCATTTGCTCTTCGTGAAGCACTTGCAGATCCTAGTCGAAGATGGGTGGCACGCCATTTGTCTGGTACTATGCTACTGGCTGACGGCCTCACCAAGCCGTTACAAGGAGGAGCTTTTGAAAACTATAGGAAGAAGTTGGGACTACAACCTCGTCGAGATCTTCAGGCCGCTGATGCAATCATCGAAGAAAACAATTGGCAGAGCTATGGAGCATCGGTCGCTTTGCTACTTGGAAGTGTTGGGCTATGGAAGTCTGGGAATCCCAAGTTAGCAGCGCTACTGGGAGCCGCTGCTGGTTTGAGATTGGCGATGAGAAGGAAGAAGAATCTTGGAGGAGCTGGAGACAGTCGGGCTTCTGGAAGCAGTCCGGGACAAGTTCATCATTGTGGAAGTGATGGCGACGGTCGGGCTTTGGATGGCAGCTCTTGTCGTGAAGAAGAACATCGTCTAAGTGGAGTAGGCGGCAGTCGGGCTTTGCAAGTTCAGCTCGGGCAAGGTGGTGATGATGATGGATATCAAGGAGGTGAAGAACTTGGGTTGACAAATCCCAAGGTACGAGCCTTCAGAGTTCCTGGAGCGGGTTATAATGCAGGACGAAATGATGAAGAGCATGGTGAAGCACTACCCCGCAGACGAGGAAGTGCCGCACAACGTGGGAGAGATGCTATGGGCTCTTCTATGAGCTCTTCAATTACGCAGCAAGATGGAGATGCGGTGACTTCGTCAGTTACGGAGGTTTTGGCAGGTCTTCGCATCACTACAAATGTCACGGTGAATATTCCTCAATCCTCTGGTGGAGTGAAGCCTGAGGTCATTGAAGCATCCCAAAATCAACACGCTACCGTTCCCAAATCGGAGCCCACAGGAGGAAAGAAGAAGAAGGCTGTTACAAGCAATTTTTTGGATTCTGAGGCTCAACAAGCTCGCCAGAGGCCAAACTTTGAGCCATGGAGACTCCAGCAATTCCTTGAACCGCCCAGAGGAGAGGATCGATGGGATGTATCCTTTTTGAAGGATGGATGGTTGATTCGGACCCACGGCACTCGTGGTCGAGTGAAGCCGTTCCATCCGATTCATCGGAGCTGCCCGGTGTCTGGAGGAGAGATGACCGGTGATCGAGTAACCGCGCTGTTCAACATCGATGGTGGTGAATGGCTCTATGACAAGTGGACTGATGCCAGGACTTGGCAACGTGCTGGCCCATGGAAAGGCTTTACGTTCTTGAAGTTGAAGACGGCCGAGGTAGCTTCTACCACTTCTGTGGGAGCAGCCTCTAGTGGAGCTCGTAGTGAAGATCGTTCCAACCAAGAGCAAGAGGAATCAAGTTCTGACGGATCTTACTCGGTGGTTACTACTGAGCGAGGTAAATGTTAGATGGAAGGCCTTGAGCACTGTTTTGTCAATTGCATCACTCGATCGTACAGGAGTGTGCTGGGAGTTGACATAGTTTTTGGCCGAAGGCCAAAGGGGGAGTGTGAATCATGAGTTGCAGTTGTAGCTGTTAGAAGTCTCATGGATCACTTAGGAATCTCCTTTTCTTTCAGTGCACAAACCAAGAAGTGTACCAAGTTTGCAGTTCAGGGAGACCCTTGAGCATCTTCAATCGCCCTGGAGGCCTTTTGATTCTTGGTTCAAAAAGAAGGTGCGAGTCAATTCGCATTGCTCACAAACAAAGCAATGAGGTCTTTTCGTGCTTTACCACCACGAAAAAATTGCTTCGCAACAGATTCGGAAACCTTTCTTTTCCCTGTACGTTGGTTCACCTTGCACAACCTACGGATCGTTTGTTCAGCTTTTCTTTTGGGGTCCATGGGCACCACCTTCTTGGGTATCTTTGCCACCTCAAAGGGAAGGCATGTATTGGATTTAACTTGAAAAAATGAATCACACAAAGCACACCCCATGAATTTTCAGTAAACGGCCAGCCTTCCGAGTCCTTGGGGTGGGTGACATCGACTCCTCATCCGAAGGTGATCGACCACGATGAAGTGATGAGCCCTGCACCAGGCCGGCATGGTGGATGCCACAGTAATGATTTTTGAGGGCTCCACTTGCCAATCAAGACCCATTTGGATTCATATTCATCACGGGAACTCTTATATATATATGGGGCTCTAAAAAAGGAACGCTTACAGGCAAATGTAAATCGATAAGCAGCATTCCAAGCCTTAGCCGCCAAGGAGGGCGAAGTAGACCTACGGATCTCCTCAGCAAAAATGGGCGCCCAAATTTCATCCAAATGGAAGGTACAGATAAGATTTTAATTGTTGGTGTACAGCATGATTAAGGATTGAGAGTCCACACCGTAGGTCTGCAGTCGTGACGATTTGATCGTTATATATTATATGTGGTTCATATTAGCTTGCCATTTAGCATAGGCCCTCGTTGAATCATCCACATCCAGCAGCTCCACACCCAGCAGGCTTCAAGCCAAGAATCTGATTTCGAAGGCGAGGTGACGGTGTCGGCAACGGTCGATTGCAGGTACGAAGATAATGCATCATCATCATTATCCTCCATGTCACTCACATAAACTGCCACGTAGGGGTCGACTTCTGCAGTCACCTTACCATGGATGTCTTGTTTGAGGACTATGTGTGTGAGGTCTATGGCACACACGTTTCAAACATAAATATGTTGTTGTATTAAAAGATTATATATAATTTGTTTGTTATCATTTATTATATATATGTATATATGTGATCAACTGTGGTGGAGCCTCAAGAAGGGAGTATAATATAAATACATTTGCTTGCAATACCAATTTCTCCCCCATGCATGTATCAGTGGAGTAACTTCGATCCATATCCAAATCAATTCGTCCTAGTTACATCTTTTGGTGCTTCCATTTCATCCCCACGACTTCTCAAAGGGGCAGCCACCGGTCTTTCACCTATAGAATCTTTTTGTGGCCTAGTAGTCTCAGGAACACTTTCCATGACTGGGTAATCATCAGGGCATCTATCTGGCTCAACATCAAACTTTCCAACCAGTGAGGGGTCTGCAAACCCTGGACTTGGAATCACTTCTCCATCAAAAGGTGGCTCTGCTTCTGATGGAGAAGGAGGATGTGCTGGAGCCGGCAAAGGAGGAGAAACTGGGGGCGGAGGGCTGCGGCGTCGGCGAATGCGATGTTGGGGAGTGGATGGTGGATCTTGTCCCTCAGAACCTGGCTGGGGCACTAAACCCTTATCCTTTTCCTTTTCCTTATCCTCCTTTTCCTTATCCTCCTTTTCCTTATCCTCCTTTTCCTTATCCTCCTTTTTCTTATCCTCCTTTTCCTTATCCTCCTTTTCCTTATCCTCTTTTTCCTTTGCCAAAGCAGCCTGAGCCTTAGCAGCATTAGCAGCTGCCACTTCCTTCTGCTTGGTGACAAGGCGTTTGATAAGGTCAGCTTTGTATGCTTCAGCTGCCTTGCACGAATGAGAATCATAATATATATGGCGATGCTTTCGATGACATGTTATCACACAATTGGAATATAACCAAGTTGCCGCAACTTTCGCTGCCATGTCATCATCACCCTGGATCTTACATTGCTTCATGGCGTAACTAAGCCCCCTGGCTAATGTGCCACAACTGTGAAGTTTCAAAGGGTTTTTCGACATAAATCGGAACCAACTGGACCAGAATCACTTAAGCCACTGCGAAAACATACAACAGAATTGGGACCCGAAATGCCTCCCCAATGCGAAAAAATATGCGAAAATCTCGCGTACGGGTTCGTATCACTTTTTTTCACCACTTTTTCACGAATTTTCGCCACTTTATCAATTTCGTAGGCGACCGTTTTGTGTCGTTTTTTTCGTTTTTCAGCTTTCGCACAATAAAGTGTATACAAAAATGCATCCAAACACCATTTATAATCCTCACCGCATGCGCAAATCAGTCAATAAACAGATCCCATGGAATGTGGTGGTTTAAGTCTTCGGGGACTGTACAGAACTTGCTTTTGTACAGATATGCAATGACATCAGTCATACAAGCATCCTCCCAAAGGTCCGTCCAACTCATCATATCGATGAAACGCCCATCGATTTCAAGGGGCTTCCTTAGCTTCGGCACCTCCGTGCAAGGAGCATGTGATGCGGGCGAAGGAGAAGCGCGATCGAAGGCAGGGAATACAGCTGTTAGACATCAGGAGCATGGACTTAATCTTATATAATTAGCGTCATCTATAAAAGCCAGCCTGATATGATTTCCTCAATTTGTTCGCGTTAGTTTGCAGGGCTTCAAAGGCAGAGAGATATCGAAGGCCAAACCCTAGTGGATAGGTCCTGAGCTAAACACAGCCGCCAAAGTGGCTATACAAATATATCACAGGTGATTGCAAACAAAGAGATCAGTTCAATAAAAAGAAAAACACTAACATCCAAAACGAGGATCGCTGACTTGGCCATATTCCGGTTTCCTTGAAATCTGGTTTCTCCACGCCGATTTTTATATTTGTTGACCAAAGATTTTGCACTTTCAGCCCCTTTTCCACGTTTCAGTTTACCAGTTCGAAACCATCTAATTTCTTTGGACGAGGACCACAGCACTGACCGTTTTGGCGTCAATGATCCATATTTCTTCATCCAGAACCGTTGTTTGAATACCTTGGCGGGAAGATATTGTCATTCATGATCTCTGGGATTATAAATATCCTAATCCTATTATATAGCCCATGAACTTAAAGCCCATTAATCCCCACATGATATCACCAAAGACCAATTATTTGAGGGCTTGCAAGATATATGCATGTCTCGATCAGAGCGTCAGCAAATACAAAGGGAAAAAACCATTTCAGCTTTAAGAAAGATTTTGGTACCCTCAAACTCCAAAATGGATCGAACGACTATATATATATATATGCATGTCAGGAAAAGTGTACATTCGAACCATTTTTGTCATAAGAAAATGTTGCAGCTTTAAAAGTAAGCCACCACCAGTCGCTTCAGAAGCCATTGGAACCTCCTATGTCGAAACATGAGGCTCGAGATAGGCTGCTCAAGGGTCCATGTACCACCCTTGGCGTAGATAAGTAGAGCCAATAGTACAAACCTGCATGACACATTTGAACAATAAAAGTATATCATGTAAAAGCATTTACTTGCAGCTTTTAAAGTTGCAACTATATATATATATATATAAATAGGAACCTGGCCTGGAAACCATCATGTTGCCAAGAGAAGCACTTGCGGATGTGCTTGAACCCATTGGGGCCAAATAAGTTCTAAGTGTTGAGCCCCTTGATGCAACCACCCATGATCCGCATGTTAACCCAAAGTGGGCTACAAGACCCTCCTTGCACCGAAGGATAATGGTCATCATCAACCTCAAGTGCCGTATGGATGGATCAAGGACCAATCAAGGGTGGGAGTGTTGGAAGGATATATGTATATATATATATGTATAATGGATAAATTGCAGTCACAAAAAAAAACACATTGTATATGCACATGTTGCTAATGCGCATTTGTGGTTACAAATTTGATTACGAGCTCCAGGAGTATGAGTTTTATTTTGACCTGTAAAAAGATTAAGTTGTTTTGAATTCGAGCAAGGCTCGCCATTCCAGAAGGACTCAGCATATCCAAAGGGTTTGAAGTGACAGCAAGAGCACGTTCTTGTGCATAAGGGTCCCAATCCAATATATCCAGGCCCACAACTTTATACCCAGCAAATCGTAAGCATCTAGTTAGGACTCCTTTGCCGCAACAAAATTCTGCAGCATCAAGTTCCTTCACAGGGGCAGTTGATGTTCACCAACGCTAAAGTATATCTATACCACATCCATAAAAACTGATCCCACCATGCCTCACCAAAGTGTATGTTGCTTTGCCACAAGAGAAGCAACGACGCAAGTACAATCACCTTGGCAAAACCCGTTGACTATAGGGTCGCTCAATGGAACAAATTATGAGTCATATATATTTATAGAGATTTATCTATTATAGGGTAAGACTGTTGGTCTAAGATATGAAGATTTTCCAACAAACAAGGCACACCAGGTGCACCAATGCGTTGCAGCCGGTGAAAGAAATCCATACTCACCATGGCAACACGACTATAAAGACCAGTCTTTATGAAGGTGCGTGGTTTGAACCCTAATGGCTTGTTTTCTCTGCATGGGTTGAGCTAGAACTTTATCATGTCCCGTTGTACGTTGGGCTGCAGGAATTCAATCAAAAATGTTATCGAGATCTTCAAAGCGAGGCAGGGCGGGGGGTGCGTACGTTTGGCAAATCCATTCCGAAGCTGCCATGCCTTGCTCATATAGCCACACTACCTGGCCAAGAGGGGATTGGGCGGTAAGTTTATATATATATATATCTCTTATTATTGTGAGAGATGGTTCACTATGATTTGTATACACGGTTGATGCAAGTTTACAAGTACGTCTTTGATTTATCGATGTGCGATTTCAAGAGCAAGAACCCGCAAAACTTGCCATGACTGAAAGGGATTGGATTATAGAGAGAATGGTACATGTTTTGCAAGTTCTGAAAAAGATCCAGCAAAAAGACAATATGATTTTGAACTCTCCCTGTTCTCACATGATCCATGGAAAAAGGCCAATGAGTCCTTTCCACCGCTTCATTTTTTTTTTACGCCCACCCCATCTCGATATCAATCGCAGCTTGGCACACACACACCATTAAGAGTGTTCAGGCCACTGCACGCTACACGTATTGTTGCAAGGTTCTCCCTGCAAGACACTCATCAGATTTCATCGCTCTGATGACCCCAAATCACAATTCCAATCATGGCTGTGGAGAATCAAAATTCAAAATCAATTGTGGAGAATCTGAACATTATTGCAACAAGATTAGATCAAAGAATTTAAAAAATTATGATATGAGAATGGCGTCTATTTAAAGATTTCACCAGGTCATCCAAAAAAGAGATCAGCCAGTGCTTCTAGTCAACATCAACGGGTTTTTTGGGTGCACGGGGACCTCTTGGCTTAAAATTTGGGTCCTTGCAAGTGCGGCACCCTTTAGCAGCATAGCGGCACCTGCTACATCCATACACCTTATTCCCATTTTCATTTTCAGTTTCACCCTCGGATTTCTTGGGGCGATTCTTCTTCTCAACATCCCCAGTAACTTCCACTTCACCTTTTTCTTTTTCAGCTTTGGGGGTTTGATCACTTTTCTTTTTCTTTTTTTGGGTGGCTCATCATTGCCCTTATCGCCCTTTTCCTTCGATTTCTTAGGAGTAGCCTTGTTCTTTCCCCTTCCCTTTCCCTTCCCCTTCTTTCGGGTCTTAGACTGGTTTCGGAGGGTAGTTTGATCCTCAGGCGTCACAGTGAGCTTCACCTTGCAGGGCCGGCGAGGCGAGCTATATATTTATATGATTTTACTATTATATATATATATATTTGTCCTATCAAAATAAGAACCCATGACTGGAGACTGGTTTCAAGTGCACATGTTGCCCGATAGTTTTAGTATATGGAATATCAACTGCGTTCCTCATAAAGATTTATATCAGATTTTGGTGAAATACGTGCCTTGGGCGGTTCGACAGCTGGAACTTCAGCAACATCCCAAGGTTGTGTTTCCACCTTTAGGGTATTGCAGCGTTGCTCTACATGCCAGGGGATATATGCATATTCATCCTTTTGCAAAATAAAAAACATATAGAGACATGCTACAAGAGTTTAATCTATACCTGAATTTATACATGCTGCGGAATCAATATTCCAGGGATCGATTTACAATGAAATATCTTCCAAGGATCGATTTACGAAAACAAATGGCACACACACGCACAAAAAAGAAAGACACCCTTCCAATCCTGATCCGGCAAGCCAACCACTGATGCAGGCAGCTTTGACCGGGCTCTCCTGATCCCCGATGGTGGCTTCTGATTCTCCAAAGGACACGGGGAGTCGGACAAATCGACCACTTCGCCTTAAGATGAGGGACGAATGGAACTAAAGGGACATGATATGGAGAAAATGATATTCAGTAAATATATATATCTATATTTATGTATATATATATATATGTATAATGTGTTCCATGTAGGGCTGGTAGCCACGCGAAGTGAAAGAAGCTAGCTCGATCCTTGTCAAAAAAAAGTTGTTGGGTCATAAAAAGTTGTTGGGTCTATATATCTTTTTCGTGTTTGGCTATAAAGGCAAACGCCAAGTAGCCAGTAGCTTCCATATTCCTGAGCAAGATCGATTGAGGGGCAGATATAGAGCTGGAAGGGTTTTGTGATGTGGTAGTAACGTACATCATGTAAAGCGGGATGGGGGACAAATGACAAACTTCAAAAACTGTTTTCCAAACTTATTCAAAGTATCATCTTAGCCTGAAGATCCGCAATGTCAGCCATGATCTGATCATATCGGACTTGTTCCGGGGCCCGTCCCGTACTTGAAGAACCGCCAACTTTGCAAGTCCCAGAAATCGGCACACCCTTTTCCGATTTCTCGACCGCTGGATTGGTCTTGGGAGCTGTATGAGATTTTCTGGTATTGGTTTTGGACCCCTTATGATCACGTTCATCATCACCATTATCTCCATTAGTCCCACCACAACCTTCAAATTCACTCTCCGTGAGAGCGTCCTCCTCCTCCTCCCCCTCCCCATCCTCATCTTCATCTTCTTCACCACTACTAGCTGATCGGTTGAGGGCATAGGATTGAAGATTGGGCTGCTTCCGAATGGCGGCAATTAGCTTGAACAACTTGTTGACATTTGCATCCTGGGTGAATGGAAAAATGTTGAGAAAATCAGTATACAGGTAAATTCCTAGGGATAGTGTTCAGGTAAAAGAGGTCATAAATTGGCACCTTTTTTGGGGGGGGAGATCAATCATATACAAAAAGTCACCAACATAACTTTTAAAAGTCCACTAATTTGTTCAACAAAGACGCCCTGGGTTTTTGCTTCCTACGGCTAGCATCAGCTTGACGACGGATTGCGAAGGTAAGCATCCTGCGTACATTCCATCCATCAACGTAAGCCTCGTCCGAATCCTCTGGGACATGTTTGAGTAGTTCGAAGAGCCTGTTGACCTTTCAGGGGCAATAGATTTATAGCATCAATCTACTTGCATGAATTTGATCGAGAAATCGAGAACAGATGTATCCAGCAAGACCGTATACAAAAAACATTAAAAGAACATGAGCTTAACATAAACATATTATATATACAATATACCTGTTTTGGGTTAAGTGTCCGACACCCCCAAAAAATAAGATCGATGATGTATAAGATTGATCCAAATTCCAAATTTTCGGTCAGAACAACCCTGGCCTCTTTCTCCAAAGATTTAACAGACTGGAGCTTCAACCCACGTGATTCAAAAGCACATGCCAGCACTTCGAAATTGGTGGAGAGACTACCGGTGCATTGGATAATGTCATTACCCTTGATGCCCTTTGCATATTTTAGCCAGTGAGACCCACGTCGAACCCTCGATCTCACCCGAGCTATGTGCTCCCATTTCGGTGCCAGGACCGGGACAAACTTCGGCTTTTTGCTTCTGGGCATGTCTAAGGCCAGAAACACCGACTTAACTGATCCACTCTTGAGTGAATATGGCCATGGATGAATCCATTATATACGGGGAACTTTGACAACAAAATACTTACAGTACCACAAACTGAGAAGACAACATAGATCGACCGGTTCGGCCCAACCCGTGCACAGGCTGCATGGTGCGTGCCTGATCTGAAAGCAGCTTGGAGTGAGCCACAGCACCTGCGGGGATTCGAGTCATTTTCAAAGACAGATTGGAAATCCAATGGGCCGATATCATTATCATAAAAAGATTTCGAGGTATATGTGAAGGCGTCACATCAAAAGGTTGATTGATAAATTGGAAGTTCCAAGTTCAATCAATCGCCAATTTCAGATGTTCAGATATGTTGGCAGACTTACTGATCTTATCTCATCAAGATATCAAAGGGCAGACTCTTGCTGCCCAGGCACCTTAAGAACGTGAGATGCCACCGGATGCCACGAGCACCTGGCAAAAAAGGTAATCACGAATCCTACTGAGATGGTGCAACTTGGATCCAGAAACATTCATCAACAGGCTTTAAGATCATCCAGATACAAGCATATAAATCATGAAAGGCGAAATCCATGAAAGGCAAAATCAGAAGCCGATGGAAAGGGGGCATATGTGAATCTAAAAGTTTGTGTTTGTTGCATCCCAATTGGAATATATACCCATAAAAAATTACAGCTTAACAGAAATCAAATCACTTTCACGCAGCCCTTCCCAATTGGCACCTGCATCGGTTGCCCAAGAGATCTCGACCAAAGCGAACATCATGAATCAAGAAGTTACGGCCGGTG
Organism: Breviolum minutum Mf 1.05b.01; assembly: GCA_000507305.1. Taxonomy (NCBI): domain Eukaryota; class Dinophyceae; order Suessiales; family Symbiodiniaceae; genus Breviolum; species Breviolum minutum. Next base: position 171,937 of record DF239650.1, read on the forward strand.
CAAAAGCGTGCGGGTTGAAAAGATGGGAAGATCGAGCTCAATTGGGTCCAATATCATCTTCAACCGATTTCACCCCCATAGATTTATTTTTCTGTATTTATCAGTCTGAAATTTGTCCTTTGGGAAATGTGTATAACCCTTTATAGTTCGTTCCTAAACTTACCTCAGGTACAAAACACTCGAACCAAATACCTCGAAGGATCAAAATGTTTGCTGACTTTATTGGATCCACCCTGAATACATCTGATTGCACAAAAAACGACCAAAACATATCAAAACTGGAAAGTTGCTTATTTTGAAGGAAGTGGTTATTATTTAAGCAACTTTAGGAAAAACGCATAAACTTTCAAAGTTGCGTGGAAAAACCTGCAACGAAGGATCTTAAGGTATGATATATGGCGATTTTCTGAGGTTCGTGTTTTTCAGACGCACCGATTTGATGGTATACCTACTGTGCCGACTTCGAACTGGGCTTTGGCCCCCCGGATCTGGTCCATGAAACCACATCCTTCATCTGTTCCAAACAGGCCATCAAGTTTTTCCGCACCAACCACGTTTGGACTCCGCATCGACCCTTCTTCATCTATTTTGAAGCTGGTGGAACACACGGACCTCACCATTTGCGTCACAAATGGGCCGACAAGTACAAGGGCAAATATGATATGGGTTGCTTGGATTGTGAGGTTTATGATTGTTTTATGTCCTTTTTCTCATAGTTTTGTGATGTTGTGATATTGGATTAGATCACGATCTCTTTCTATTGTGTAGGTTGACGTGATCGTTTGATGTAGATAACCTCACAGGTGACTGGATTGCGTTTGCTTTGTCATTTGTTTTGTTGTGTGGTTGGCGTCTCACCAAGTCAAAGCTTCCCCAGAAGGGTGCAGGTATCGGAAACTGGTTGGTTCATAGCTTGCTTCACAAGAGGTTTGTGTTTGATCAATCTCAACCCACGAGTGAAGTCTTGGCATGTGCATGTTCAACTTCGAAATTCGAGAAAAGGAGTCTAGAATGGCTATTTGCATACAACTTACATTTTTGTTTGCATCTTGATCTAAATGAGGATCAAAAGTTTAGTCCTACTTTGATGTTTTTCGTTCACATGATGCGGTGCTTCTGCCCGTTGAGCAACTTCTATGTCCAGATGGCTTCCGAGGCAAGACGCGCAAAGCTCGCGTAGCCAGATACTGCCTCTGCATGAACAGCACATTGACAGCAGTGAGTCGTGGCATCTGAATTTCTCTGTAGGTTGAATCCGAAGTCATGAACATTTGATTTTTGACATCATTGATTCAACTTGTCATCCCAAAGTTGGCAGGACCATATTGTTTTCTTTCATTTCCTCTTGTATCCGGAAGCTTCGTCTCCCCAAAGTTTTGAAATTCTTCATTTTTATACATAGCTCTTTCATTTTGTGATTTCTTCCTGACTTGATTGTTCAAGATCATCGTTCAAGTTGTTGTTTTCACCATCTAGAATCAGTTCACCTAGTTTGTGAGCCGTTTGGTGATTTTGCCTTGGGCTGAGTCATCGGAACCCTTTTTTTTTGCCGAAAGGAGTTGGTTGGTCCTGAAATCACCAGGAAATTTTAAGTGACTCTTAAGCTGGATGTTTCCGACCGAGGTGAGGCCATTTGGTCCCCGGATGGGAGCTGTACCCTGGCAATGAGTGATTCGTTGACAGACATTTTTACACGTCCGATTCTTTTGAGTCAACAACTTTACTGGACGATCAAGTTCATGATTTTTCCCACTTAGTTTATGTTTTCTAGAGCTGAATTGTACCCATCAAATTGGGGGACTCACCATTTGGGATGATGAAAATCTGGACATTGCCTGTGTGAATGAACCCTTTTGATCCCGAATTTCTTGATGCTTCTCAATTCATTTTTTTTAGTTGAGATCGTCTAGTACTGTACTACATCCATGGATGAAAACCAACAAAAGGCTGCAAAGATGATGGTGTTGCAGACGACGCTGAGGCAGACATTGCAATGACAATGGCGGCATAGACTGTTCGGAAGTGGATCAAAGTCTCTTGGACGCAAAGGTGAGTGACTACGTCTCTCCTCAAGCCTTTAATTGGTGGCAAGTTCAAGAGTGATTTGCCACCTTTAAGAGTTCAATATATGCTAAATCCTGATGAACACCTTGATTTGGGACTTCGATTGACACATTCTGAAGGAATCTCATTTTGACGCTCAAGACTTTTGTGGGGAAATGGTTCCAGTGCAGACGAGAAAGTGCTCCTGTTTGGCCAAGATTGCTCTTCATAGAGGATGGGATGCGTTTCGAACAAACCAAACTGCAGAGTCCTGGGATAAACATGGGGCAGGTGTTTAAGCAAGAGTCAGTGTATGTGACCACAGCCCATTCGATCAGAAACAAACTCCGAACCGTCAACCGGTTGCTACCTCGCGACATTGTATCAGAGAGAAGTCTCAACTGTCTACCCAAAAATCATCAGGGAACCCGTAACGGCAAACACCCCGAAAAAGGTCCTCTGAGTAACGGGGCATTTTTGGAGGCAATTTCATGTTTTTCCGTGCTGTGGATATTTTAGTTGAAGCCATGCGAGCTGAGATTGTTCTTTGGGCTTCATCAGCTGCCCTTTGAAGCATGATGAGGACAGCACAGCGCACAGGGTGACAGTCTCATGCTGTGTTTGGGTGTTTTTTTTACTGGTAGTCTCTTCTTGCTAGTGTGTTTTCTCTTAGAGAAGCAGATTGCAAGGCTATGTAACAGAGGCGGAGATTGATTTCTGCATCAGCTCAAAGGCTGTGAAGATAGAAGAAGTTGTGCAGAAGGCAAATTATCAAGGTGCGATCCTTCTCATTTGTCCTCAACATGGACTTTGCTTGAGGGTAGAATGCAGTTGTCCTATGTTGAAATAGCGCAAAGTGAAGAAATTGGCCCTCTTCGCAGTAGTGAGGAAAAAGGACCCTGTGATTCCCAAGTGTTCATTTTTCCCACATTCCAAGAAGATGAGTTGGCGTCATTTGTACAAATGCGCAACTGCATTTTGACGGAAGCCAAGACTGAGATGTGTTGTTTGCCACTTAGTTCGGGACTGCGAGTGGCTGTGACAGGTGCCGAAAATGCGAAACTGGAGGCTGGCAGCAGATGGCAACGGAAAAGGATTCAAAGCTCATGCTACTGCAATCTAGATGCAACAAGTATGATGATAAACAAACAATATTGTTATGTACTATAGTAAAACATGATGTGTATGTCTAGA
>DF239651.1:0-130498 GCA_000507305.1 Breviolum minutum Mf 1.05b.01
CTTGTTCTCAGTGAAGAGGACCCATTTCTATTGACAGGTAGTCCACCTTGTGAAGCATTCTCACCATTGCAAGGGTTGAACAAAGACAGAGCCGATCCATTGGTGAGAGAAGAAAGGTTGAGAGAAGGAAGACAGCATTTGAAGACAGCTTGTGAAATGTACAAGAAACAGTATCGTAGAAAGAGATATTTCCTACACGAACATCCAAAGCCAGCTGCAAGCTGGAAAGAGGAATGCGTGAAGGAAGTAATGAACCTTCCAGGAGTTATGGTAGTACAAGGACCAATGTGCAGATGGAAGATGATGGCAGAGGACGCACCAGGTCCAGGATTCGTAAGGAAAGAAACGTGCTGGATGACGAACTGTCCGGAATTGGCACGGACGCTAGAAGGCATTTGTGAAAATCAGAAAAGCACAGGCGAGTGGCACAGGCACGTTCACTTAGTGAACGGACGCGCCAAAATGGCACGAATCTATCCTCCAAGGTTGGTGACAGCTATATTGAAAGCTGTGAAGAAACAAATGGAGTTGGATGGAGAATACAGGAATGTGAACTACGTTGACGTCGGTCCAAACCCAGAAGCAGTTGGACCAAGCCCCGAAGAATACGTTGAACTCGAAGAATACGAAGGAGACTACTACCCGAATGTCGCGAACAAGATTGTTGGAAGTGAGTCAGGTTCATCTGAAGAACAGATTTACTATGACGACATCACTGGAGTACAACTATCAACAGAAGGAGTCCTTGCAGCCAGAAAAGAAGAGTTGGACTGGTTGAAGAAGGCAGAGGTGTACGAAAAACGTACACTAGAAGAGTGTTGGAGTGAGACCGGAAAGGCTCCGATCACTCTCAAATGGATAGACCGGAACAAGGGTGATTCCTTGAAGCCCAATTACCGGTCAAGGATAGTGGTGAGAGAGGTAAAGAAACAACATGGAGCGTTACCGGGACATATGTTGTTTAGCAACATGCCCCCTTTAGAGGCAGCAAAGATACTCTGTTCAGAACTTGCTACGAGGAAAACAAGCAAGAAAGGGAACCCGCTACGCTTAGCGTTGTACGATATCTCACGAGCCCATTTCTACGGAAAGGCACAAAGGAAGATCTACGTGACTCTTCCTCCGGAAGACGATGAACCAGGAAAGTGCGCTATCTTGTTGAAGACTATGTACGGGACACAGGACGCATCCCATGTGTGGCAGGAAGACTACACGAGTCTACTTGCAAAACACGGATTTCAACAGGGAAAGGCATGGACCAGTACTTTCACCCATGGTGACAAGGAGATAAAGTTGTTGGTCCACGGAGATGATTTCTTGGTTCTAGCAGATCAGGAAGGACAAGACTACATGACAAAAGTCCTTGGTGCAAGGTACGAGTTCAGATGTGACGGCATGATTGGGAAAGGATCAGGAGACCACTTGACTATTCTCAATAGGATTGTATGCTACAAAGCAGAAACAGGATGTGTTACATTTGAAGCGGACCCAAGACATGCAGAAATGATTATTCGACAACTTGGACTTGAAGGTGCAAAGAGTGTTAGCACACCAGCAGAAAAGAAGAAGAGTGGTGATGTGCTGGCATCGGTTGGACTTCCACCGGTGACGGCAGAACAAACCACGTTGTTCAGAAGCCTGGTGATGAGAGCCCAATTTCTTGCTCAAGACCGAGCAGATTTGAGTGAATGTGTGAAGTCACTGACAAGAAAGATGAAGGCACCNCAGTAGTGCGGCAAGAGGAACTGCAAGTCGAAGAGGATTAGGAAAATTGAGACACGTGCAGACACGATACTTGTGGCTACAAGAACGAGTGAGTGAAAACAGTTTGAAGATTGTGTCGGTAGGGACACACCAGAACATCTCAGATATGTGTACAAAGCCAGTTAGCAAAGAGTGTAGTGAGAAGCACATGAAAACCATGTGTCAAGAGTTCCACAGTGGTAAGGCTGTAGGAGCTAAAGCTTTAGAGTCGACGACAGTTTGAATTGTAACACTATCGTCGAAGGAGGGGCGTTGAGATTTACACCCCCACATATGTCTCACCTAACATGCATATGACATGTTTACTTTTGGCTCAAGACACGCAAGTGAAAATAGTGTGCGTGTCAGATTTGCTGGTCATAATTGTTCAAAGATCAGCCGGTTTACAATTCACCAACCAGGATTTCATTCTTCATTTGACATTTTGATTGGTTTTGATTCCACTGTTCAGAAAGGTCCTTTGCCCTGTACAAGTTAAAGATTGTAATTTTAATGTTTTATGTTGAACTGAGCGTTGGATCCTTATTAGCCAATGGAATCTAATTCGTTTGATTTTGAAACATGTATTTGATAATTGCAAAGGATGTTTAGGGACTTGCCATCACATGTTTTGGGCAAATAAATGTCCATTCCATGATGCGGTACTATAAATAGTATTTAGTGTATACACTCTGACCATGACCCAAGGTGGTATTAAGTCCGGACTATCAAGCTAACCCCTGAAACTTCTTGTTACTTATTCACCTGGGAGGTAATTCGATTGCAAAGTCAGATGGCATGTTAAGCCACCTCAGAAGTAGATGGCAATTGTTTTCTAATTGCGCTTTACTATGAAGCCTCACTACTGACTATTGTTGACTGCTCAGAAATCCGCCCTATCACCAGTTAAGCTTGGTAGTTTATTCCATGCATGACGGGTTGTTGAACCTACGATTCCTTTCGGTTTTCTGCATCAATTTTTGATCCTTATGTCCTTTACTCACCCACCAACTCGAATTGAGCAGTGATCCAAATACGGGTATTTCGTTCATATAGGAGGCTATACTACCCAATTCTAATATAGATCATTGTTCTAGATACTAGGGATTCATACCAACCATTTCATGTTTCCTGTCACAAGTGAGGGGTTTCGTTGTCACAGCTCTTCGCCTTGCACAGCCCTTACCCAGCATCCAGGGTTTCTGTACGTTTGAGGGGTGTCACAAAGCCAACAAAAAACCAAACTGACCTTGTTCATGAGCTCATAACGAGGCAAGTCTTCCTCATGTTTGGCACATTTCCAGTTGCCTCATATTGAGATAGTTTTGTCTTCGCTTCTGTGACCAGGCATCCTGAATGGTGTCAAGGAAGGCGTTTCTCCCAGCGACAAGTTCCATGGCCAAGTTTCTCATGTCGCCAGGAAATAGCCAACTCAACAAGGAGGGCTTTGATACTGTTGATGGTTCAGAAATCTCACCATAACTCACCAATTTGAGTGACTGGTGGTTGAAATCCCACTATTTGTCACAGGGTTTTGGGATTCGGATACATCCAGAACGGTGGTTGGTTTTTCGGGATGTTCTTCCAACGGGTATTGCCCTCCCAGCTCGCCTTTGGATGGACACTGCTGCTACTGGATAAATTCTGATTACAGAAATCATGTTGTTTCCAGGTGGCACAACATACTCTCTTAAGGGAGGTATATTAGGTTTGGTGTTTATTCATAGAATATCGTGACACGACTAATTAGATCGTATGAAGATATTACGCTACAACGAAGAGTATAATCTAGACACATGTCCATTCTTCTTCTGTCAATTTCGTTGCTTTTGATCATCTTCTCTTCATTTTTCAGACTTTCAATCAAAACGCCACACCGGTGCCGCGTTGCTCAAAGCATTTTTGCCATTTAAAACCCATGAGCCCCCAAAACCATGAAACATCAAGGTTTTGGCCACCTAAAAACCAGGTAATTTTACAATTAAAAAACCCTCTAAACAAAAAATCTAGGCCATTTTGGGACACCCGTTGAACAAAAACAAACCAACGGCGTGCGTAGCAATCAGCACCAAACGGGACAAACGGCGGCAAAGCTGAGGAACTTTGTGACGAAGACCATGATGAGCTGTGGGCCTTTCAACTCCACCAACTGCGATATCGCCAAAAGCGAGCTGAAGGCGTGATGGATTGGATTCGATTGGATCGACCCCCACCAGGGGGGCTGGTGCTGTGGTTATAAGGAAACCTGGGGTCTAAATTATAGCAACCTTTAACATCGAGTTTTAAAGAAACCCCCCAAATGGTGGTGAAGTTTTAAGGGAAATCCTCTTATTTCAGGGACATATTGGTGCAGTATTATAATTTGGCCAGATGAAACCACAAAAAAAGGGGCTTACACACCGGAAGATTAACATGAAACTTGAGAATACACCACTGGAAAAGGAAAATCATCTTCCAAAACATCATTTTCAGGTTCTATGTTAATCTTCAGGGGTGTATAATTTGAAATGATCTATGATTTGGAAGATGATTGGCATTTATATACATTCACGTTTTGGCAGGGGTGGGGATGCACTGTTGTCCCCCTTTTCTTGGGAGGTTTGCTCAACATCACCCTAAAAAGAGGCTTGTAATGGGGGCATGTGCAACATGTATTTTACAGTTCATCCGGCAAATATGTATTTTAGCAAATCCTGTCTCACCCTTTGGTCTTGGTGTCGGAAAGGAACACTTGTCACTTGACACCATGTTGAAACATATTGCTTCTGGGCGGCCTGTTTTTTTTTTCAGCATATTTTGTGAAGAAACTAGACTTTGCAGTGTCTACAGTGAAGAGAATTCTAAAGGTAGGTGGATGTTGTGATTTTTGTTGTTTTTTGTTGATATCTCTTAAGGAAGCTGGAGATTGGTGTCAAATTCGTTTTTTTGTGGTGACTGATTTCTATCCTATTTTCGCTTAAAGCCAACGGTCCCAAAAAAGACATTTGGAGCATACCATGACTATATATATTCACACAAAGAAATATATGCACAATATGAAAGATATTATTTATGCACACATATTCCATTCAGAAGCACCACATGATATCTGTTTGCCACATCTTGGAGCTGTGAATTTTCACAAAAACAATTCTTGCATTGTTTTGCTTGATTTAGGAGACGCCAAAAACATTCGATGTGATTTTTCATGTAGTGAATTGCATAGAAGGATTTCAGGATTTTCAATCCTGTGACTTTGAAGGTAGAAGCAGACTTACAGGGTTTTTCGTTCACTGCTCTTTGACGCTGCTTTTGTTCGTTGGAAAATCTTTGTATGGTTTCCGTCCTACTTTGGGACTTTCCATCCCCTTTTTGTTTGTTCAATTTCCAGTGACCTTATTTGGGAATTGCACCTTGTGGTGAACTGAACATCACAAAACATATTTTAAAAAAAACTGGGGAGATTAAGTTTCCGGATTCTGCCTCAGGTGAAAAAGGTATCGAAAACCATTTGCTGTTAGTGGCTCTGATTCTCAACTTGATTCAAAATGGTGTTGAAAAAAACTTGTAGGCTTCCTACCGGGCACAGAATGGCCTCACTGGATGCACTGGACCTTTGATGTGCAACTTGGCATTAAACAATTGTTTGAAAACAAGAGCACCGATGCTTAGTTTTGGATTATTGTTAACATGTTCTGGAGTTCACAAGGAAGCATTATTGGAGAGAGGAAGGTGCAATGTTTTTTTGTTTTTTTCAGAGATCTTTGAAGTTGGGAACACCATGGATGTGGGGAGAAGAGAATCCAAGAAGGTTAACCTGAGATTTGCCAAAAGGCAATAGGATCGAGGAATCTTGGTTAATAACCATGGTTAGTAAGTTCCCTAAATAGGGATATTCCCCTTTCCAGTGGCCTGAATGGCTTATTAATGGGGGTTACTAACTACTTACTAACTGGGATGGCCCTCCAAGCACTCCGTGCTTTTCAATTTTTGGGAGCAAACATAATCGAATGCATCGGGGATCCATCCAAACATCTAGCATAAATTAAAAAAGTATATCCCTTGTTCATAAAAAATGGGTCGTAACCGTAACCCCAATATTTAACCCCAAGCCCATATTTGAGGATTTAGCCAATAGTTGATACAAAAATATCAACACAATTGTTGCCTATTGTAGGTGAGGTTATGATTGGTAAATCACCATTTGGCACCACCATTTGAGAGAAGTTTATTCATATTTTCCAAGCACCAAAGATGCAAAATCCAAAGATCAGTAGAGAGGCTTGAAACCCAGCTTCAACCGCTGTGCCCCCCTTGGACCGTCACCCATGGGGTCCCAACCTTGAGTCCAACGGGTTTGAGGCTTCATTGGACGTTTGGATTCACAGAAGGGTTACGATTTGTTGTTGGAATCCTTGGTGGAAATCTTAGAGGAGCTGCCATTTGCTTTAAACGGGTCGGGTCGAAGTTGGCGAAAGCTGGGGAAGTGGAAGTGAACTGGGATTTGTTGTTGTTTTTTTTAAAGAAAATGGATGGCAAAAAAAGGAGGGTCGTTAAGTGTTTTCTGTTTTTTCTTCCTGAAAGGGTGTTGGTTGGTTGCTTTTAAGAATATATATTTCGATACAACCATCTACTTCAACCTGAAGATGAACAACCCAAAACATGTCAAATACTCCAATGAAATCCAAGGGTTTTGCGATTTTGAGGCTTATTGTGGGTGTTTTTTCAAGGATAGATTTGTGATTTGTATAAACCCTTACTATCCCTTTTGGAAGAACTCAGGCGCATGACAAAAATCATTTTCAGGCTTCAAGGTGATCCTTAAATTTTTCTCGGATGGGGCAAACAAAAACTGCCAAGTGCTTAGTAACACCATCCGTCCCTGGATTATATCCTCATCAATTTGATAAACATTGGCCTACTACTCACTTACACCCTGAGTGAAGGGTAGCACCTAGGTAGTCTCAGGTGGTAGACGAAGGAAGTTACCTTCCTGGCATGCCGGAGGGCCCCAAACAGGTGTAGTCGCTGCATAGCTGGAAATTCCACGTTTCCACAAGAAAAACATGGTTTGGAAAAGGTTCCATTTTTTTTCTTGAGGATGTAAACGCTCATCTTTAGTTCAACCATACTAAACCTCCAACCTAAAAGAAACCACGGGGTAAACCTTGAGTCGCCTCATTTTGTCACGAAAGGCACCCAGGGTCAACGAGCTTACCAGGACACCGAAATGCAAGTGGTCATTGTTGGTGCTGGACGTGCTGATTTGGTGGCACAGACTAAGGCCGGAAGCTCTGAAGATAGACCCAAGATCCGATAGGATCCATTGGGACTGGTATATTTACCTACATTTACCACAAGAATCAACCAAATCTGGGTAAATTGTAGAATAGCATACATGGATCCTATGGGAATATGAGTGATCAAGGTTATTTTTTTTTCGTTTATCAGTTATATAACTGGGCTGTGCTGATCGTGATGAGCTTAAATGAAGCTTATGAACCCTGCTAAATGACGAGCAAATGACCAAAGAATATGAGGGTTGAACACCAACCAGATGTATATATATAATATAGATATAAATTGTTTAGGCTTTGAGCTTTATTACCCACTTAGTATGCGGCAGAGTATTATTTCGTAGGTATTTCTTTTTGGTGGTCCCAAATGATGGCGAATTTTTTCAGGGAGCCGACAGGCGGTCAAGCATCTTTGTGACAATTCCATTGATTGGACACCATTTATGGACCATTTTTGTTGTAGGAAACCACTAGGGCCACTAGGGTTTGGGCTTTGAGAGGCAGCTGTTTTTGAACATATATATGCTCCAAGCGTATTGGCTAGGATTTGTTTCATCGTTTGGGTTTCTTGCCTTAACCGGGTCCTGTCCCAACCACGTGTTGGTCGCAGAAGATTTCCCATTTTGGACAGAACAGGGACCTCCTATGCGAATCTCCTTTTTGGGGCTGTTGTGTACTGGGAACTGGGGCAGTTCCGAAAGTAGATATATAACATATACAATCATGTACATATTCATTATATACAAAGACAATTATACATGGATATCAGTAGACAAAATATGACAAGTGGGAACGATTTATGCAAGAAGGCCTGCTGCTGGCCAATGTGGTAGTGGTTAATTGTTTCTGATGGTTTGATATGAAATGTATCTCCCAATGTTTGCCTTTCGGGCAACGGCAAAGAGTGCCATTGATAATAATAATCATCATCATCATCATCATCATCATCATCATCATCATCATCATCATCATCATCATCATCATCATCATCATGGTCGTCGTCGCATTATCAGCATCGTCATCAGCATCCTCATTGTCATCGTCATCATCATCAGNGCATCATCATCATTCAATCATCATCATCATCATCATCATCATCATCATCATCATCATGATCATCATCATCATCATCATCATCATCATCATCATCATCATCATCGTCATCATCATCATGTCTAGACAAGTTTACGTTTGAAAGTTTGTGTCACTTATCATGTCAATATTTTTTGTCACTCTCACTTCACAAGCTTCAACATTCAGGCAGTGGAAAAGAAGTACCCTGACAAGTTCTTCTATGCTGGATGGATGGGCCCTGAGCGTTATGCTCTCTTGGCCGGCTGCGACTTCACCTTGTTGCCCTCCAGGTGTCGTTATTTGTTGTTGACGAGTCAAAGGAACGGGAGATTTACGACTGAAGTGTTGCATGATGAGGCAAGATGAGTTCCATGACTAGTAGTAATGATGAGTTGGAATTCATGTTTCAAGACATGACTTGTACCCAATTCTTCGCCATTAGAAAATCAGTGGTTCACCAAGCACTTGGCCATGGAGGTGAAAGTGTGTGGCAAACGGGACTTCCCAGCCTCCCACAGCAACACTCTAAAAATGATATGTTTCGACATCTTAATCATCAACCATTTTTCCGGCAGGATGAGGAAACAACACCCCCTAAAAAACCAAAATTCTACTCGACTTAAAGCCTTCGCTAGTACAGGGGTGGATGTCAAACCCATTTCCTCCTTGTTGATCCGCCTCACCACCCCCATCATCCTCATCTTTGTAGGTGGGAACCTTGCGGTTTGGTTCAGATGGAGGCCATGCGTTTGGGAACTTTGCCCATTGTGGCACCCACTGGTGGCTTGAAAGACACCGTCGAGGTGCACCCGTGAGATGAAATGGTTGAAACAAAACCCATCAGGATTTGACATGGAAGAAACTCTACAGACATTTTTTAAGACGGAACTCCCGGGAATCCCACAAAACATCACTGGAGTTAAACATGATGTGTTCTTCATCCGGAACAAATCTGAAAAGATAAGTTGTTTTTTTGTTGAAAGAGCTCAGTTCATATTTCTTGAAAACCGGAAACATAACAAATGAGATAATGTTCATTCAGATCAATGAGTTCTATATGGAGAAATGGATTGAACTTTTGAGATCATGAGCTTTTCCCGATGGAAGTGGGATTCCTACTCGGGACATGGCACCAACTAACGATTGATTGATATCTGATAGTGGGAGGGGACAGATTCATTTTACAAGTGCATGGTGAAGGTTGTAGTTTTCCATGTTGCAGAGCGATATCTTCATGTTCATCATCATCAATCTATCCTTGATATTATGCATATGCAAATCTGGAGCGTGAAAATAGTCAAAAAGGCGTGAAAGGATCTCAATGAGAGGCGATGGTTTGAACAGACAGCCTGGCATAAGCAACTCAATTCAGCTTGATGTCAAATTACCCTCCCTGAGACTAACTTCTTCTCACCTGCAATTTGATTGTTGGAAGACTACTTTCCTTTTGGCAAGGCCTATTTTCAGGTGCTTATCTTAGTTTCAGGGAGGGTATTGCGTTGTTTACCGCACATGTCATTTTTTGCAAGCTTTGATGAGAGAATGCCCCGTTTGTGTTTCGAATATTGAGAAGATACAGACAAAACAACAGCAATCATGGCTTTTTTTTAAAGGACTACCTTTCCGTAGAATCATGAACTGTATGAAAGTGAACAGAAGTCCAAAAGATTGGAGTTGATCTTTCATGACTCTCCCTGAAAGTAAGCATAACCCCCTAAAAGGTGGATGGTTGGAATACAATCCTTTCCTATTGGGTTTTGGCCTATCTTCAAAAGAACTTTTGCTGTGATTTTTCACGGAGGGCCCTCTCCAACCTGGCCAACCTGGTGGTTTTCTTCTCTAGGTTGAAAATGTGGGGGTTGAATTCTGGGTTGAAGCCACCGGCGGTTGTTGTTGTGGCACTCACGTGTTCCTCGCAAATCGTTTGTTAGCAGGTTTTTTTGGCCCAACTGAAATTTCCACAAAAATCAGCCAAATTGGAGATTTGAAACAGATTCGGTTGATTAATTTTTCCCTTAAAAAAAGAAGAGGGCTCCTTTTAGACCTGCAGAGCCCCTTTGAGTTTTGGTGGATATGTGGATTTTTATATGTACTCAAAAGATCAAATTACCAAGAATTTCAGGTACCTAGAATGGAGGTACTGAACCTTATAAGGCTATTTTGGGGGTGGGTTTTCCCTTACATAAGCCTTACATACAGCTTATACAGGTGAGTACCTCCATTTTAGGTACCTGAAATGCTTGGTGATCAAAGTGCTAACGCCCACCTAACAGTTCAACTTTTCAGCAGGAAACCAAGCACTAGATTCATGCTCCCCCCTATAGCTACCCCCATCGAAGCTACCCCCACCAGAAATAAGGGCCTATTATGGCGTTATTAGCCACCATTGTCCCTTAATAGATGGGGGTAGTTCTGATGGGGGCAGTTCGGAGGGCCATGGCCATGATGGATTTTTGGGATCAAACAATTTTGAGATACCCAGACTAACACCAGGATGGCGTCAACGGCCTGTGGACCGAGAAGGAAATGACTGTAGAGGCCGTCATTGAGGAGGAGATTCGTTGATAGGGCGCTGTGGGAAGCTGGGCGATTGGAGTTTCTTTATCTGTAGGTACATACCCTTGTACCCATGCCAGAATCACCTTTTGTTTCAGAAGCATTTGGCAACCATAAAATGACATCCTGCATGAAATCATCTTAGAATCTTAAATCAGACAAAAAGATATTTCCATTTAGAACTTCTTTTCCTGCAAGCTACCACCTTTTCTGGACGAGACAGTATCAATTGGTTGACAGGGTAGATCAAGGTGTTACTTGTCTCATTTGTTGAACAGTAGAGCCCCAAGGTGCTATGGCAGCAATGCCGAGAAACTAGAGGGAAAGCGGAAGCCACACATATATCATATCATATATATGTATATATAGTATATATGTATTTTAGATATCACGCATACATATGTATGTTATATACACATTCAATTCCCTAGACATCCAAAAACACATGCTGAAAAGGTATTTGTACCCCAAAAATATACCAAACACATTGAACCCCAGGAGGTACTTGGATGTCTAGGGATTGGACAAGGATCCAAACTCCAACCGGACAAGAAAATGATGGGCTGCAAGAAAGATGCTCAACTCCTTTTGACAGGATGCAACCAGCAAGGTGTTTTCGCTGTTCTTTTCAGGGGAGTGTACGATGATGACGGTGACGATGACGAGGAGAAGGAGGAGGAGAAGGACCAGGAGGAGGAGGAGGAGGAGGAGGAGGTTTGTTCATGAGGCTCCAATCCCTTTCCGAATGATTTTGCAGGCCTCCCACTCCAATCCTATCCTCGTTTCATAGTATTTCGAAACTCTAAGTATGAACTCACTTATGTAAAGAAACCTCCACCTGCAAAGCAGGAGACAACATGTAACAGAAGAATGCCCCCATACAAAAGTTTGGTGAATTCCGAAAGCAAAGCACAAACAAGTCAAACAAACAAATCGGAATTTGCTGGAAAGCTCTAGTCATCCTGAAACAACATCTCCAACAATCATGGTTCAGTGGATTCCATTTTCCATTACACCAAGGTTTCGATAGCATGAATCTATGGCAACTCATCAGCTGAACTATGACTCAGTAGTGGTTTCAAACATATTTTTATTTTCACCAGCATCCTTGGAGAAAGATGAAACCCATTTTGACTAATGTTTTCGAAAAACTCAGTTTCTCAACCAGCAACTTTTCAATTTGCCAATTTGAAGGCGTATTTTTTTCTACGAAAAAAATCAACGAAACAACCGTGAAACCCTGCCGTTGGGTGATGTGAGGAGTCCGTCTCTGCCATTTCTGCGGCCTTGAAACGTGCTTCCAAACTTTTCACTGAGGAGCCTTCCAAGGCGGGTTTGGGAGATTGATTGATTTAAGTGATTTAAGAAATCCCCAACAAAAAACACCACGTGGAATGCAAATATATAAGATGTGTTGTAAACACCATTGGATGAAATGTATGTGTATACCCTAAGAATCCTTGGACCCTCAGGGTTTGAACCTGTATGGTCCGGGTCCTCAAAATAGCCATTTTTGAGGGGTCAGGATCCTTAGGGTAGCTTATATATAAGTTATATACCTGCAGGATTTTCGAATGATCTATCATTTGAAGGGAGAGCGAATGAGCCAAAGATGCCATTTCCGGCTAATCACAAGGTACAATTACAATGAGATCTTGAGGAGTCCAGCATCTAAACCAAAGAGCAGAATCCAGTGTTCGCAACTATTTGGTATTTCCCTACATGCAAAACAGCTAAATCCCACCAAGTGATTTGATGGAAAATGATCGGATTTTGTTCTGCTTCAATTTTTTGGGACCAAGAAATATCCAAAAAGGTCGAAGTTGTAGCCAGCACATGGTCTCAGGTGGTGAAGATGAAGCAGGCAGCCATGGCTGCAGCAGCAGAGTTCACCTGGAGCAATGCGGCCTTGCAGTACGAGGCCGTCTTCCAGGAGTTGGGCGTGAAGGATGTGCTCAACGGCCACTTGGCAAGGTCCAAAAATAGATTTTCTTAGGATCATCACCTCTGATGGTTTGATGGTTTGATGATTTTGTTTTGAAATATACTGACTCAGCCAATGGTTAACCTTTAAACTTTTGGGGACTACATATTTATAGTCATTAGGACAAATTCAAAGTTTAAACTGTTTATTTTATGGTCCGAAATGAAATGGCTGAGTAAATCTAGGAAGGTCCCACAACCAAGAGTCCTGGAGATACGCCTTCACTACATCGATGTTTGCAATCGAAGTCTGGGATGATTGCTGCGATTTTGTTCGCCGTTTTTTTAAAAAACATGACCCAAAGTAACCGCCGACCTCGACCGAAAAAAATGGTGGTGTAAGTTCTGGGTTCAAAATTTGTAGTTCCCCCCCTTCAAGTATCTACATAGACTGTACATATAAGAATTACAATACATAGGAGGGATATATGGTAGTTCCATCCACCTTTACTTACCACTAATCTATCCTCATTGACACACAGTGATTGACAAATTTGTCATAAGTATCGACTGTTTTGGTTGTTTCATCCGTCATCCCCTAGGCCAAACTACCACCGTGACCCTGGAGACAGACAAACAGGTTTGCTAAGGGTGATGAGTTGCCGTGAAATGGCTATTCGCCGGTGGGGTTCCTGAGATCAGATGAGCAAAATCAACATCTCTATGGATTATTGAGGATGTCTGTAATGGGTCAGAAGAGGCCCCATAACCAAAGGGAGGTATTGGGCCAACAGGGTTATGTACTTCCAGTGTAGAAAGATAAAAAAAGATATACACTCCGGTAATCTAACATGGCAATGGAAAATCCACCATTTGAGTCGATGTATTTCCTATTCAAGATGGTGGATTTTCCAGCCAGCTATGTTTGTTTACTGGAGTGGTAGATGATAGACATGAGAGTGACATGAATTTTTTGTCAATCTCAGCTCAGGGAAGCAAAGAGAACCCCCCCAAGAACAACTCAGATTGGCGGCTTGAAAAACACGGGTCAGTTTGGTCACTTTTTGGGATGTTCACCTTAGTGGTGATGTTGTATCCTATTTTACGATTGGTTGAAGTACGCATTCATTGGGAGGAAAAGGTAGGATTATTAAGAATCTGATCTACTTAGAGTGCTTGACTTGGTCTTCACCTTTAAGGCAAGTTGATTGTTTTCGTTCACTGGGTCCGGGTACCGCCCATGTTTTCCATTCTTGACACCGGCGTCGGCATTCAGCGATGTGTCGCACTGACCTTGCTCGACTGTATACAAGATACTTCTCAACTGAAGGGCATCGCACAGTGTCAACTAGAAAGAGTGTCAAAGGTGTATGTGATTTTGATTGAAACATGGTACCTTGAAGTTATTGAATATAAAAGATTATGTATTGTTAATATACAATTTGGACAAACAATCAACTGATTTTTCTCTAGTAAACCCACCTCAAAGAGTAAAGGATAGACTATCGTAGAGAAATCTTTTTTAAGATATGACGTAGGGGTGAATTCTTCACCCCATTCGACCAGATAAGAGAAGGATCATCAAAGTTTGACAAGAATACTCCTTTCTTTTAGAGGTTTTTATATCCAAAAAGGTGCCAAGAAAACACCCGTTCTCTTCTTATCCATTTTTTTCCTTCATTTTCAAGGATACATTTAGCTGAATCATGTCCTTCACTCCTGGAAGTGTCCAAAATAGGAATCTTGTGTTTTTTTTTTCGGCACGCTGGTTGGCCAATGAAATCCAATGAAATCCATGATGTTAGACCTTTCAGGTCCCAGGGTCTTTGGCCAAGAAAAACATCCAAAAAACATGATTGGCAACTCAACAGTGCCTATTTTCCAGCACTTTTTCTTGGACGGATTTAGAAGCTGTCCAAGAAACTTCTTTAAATTCATTTTTTTTGGTACTTGCTTGGCAAGTCAATCGACAGTTCCAAGCGTCCTCTATAGCATTTTCGGAGCAGTTTGCTGCAATTCCTTTGGTGGCAATGTTAGTAAACATCATTTGAAAAACCAACTTGTCCATATCAACGTATGAAACATTACAGTATGGGATATGAAGTTTTTGTTTATCAAACATCTAGTCTAAACAAAGATTTTGGAACAAGTATCATTCAAAGTGATGTGCCGTCGCACAGGTTCTCCTTGAAAACTAATTGAAGGCACAACTTTTGGTTACAATGGGACCTGTGAATCTAGAAACAGATAGATATACAAATGATGATACACATTCGACTGGTTGCATTCTCACTCTCTGTCACCTTATCTTTTTGGTGGCTCTTTTCAAGGCATATTTGTGTAGGTTTGATGTATATGTAGTGTAATATATTATATCATATATATAGTTGTCTACATGTATAAATGTATACACTATGGATCACTATGGTATATATTATAGAATATTGTTGTGTTTTTTCGTTGGTGTATATTTACCTCACATTTTTTTGGGCAAGTCACAGTGAAGGAACAAAAAAGTCACGGCGCAAAGGTGGTTTACATAAGGAAGCCATCTTCTGAATGCAGTTGTCATGTGTACAGGGGGATGACTAGGTCATCAGGAATAGAACATGTTCGTGTTTTCGTCATAGAAGAGTGGAAGAACATGTCGATTGTATAACGGAAACAGATTAGACTTTTGCTTTTAAAGCAGAAGGGTATCTGAGTATAAGTCTGATGCACAGATCAATCAGTGGATATGGTTGCTGGTTTAGCGTGTTGAGTCATTCTACGAGGTGGGCCCCTTCGATCGTTATAAATGGAGTTATGGGGCCCCGCCGAAAATAAGTGGAAAACCCCGGGGTAGCAAAAAAACATACATACAATAAAACATCCACCATTTGAAGATGCATTTCCTGTTGAACATGGGGATTTTCCAGCCAGTGATGTTAGTGAACTCAGGGGTCTAACTGGTCCTTTTTCATCCAACTCTTCCAGTCTTTCTGGTCCCTTGGGAATGCAGCAAACTATCTCCGAAGCTCCAATCTTCAATTTTTAGCACGAAAAAAACGGTCCGAAAAGGTTGCGATGATTCGTGGGTCTCCAAAAAAACCAAGCATGTTGACAATTTTTATAAGATTTCTTAAGGTCACGGGTTCAACTATTAGTGAAGATAGTCATTGAAATGTATGGCTAGATAAGATAGGACATGTTGATATATGTTTATTATATAATATACATTGTACTGTAATACTGTTGATGGACAAAATCCCAAACAACCACCTGGGATGGTTAAAACCCTATGAATAGTGGGATAATCATCATCCTTGGTGGTTAGCCGGATTTTGTCCATCAACAGAATCTCCTCAATCCATCCATTTTTTCCCAAAAAAACAACGGATGGGTTTTCTTGACATTCACCTCTTTCAGCAGATGGGATCCAAGAATGAAATCGGCTATTGTTGATTGGAAGAAATCCCCCCTGGAACCAGTTGAGGTTGGTAGTTTATCCCATTATTTACAGGGTTTTGTGCACCATCCCAGGTGGTGGTTTGGGATTTTTTTTCCTCAACAGTTCGCTTTGCAAGAAAATTACTGGGAACATGTTTGGCAAGATATCAATTGTCAGAGTGAATGGTCAGAACATTTATAGCCATCAGCCATAGATTCATGGTTGTAGCTACTTTGTTGACATTGTTAAAAATGATATTTTTTTTTACAAATTATAACGGCCTCAGCCGAGGTCACCTCGAATGGTGGTTTAGTAAGGGATTGTTGAGTGGTGCAAACACCTGACGTGGAATCATGCAAATCTGCAAGATTCAATTTATAATAATATTGCTTGGGTTGAATTGTACGTTGATTTCGTCATGTCTCAAAGCATGCATTCTCCAGTGAAGTTGCCCCATCATAACCCCAAAAAAGCAGGGCAGTTTGTGTTGCGAACGCATCCACTTGGGCAGCACGTAACCACCTGTCTTGGTAGTGACGTTTTTACTTTCTCTTCAGCTGTGAAGTTCTTGCCTCGCAAACAAGTTATTTTACTGCCACCCATTGTGGCAAAAGCAACTACATCCAAAATGTTGGGACTCACAGAATATTACGCAGGCTTAAGCATTAGGCCACGACTTGTGAATAATCTTAAGGCGGCCAGATGGCTGCAAAAGGCAATCATAAGGCAAGGAACTGCTTACAGCAGTCTAAATTTCGTGATGGACCACATTCCAGAATGAATCTATATCTTAATGAAGCAACCACGTTGCTAGTGATCTTGAAGACATCCATATCGCAACTGCATGTAGTTCGTCGTTTTTTTACTTTGCGTGTACATGACGTTTTCACCTCATCTTGTATAGACCTTAGTTTTTTACCATTTTACTTTGTATAGCTTTTGCTAAAAGGACCTCAATGAGTGCCTTTTAGTCAGACCGAGACTCAAGACGCAACGGTTTAGTAAGGGAATCCCCCCAAATCCCCCTTATACCCGGGTTTGGGAATTGTACAATTTTGCCCAGATATAAGTCAAAAGTGTGTATATGTATATATATATATATAAGCAATACCCCTTCTCCCAAGTTTCCCCTTCTCCCAAGTTCTAGTGCCCGGTCCACTTTGTCAGCTTCATCAAGCTTGGCTTTTCCAGCTCCCTTGCTCCGCTGGAATTTCCAGTGTCTCAAATCTTTTCGTCGCGAAAGTGGTCCCGAAACGTCGTGGAACCTCAAAATCATGTCTGCTCCTCAGGCAACTACCCCTGCTCAGGCACCAAGTGTGGTCCCAGTGGCTAAGCCAGCCGAAGTGTCCGCAGCAGCTAAGTCTCGTGATGAGGCTCCAAAGGCTGAGGAAACCAAGAAGGCAGCTGCCACCACCCCGCAGGGACCAGTTGCTGCTCCTAAGAGCAAGACTGCCACCATGACCGGTGGGTCAGGCGTCAATACTCTTAGCCCTGCCAGTGCTGTGACGGCCAAGGCCACGTCTCCCCCTGCACCACCAACTTCTGCTGCCGCTGTGATGGAAGTGGGCAAGAAGCCAATCACTGCTGCTGAGCGTTTGGCCGGAACTGGCTCTTCCCTTGCCAAGGGTGTTGGCGCAAAGGCCGAGCCTCAAGCGAAGCCAAAAGCAAAGGCAAAGATGTCTGCCATTCCTAGCAGGCCATTGCCAAGAGACACCCTGGGGGCCGCACCTGAGGCTGTCCTCAACATGGTGAGTGGCAAGCCTGTTCCAGCAGCTCAGGCGGGCACTTCGGCATATGCCACCAGCACCGTTGGTCCTGCTCGGGCTTATGCCAAGTCTGCTGCTGGCGCTGTTTCTGGAGAGGTCCCAAAGGCTGGCCCTCCTGCTGTTGCCATGGGCCGTGCACTTGCAGCTGGCCGTCCTGCCATGTCAATGGTGAATGGCAAGCCAGTGACTACCATCACCAAGAAGTACCAGCTGGTCTTTGTCACTGGTGAAGTTGCACCTTTCTCCAAGACCGGTGGTTTGGGAGAAGCCATGGATGGCCTGCCAATTGCCTTGGCGGCATTGGGCCACCGATGCATGGTCATTTCTCCTCGCTACGACCAGTATGCAGAAGCTTGGGACACTGGATACTGGGGTTCTGTCACCATGGGTGGCAAACAGGAGTCTGTGCACTTTTTCCACACCTACAAGCAGAAGGTTGACTACGTCTTCGTGGATCACCCCACCTTCCTTGAGCGTGTGAATGGCATGACTGGTTCCAAGTTGTATGGTCCCTGGGTATGAAGATTGCGAAAGTATGGATATGTTTTGTTTTGAAGCATGCTTGAGAACAGGACGACATGACTTCTTGTTTGGATCCTAGGGCAATCCTGACGGGGAACACCACATGTTTTTGGGCGAGTTTGACAGGGAGCCAATCAGCAACATTGAAAATGTGCATCATGTTCATTTGACTTCTCGTCCTCATAGGTTGTTGCATAACGTGTCCTTCAAAAGTGTCACACTCATCCGCCGTCATCCTTCATCACTTCTTATCATCAGCATCAGCATCCCGGCCATCATAACGTAAGATATGATAATATATAAAATACTGATATGAGTAGGCTATTCTTTGATTTTCCAGTTCCTGTGCACACAACGAATTTGTTTCTGGCTAACGCCTTTCTTCAGGTTGCGATCGATTCGCTGGCTTATGTCAAATGTCGGCTTATGAACCACATGTTTGTCAAGTAGAAGTAGGGTTTGGCAAGTTTACCACCATATGCTCGAGGTCCTGAATGGGGCAAGGACTTCGCGGATAACCAGGCACGTTTCGCCTACTTCTGTAAGGCAGCCTTGAAGGCAATTCAGGAGACAAGAGAGGGTGCCGGGGAAGAGGTGGTTTTTGCTGCCATGTGAGCTGAAGTCGCCCGAGTAGTAGTACTACTAGTCCTAGTACAAACTAGTAGTGTTGTTGTTGTTGTTGTTGTTGTTGGTGGTGGTGGTGGTGGTGGTGGTGGTGGTGGTGGTGGTGGTGGTGGTGGTGGTGGTGGTTGGTTGTTAGTGTTAATTTGTGTTTTTTTCTTTGCGGGGAGGTGCAAGCGGGATCAGCAACTACAAAACCCAGCATTTAGAGTGATTGAAACCTCCATTTGCAGCATTCAACTGTCAAGTCGAAGATATTGGAATCATGTTTTCAAAGATTTGGACCCATTACACCCACTTGAACGTCAGGAGCTGCCTTTGGGTGGTGCCGCCTATGGTGGCGACTGCATGGTGGTTTGCAACGACTGGCACAGCGCTTTGGTTCCTATGCTCATCCACGCGGAGAAGACCATGTCAGGCCAGGCGACCTTTTGGGAACGTGGAAGGTTCTTTTGCTCAGAAGATGTAGCGTTGTTTCGCACATTGAATTTATTCATAGAAGGTGCAATGTATGAAAAAGTATTGAAAAAGGAAGTTCAAGGAAATGGAAGAGATATGTTTGTAGACTTGAACACAAGTGGCGTGGCAGGCAAATGGCAGAACACCAAGACAGCGTTCCTGTGCCACAACGCGGTGTTCCAGGGTCGCTTTGTGCGCGAGGCTAGGGTCAAGATCGATTCGCTTGGCCGACAGCGTTTATGTTTCAACGACTCTCCATGAAATGTCACGTTTTTGCTCTGAAAGCTTATGTTGGTAAAGGTTCCTGAAAAAAACAAGGAGTAGTCATGTTGGTGCAACAATTTGACCAAATCTCTTTGGATGACAAGTTGACAAACATTTATCATACGTACGACATGAGGATGCATATTTGTTGGGGTTCCACTATTTTATGTTTCAATATCCGCAAGGCACTTGTGATTTAAACGAATTGATGTGTTGAGGCAGGAACTGGGGGGTTTACAGACGGGATGTTTTGAAACCTTCGTCATTCACATCCTCCGTGCCTAGCTGGTTTCTGCGTCCACCACCAAGAAACATAGTGTTTTTGGCATGGTGGATCATTTTCCATTGGCCGTGGTATATTCTCAGAAATGCAGTAGTTCATATAAAATATCTCAAAATCAAACAAAATGGTTCCCATCCAGATTTCTTCCCCCTAAGTTTTGAGATGTTATTATTTTAGTTGTGAAGGGCGTAAATACATACAGTTCGTTTTGCCTCAAGACTAGGATACTATTTCAGGACCAACGATTCGGGTATCTTCTTAATATTAAATCAGCCAGCTATTAGGGTATCAGTCATTTGAGCGGCAAACACTCAATGTTAGGGGATACAACTTCAGCTTCAAGTAAATAGCCAAATTGAAAGGATTCGTGATGATTTTTGAATAATTTTGGGTCCAACCCAACTATACAAGTTTCCATATTGATGTCGCATTCAATATGTCTCTTCAGCTCTGGTTAGGATGATTACCTATCCAGTCGTTGACCCCACGGGTTGAGACGGTTGAGCGTCTTCCTCCCAGTGGGTCAAACCCATCATCTTCCCATCCACCAGGAAGGTTTGGCTGGTATCTTTGGTGTTCCAGAGCGTTATATTGACAGCATCACATTCAAGTTCCTTAGAGCATGGTTCAACAGGTTTTGCGGTTCAACAGGGTTTGGCCATTGAAATGTTTGCAACATGAGTTGTTTTTTTAGTCATCGCCTTCAAGACAGGTTCGTTTGAATAGGGTTTTCGTTTCAAACTCCACAGCCCTAATTTTGAGCCATTTGTTTTTGTCCTAGTTTTCCCAATAGCTCTGATTTGGAGGCGCCAAAGGGGAAAACCAAAACAAAGAAGATTGGGAAGGTGTTGGGAACCAGCATTAATCATTGCTGTAAATTTCCCTGCATATTTACGGGACAAAAACCATGGTATACTCGTACCTAGTAGGTTATCACATTTTGGATCTCATGTTTTTGTTGGCGTACTTGCGGCTTCAAACAAAATTCCCCCTATTTTTTGGAGGCAGCAGAAAGGCAACAGGAAACCCCCCATGAACCTGGCGGCCAAAGCCATACGCACTGAGGATGCCTTTGCGCATTGGCAAGTACAACGAGAAGGCGACCCTTCAAAGTCACCACTTGGGATAGTTGGGGAACCCCGGAACCCGTGGATTTATCTGGATTCTCATGTTTTTTCTGGGGTTTGGAATATACTGTTGCTGGAGATTTGGAACAAGTTGCTATGATATTATATATTATATATTAGTCATGCATTTTTCCAAATATTTACCTAAACATACCTACAAAATGTAAAAAATCACTCAAGTTGAAGCACAGTGCTTCACCCATCCGTTGCAGATCACGTGCGTGAACACCATGGCGGCTGGCCTTAAGTACTGCGATCGTGCCTTGACGGTGTCGCCGTCCTATGCCGTGGAGTGCTGCACGGATCCAGAGAAAGGTGCCCAGGGAGGAAGATTGGAGGCTAGGGGATTTTGAAAGGCATGGTAACTATATAACTAGGTGGTGGTTTCAAATATATTTTTATGTTCATCCCTACCTGGGGAAATGATCCAATTTGACTAATATTTTTCAGATGGGTTGAAACCACCAGCTAGATAAATATTTTATTGATTATGCGATCGTATTACGTAATTTATTGTGGGACATTACCTTCCAAAATGGCTGTTGTTGACTGGAACCCATGTTTTTTCTTGTTTTTTTTCCATTGATCCAAAGTGAAACAATGTATTTCGACTAGAGCTTGGTAGCGTTCCGAATGCCATGTGCACCAGAATGCTCTTTTTCAAAACCTCAACGAGTCAGAGATTTTGATTCAAATGATATCTTGATGGAGGAATGTCTTTTTTCAAATAGAAACTCATCTTGTTTGTCGAGCTAAACAGTGAGAGAATTTTCCATTGAATCTACAGTCCACAACTAGGCAAATTTGGAGACGTTTGGCGCGCAACAGTTGATATATATATATATACATATGATATGTATTAATATGTATAAGCTGAGTAACAAAGATCAAGGGCGATTAGGACTTAGGAATTCCCAGCAAAAAACACCTGCTGTTCTGTGTTGTTACTTGGGGGAACTTGTCTCCAGATTCAGATCAAGCTCCGAATTCTTTCTTTGTTGTTGATCTATTCTATCTAGGTGTTTGTGGTTTCAAAGGATTCACATGTGTTTGTTTTCATCGATGTTGATAACTATTTTTTCAAACTGGTGTCTCAATTTGTCACCACCCTAGTTATATGATTGTCTATTTGTTTGTATTATGTTCCAATAGGTATATTTATATATAGTATATATTCACATGTGCAAAGATCTGTAATCTCCAGAAAGTCGGCGATTATGATGATTCAACTATCACTTGGTGTTCTCCCTTCTCAACATGCAATCATTCCAGTAACCACCAGAAGGCAGTATTATTTTCGGATAAGAAGGGATCTGTAGCTGAAGCGGTCCAGCTTGTTTTCCACTGTAATGCCTACACAAGATCAAGTCTTTGATTTTTTTGGGGCCTTGAAAAACCATGGACTATTGGAATTGAATCTTTTTTGTTGCAAGAAAACTATACTATACTCTTAGGTTGATCCCTTGTGTTTGGGCAGTATTTCATGTATTGTAGGTGTATACAACTTGTACAACCTTATAACATATGACCTATGAAACGCTCTAGCTTGAACATGCATATGACTATCTTCTAGCTTGTAGTTAGGACGCAGTACAAGAATTGGGAATACTACTGGCATGTCAATTTAGGTGACCCTCCAACCTCCTATTTCATTCCAATTAGGCTTTGTATACATAATATGTATCTACATATATGAATATACAAATTGTATATATCTTGTTTCGACGTTGCAAAAATGGCAAGTCTCAGGCGTGGAGTTGGAGTCTCTCTTCACCTTGGGCAAATGCACAGGCGGCCAAAACGGGCAACCTTTGGATTTTTGCGGTTTACCAATATGGATGATACGATAACGGGGTAAGGTACTCGTTGATATGACTTCAGGTGATAGCAGTGGAATGAATTTTGATGTTGTCAAATTCTCATAGTCTCTTAGTAGTTACTACTCTTAATACTGGTAGGCAATTAGGTGATGTGAAGCTCTTGTACTGGACTTGAGTATCATGAAACATCAAATCAAACTCAGAAACAAACACTGTAGGTTAAGTGCATGAGCAACTACCGGTAGAGGTTTCATCACAGAAAACTAGTTGGCTGTAAATAGGGGTCTTTACAAATGACCTTATAATTTCTTTAAAAATGCATGTCTACAAGTACCAGTACGATTGTACTACCAATACCATATAACTATTCAATATCTTTATATCGATGGGTATACCTGAGTGGCCGAAAACAATGTGACATTCTATTGAATGCTCCCTCAGTGAATCGAGAAATGGTTGCAAGTTTTTTTAATGTCCTTATGCCATATTCCGTTTCTTCAGGTACTTGTCTACTAGAAAACGGATCCAACCAGATTTCTTCAGCCAATCTGGGTGTGTCGATTCTTGCTGTGTCGAAAACTCCCTGCCGGGCCAATTTGGACTGATGGACCCCTCAGATTTTGACATTTGAATCTGATTTTAGTAGTAATTTACCCTCTCGACATTTGGCTTTTTGAAATTGCCAAGCTCTAACCAAGCTTGGTTGGCAATTCAGGTGCCCTGATGTTTTTTTTTGTTTTCTAAGATTTTTGGTTCAAGAAAATGCAAAGGGGGGGTTGCGAGGACACCACCATCCAGCTAACCAGCTTTGATTATGGTGGCTTTAAGTTAATTGTAGTAGCTTTAGCTAACGACAGCCCAGAAGGTAAGGTGTATGGGGGAACACACATCATTTCAAAATTTTCCATGTGAAATAACTTTAATTTGTGGTATGATGATCGTTTGAAAAGGACTCTGGTATTTTGTCCCTCTGCAAAAATAGCAGGAATTGCGAAAGACTAGCCGAAATCAGGGATGAATTTGAGTATCCTACACCCACGATGCAAGTCAAATAATTGTTGTTCATTTTCAAGTTCCAACATCCTACAATTTCAGCTATACTTGGATAATCCGTCGGATATGAGCTGGCTATGGTAGGAAGGGAACTAAATCGGATCTACCTGGAGTTCCCCAAGCTCCTGCATGAAAACAAGCAAGGATCAGTTGGTGGTTAATGTTGATAGGTGATAGTTTACTACTCTAGATCTATTCCGAAAGCCCTTCGGAAGGGATTAAGCTCGGGCAACAATCCCAACCACCAATCAATTGGTTAATGAAAACATATTGTTGATGGAAGAAATCCTCCATCTGTTGGGTAGTTTATCCGACTATTTGCATCTATTTACTGGGTTTTATAGATCCAGTACAGGATTTCTTCCATGAACGGGCGAAGCAGATGTTGTGCCAGGTATTTTGAACGGTGTGAAGGAAGGCGTTTCTCCCAGTGATAAGTTACTTGGCGATGAGTTGTGCCCCCCTCAAAATGGGGATGCTTTCATGTCATCGGCCACGGTATGACCTCCTTCAGGGATGCTCATCCAATCTTTAACTGGAAATCTTTTTAAACTGATATGAAACACAAGTATTGGTTTGATGACCATCCCCTACCACAGGCAACCTTTTTTGGAGTTTAGACTTGATCACACGAATATGATTGTGAACTGTGACGACATGTACACAATATTGTGATGCATCGATTTATGTCCAGCATAGATATGTCCAGCAGTAATTTTGCTACCGTGAATCTTGGTCTACAACAAAAAACGATGTTTTTTTTTTGTGTTCTTTCTTTATTTGCGTGAGGTCATTGCCTACATTTTAGTGGTCATTTCAATGTATTACTGCTATACAACATGATCCCAATCATCCTACCGGGTCCCTTCGATTCATGCTTCGAAATGGGTAACCGGTAACCCAAACCAACCGTCGGTTGACTCCTTTTCTTCACGGTTGGCTCCTAAGATTCTCGAAAAAACCATGCAGCGCGAAATTGGAGGAACTTCTATTTTTGTCTCACCTTTTGGATCCACTCTAATGTACTGTAATACTAGGTGGTGGTATCAAATAGTTTTGTGATTTTCACCCCGATTTTTGGGAAAATGGAATCCAATTTGACTTGCGCATATTTTTCAAGTGGGTGGCAAAAAAACACCAACTAGAAGAACTCCAAACTTGAGGAATTTTGTGACGAAGACTATGATGAGTTGCGGTCCTTTCAATTCCACCAACTGCGACGTTGCTAAGTCCGAGTTGAAGGCGAGCGACGATTGGACGAGATGTCGATACGGGATACCGGGATACCTTTTTTGTTCCGTGTTTTCCGTGCTGTCTTTATTGTGGTTCATTTCTTGAAAGACACTCTAAAGTACACTTGAACAAACCATGCAGGATAAGGTTTTCCCTTTTTCTAAAGAGCTATATGGATGTTTCCTTAAATGGTGGTACCCCCATTTCACACCCCAAGTGCTGATCATTTTTAGTAGGAAAACCCATGGGGTTGTTGGGGAAGCCCACCATTTTAGGAAACTTCCATATCTCCACATCTGGAAGGCTTCCTACAGGGCACAGAATGGCTTGACTGGATGTACTGGGCCTTTGATGTGTGACGGGGTTGAACCCATGGGGGTCAAACGGAAGGAAACTCCAACACTGGGGCACCTCATTGTTCAAAAAAGACTATCTGCTTGGTGAAGTTGATACTGAAAGGTATCCAAATGATTGATCTTTACTTATTTTAAAAAGGAATTGCTGTATCATGTATGTTTTTTTTTAAATGATTTTTAAAACCAACATATAGTTTTATTTTGGATGAATAGAATCATTCATAATATGTTTTTTGCTGTTCAGAGATTAGTGTGTGTATTATTCTCATAATATCAAATATAAATACACATACAGTTGCACACACATATTATATATGTAGTATATCTTGATGATAGATAACTTAACATTGTTGTGCTGGGATTATGATTTATATGGTTCGTATGGTTTATAGATATATTGTTGCAGGACATGCTTTCATGTTCATGGAACAGTCAACATATCATATCATACATGTTATGTCAAGCGACGAACCATACACGGTATATACATATGATGATACCATAAACAATAGATTCTAATAGCTGTTTGTTGTACCTGGTATTAGCATGAAGCAAATGGATACAAAACAATTCATGCACAATATAAGTCCAAATTAGAAATAATGATGAACATGTGATGATTGAAATAATCCTGTGATTATATCACCTCATAATTCCTGACTAGATATTCAAAAGTCATTGGTAAAGTCAATTGTTGATAGTTGTTCTTTATTTCTGCATTAGATATTATTGATCTTGTATTCCTATTACACACCATTGTTTCAAGACAACAACTCTTCAAACTGTTGATGTTCATAACTGTGCATTAAACATCTAATAAATGCGAGATTCAGTCAGGTATAATAACCAATATCTTGAGCCAAAATGGCTACGGTAAGAACTTGTTTTCAAAAAAGTATTTAGTAAATCATGCACGCGTTTCACCTTTGGTAAAAAAAAAGCCATAACCTTTAAGATTTAAGATATTTTTTTTCCACCACTACCATCCTTGGATGGCCAAAACTCACCCAAACATGGCCAACCAAAACGATGACACAACTGGAACTCGAACTTCTTTGAGGTTTCATTGGGCGCTTGGATTCGCAGAAGGGTTACGATTTGTTGTTGGAATCCTTGGTGGAAGTCTTGGAGGAGTCATGAAATCGTGGCGGGTTGGCGGGTGGGCCCGGGATGTGATGATGTGATGGTTGGGACCCAAGGTTTGGGCGATGACACACTTAGAAGGTTTGGGGTGAAAAAACCCTGAAAACAAACTGTTATACCCATCTATAAGCAGTTTTCATACTGATTTACAGGGCTTAAATCTTTCCATTTCTTACTAGTAGGGACACATCGTAGGTTCAAAGCAGCAGCATCTTCCCAAAGATGATTTAAACCCCAAAGGATGGCGGGTATACATAGTATGCCTACCCTGTAGCATTATAGCATCCATAGAGAATCAAGTGCCATGCACTTTTCAACAAGACTTTAACCTTTTGGAAAGTATGCAAAAAGTGAACGCCAATAGAGTCATACCCTCCTTGGAACAAACATAAGACCTGAAAATGGATTGTTGGAAGATGAAATTTCCTTTGTGGGCCTGGCGGCCTGGCCTATTCTCTGGGGCGTTTGTTTTTTTGTTTCAGAGGCCCCAACTTTGTGACCTGTCGGTTGTCGCTTCTGCCAATGTTTTTTTTCTGTTTTTTTGGTGAAAAAAAGGTGACGTCTAAACAGCTTTTTTCACACTCAATGTCGGTCCCTAGGAACTTTTAAATACTCCAAAACAGTGTAGTTTAGACTGGTTTCGTGATAGTTTAGTCAAGGATTTCAGGAAAATTCAAGGTGGTGAAATATATAGACCGGCAGCCCTCAAAACTGGTCCAACTAAAATGATTTATTGGTGGTTGAAGAGTCGTGTTAGAAAGCTCTGAGGGAATATGTACCGCTATATTCATGTATCTATTTACATGATTACATTCATATGTACATCACTTGGGGTATATGTATATGTATATAATCTGCTTGTTGAACATCGGCCTAAACTATTTCTTCTGCCTGCATTTTCGGGACCTTGCATTTTGTTTGTTGACTTCCAGGACACTGAAATGCAGGTGGTCATCGTTGGTGCTGGACGTGCTGATTTGGTAGCTCAGACCAAGGCAACAGCGAGTCCATGATCAGGTTTGTAGGTAATGTCCCTTTTTTTATTGGTAGGGGAAAACCACTTGTTTTTTTTTTGTAAGGGAAAAACGCTTGGAAAAAAATCCCGAAGTTTTTTTTTCCGGATGAGTTTCTTTTGAGATGAAGCTGTTGGGATAACCAGGTCGATTGATGCCATGAGGTTGATGGGTTGGGCCTCCCAAACACCAGAGCTAAGAGCTAAAGGGGTTGGATATGGCTTCTCTTAGCAACTAGCTAAAGTGGATATATTTATCTCCAACACAACATCTGGATATGGCTATTTACCAGGAATACTCACTACAACACGTCCAGACCATCAAGTAGTAAGTGGAAGCTGCCTGATTGAAGTTTGCGTTTTTTTTGGTTCCTGTCGGGATGTAATCAGAAATACATACCATTGGGTGAAGTATAGTCACTGGTTTAGTAAAGAGAGCCCTCCCATTCTGGTCGTATGTCAGTAAATTGTAGGTCGATGAAATATGATCATTCACCGAGATACCTTGTGAATCTCTTATACAATTCATCACAAGGACCTTAGCAACTATTTACATGACATGCAACCCTGCAACTAAACCAGTTTCATTCAACCAGTTGATTCTATATATGTTTGATATTGTTTGATAATTTATATCATTTATATGTCTCTACAAGTTCCAACACGGATGATTGTCTTCGAAGTTATATATACGTTCCCCAAATAAAAATCACGACATCTAGTACATCTATTTTTCAGGTTTCCTGCCTATTATCATTCGGTTTAAACCAGCCAGGCTGTGGAGAAGAAGTACCCAGACAAGTTCTTCTATGCTGGATGGATGGGTCCTGAGCGTTATGCTTTGCTCGCTGGATGCGACTTCACCTTGTTGCCTTCCAGGTGGATACCGACATGGAAAACAGGGACCACCCTGGAGTGGATTTCAACGTGATTTTCCAGTGGCTGTTTTTTTTTGAAAAGATTGAAAGGGTGGCTTTTTAAGGAGAGAAACATGTGAATCAGAATCTGTCTTACAAAATGAATCATTGGATGGTCTTAAGCACCTGCTTCTCTATTTTTTAGGTGGTTTCTCATGACTGTTTTCTCGTACTTGGGAAAATGATTATTTAGCCAATGTTTTTCAAACAAGTGGTTTCACACCCACCATACATTAGTTATCAAATATACACACCAAGTGACGCCTACTTCATGATGTTTCTTCCAGATTTTCCTCTCCCTTTCGTGCCCCTTCCCGTTGTCTTGTCGGAATATGTTCTGTTGCTTCCCCGCTATCACCATGATCATCATGATCATCATGATCATCATGATCATCATCATCATCATCATCATCATCATCATCATCATCATCATCATCATCAAGCCGTAATAACTAAAAAAACAGCAATCACCTTGAACATCAACATCAACGCCATCCTCATCCTTTCTGCTTCAGGTGGGAACCTTGCGGTTTGGTCCAGATGGAGGCCATGCGTTTAGGAACTCTGCCCATCGTGGCACCCACTGGTGGCTTGAAAGACACCGTTGAGGCGGGATTGTCGGGCCACGTCCCACGTGGCATCCGGAGGGTCCATGAGCAAAATCTGGGACCCATGGAAAAAAATCTCCATGATTTAGATCCATTTTACTACAAAAAGAAACAAAAAATCTTACAAATTGGTTAACATCCCCATTGAAACAGGTGAATACTTTCCATTGAAGATATGTAAGAAAAATGTTTTAACCAAACAAACAGACAAACAGATTTAATACTGTGATTACTAAAGTTTCAAAGTCATTTCCGAAAATTTCCCTTAACATCCCTTTTTTTTGTTGGCCGTTTTTTGTTTGTCAAAGCGAGTTGGGAGAGTCGAGTTGGTGTTTTTGTAGGGTTGAGTCATTGAGTCATTGATGTTGTTTACTTCTACACAATCTGACTCATCACGGCTTTGGGGAATTGGTAAATCACCAATTTGACATATTTGATTTAAAGGAAATATGTGTTGGAACTTGTGCCAAACCAAGAATGAAATCAACGTGTTTAATCATATGCGTGTAAGGGTGGTGAAAGGAAATATAGAAACACTGATATATGGCTGCCCTCACGAAATTTGTCAAAAGGCTTCCGCAAAAATTCATGGAAAAAGTGAATTTTTAAGCAGCAAGTTGGGCCGCGGAGATCCAAAAAAAAAGTCTGATTTGGTAAGTTTGCAGATGCAGATTATGTGAAGTTTCTTGTGTTGTTCATATCCTCTTGGGAATTATTATATATCCCACCTGAGGATCCCAAAAAGGTCCCAACACATCTTCAACACAACCCTTGGGATGGGGATATGTTGATCGTTCCCAACCAGGATGGTGTGAATGGCCTTTGGACTGAGAAGGAGATGACTGTTGAGGCTGTCATTGAAGAGGCGGGGGCAAACGGTTTTCTCGACCTTTGTGAAGAGGATGAGAGAATCTGAGATTTTTGTTGCAGGTATGTAAATTGAGCACACCCAAATTTGAGATTCTTGCGAATCTGAGAAACTTAAATTATGTTCAAAATACTTGCAGTCCAAAATAAAAAGTACTATAAAACTAGGTCCAACAACTAAGTTATTGGGCCACTGGGTGAATATGGAGGGTTTTTGGGCATTTTAGATGCAAAATTTTGAACAATCTTGGGAAGCAATCCGGGTTTGATGCAGGATGGGACCGCCTTCAGTACTAAGCTACTCTAGCAATCTACCAGTTCTCGATGATCTATATATATATATATATATATTTATCGAAGGTCAATGCGATTGTTTTTTTTGTTGCCATGTCGTTTTGCCAGAGGCTATTTTTGATTTTAAGTTTAGATGCTGAAACTCTTTTGTATGTATGTACTTTTTATTTGGGTGGTTCCAGGGAAGAACACGACTTCCCCACAAAAAAACATGTATAAACTCTAAAAAGTCCCTTTTTTTTTGGTGCCACGTCCCTTTAATGGAATATGTTTTGTTACTGCGATTTTGTTCAACTCGAGGATCTCAAAGTTCATTGATCCAAATCAGGCCAAAAGAAAACCTGACTTTCAACCGAAAAAACTCCTGGAAATTATGCTAAATTCATCTCAAACAGATGTGCGGATCTCTAATGGCTGTGTAGGTCTGTGGGTCTTCTTCAGGATGGAGAGCATCAAACAGCTTGAATAGATATGATGTATACATGGCAGATGGTCCATCTATTCAATGCTTAATATAAGATGACAAGAGTTTGAACTAAGGATCACCCGGTGGCATTGTAATTCTTGTACTTGATATGAATCTACCATAGAACCTGAAAATCGATAGGTTGGAATACTTTCATTCAGCTTACTTCTTGAGTGCGAGCTGTTAGTTTCGGGGAGTTGAACATGTCCTCAGTAATTTTGGATCCACCATTGGGATCCAGTTTTTTAAAAGGATCGGCTTGTGTGATTTCACCCCGGCCTTAACCATTCAGAAGTTACAGGGTTCACAGCTTGTGATTTTATACCAAAATGGATCCAAAATGGTAATTAAGTTAATAAGGATCCTCCTATGAAAAACCAATGGTTCCTAACCCCTTCACAGGATGCCCGGATGCCCGGTTTGTCAGATCAGGAGTCGGTCTCAGCCATTTCTTCTGCCTTGAAACGTGCGGCCAAAATCTTCACTGAGGAACCTGCCAAGGCGATATTCAAAACGGCGAAACGGGGGGAAGCATTATGCGGCTCACTGAAAGTATATCAACATGAATCATGTTTTCGTTATCAGAACATAAGTTAAAGTAACTAAAGTATTACACTCCCTGAAACTAACGTAGCACCTGAAAATAGACCTCTGGAAAAGGAGATTCCTTTTGGAAACCATCATTTTCAGGTGCGAAACATGTTAGTTTCAGGGAGGGTAGAAACTCAGTTGAACCGGAATAGTTTGCTTAGGGCCAACTAGTTGACCCCCCTCAGATCATCTATCGGACCAGCTAAGTTTTAACAAACCTATGACTGTTCCACGTTGCATATGGTAACCATCAATGGGGGACTAGGGGGGAATGGCATTAAAAGAAAAACCTGGGTTGGTTTTGAAGATGTTTGTTTTGTTGAGATCTCTTGAAGCTTTGTTTTTTTTTTTGCATTTATTTCCTCTGTGAGTTGGTAAAGATTCTTGTTTACTTGTCCCTCAAGGAGCCTATAGTTGGAACTGTTATAGCAAACGACCTGAAGTCGAAAGTCGTTTTTGTTCCTACATTGTTTTAGCAACAGTTTTTCTCTATGAAGCGATTATACACACCAATTCAATTAACCAAGGTTGATGGCACAACATGTTGGACCCAGATTGTATTTTGGGTTACTTCCCGCGGAAAACTAGCATGGCACCCAAAAATAACTCCTTTCAAAAGGATACTTATATATTCCAAGCCTTCATTTTTAGGTTCCATGCCAGTTTTTTTGGGGGGTGTACGTTATATGTCCATTGCCAACTCAAAGTCTTGGAGAAGATGAAGACGGAGCATATTAGATCAAAATGCACTATGATTAATAAGAATAACTACGATGGATGGAAGTTTCCCTAAAGAAATCCACAACTTGAAGAGCAGATATTTTCTGACCTCCCTGAAACCAACATACAAAATGTCGCACCTGAAAATGGATGGTTTTGAAGATGAATTTTCCTTTTAAAGGAGCACAAACTGGGCCTATTTTCATGGGTAAAGGAGCTGTTAGTTTTAGGGAGGGTATCCTTTGTTGATTTTTGGAGCTCCACCTTCCAGGTGGTGAAGATGAAGCAGGCAGCCATGGCTGCAGCAGCCGAGTTCACCTGGAGCAATGCGGCCTTGCAGTACGAGGCCGTCTTCCAGGAGTTGGGCGTGAAGGATGTGCTCAATGGTCACTTGGTGTGGAAAGTAGATGGCGATTAGCAAGTCCCAAAAAGTGGCGAATAGTAAGGAGCTATATTAGTTAAACCAATACATGGGAGTTTTAGCCATCTACTTGGAAGGTGGTATGGGGTTTAAGAGAATCATAGTCATAATCATTCCTTGTCATCCTGCTTGCTAGAGACTGGAGCCTCAACGATCCGTTGGCTTCAAAATTGATGCTCTAGTCACGTTGTTCATGGAAAGCTATTCAAAAGTCAATCTCAGAAATTTACCATGGATACCAACAAG
The DNA here is from genome assembly GCA_000507305.1 of Breviolum minutum Mf 1.05b.01. Lineage (NCBI taxonomy): Eukaryota > Dinophyceae > Suessiales > Symbiodiniaceae > Breviolum > Breviolum minutum. The sequence continues at coordinate 32,792 of DF239651.1, forward strand.
GGGGGGTCTGGAAAAGGCATGTCAACCTTGCAAACATGGCAATGTTGGATATCCTTGGTAACTTTTCAGGGTATAGCCGTTCCTTAAAAAGTAGCAGCCATGACACCTACAAGGTTGTAGGGCTCGATAAAAGGAACACAATAATCTTCAAGGGGCGTTTGTTAGCTGCTACATTTGCCAAAGTTTAAGTGTAAAAGCCATAAAGGTTACGGAAAAAGAGGAGATTTGAACCCGAACTTGGAATTCCTGAATTTAGAATTTCATTGAATTTCATCATTGTTCAGGTTTCCAGCCGTGAATGTTTCCTCGTGTTTCAGCGTTGCAGCCAGTGCGCCTTGTAAGGTAAGACTGCCACAGTGACGCTGGAGACTGACAAGCAAGTGTGCTGATGAGCTCAACACCAACTGACCCACCCTTTTTCTCAGGTGCTTTGCTCGCGAGCAACTCGCTTTATTGTTGTTTTTTACCCTCGAAACAAGATGATGATGGTTGAGAAGTTATTTCCCTTCAATGAAATGTTGAACAGCGGAAGTTCTTTGCGACCCTTAAGAGTTGCTCAATGTTTTCCATGGAACGGGCACACCAAGCACAATGTCCAAGAACCGCGACAGTTTTTTTCTTTTGATTTCGTTTCCCTCAGGAGTTTCTCAAAAAGCTGATGTTATGTGACCCTTTTTGTTTTCTACCGATATCATCTAGGTGGTGGTTTCACTTTTTTTATTTTCACCAATATTTTGGGGAAGATTCCCATTTTGAAAAACATATCTTTTCAACTGGGTTGAAAATACCAAGCAATAATCCGTACATCCGCACAGTTGCAAAGAAACCTCTTCCGGGGTTCATAGCTTCCTTATCTTGGAAAAAATATCTTCCAAGATCCAGCGGGTGAAGTTCGTGGTAAAACTTGGCCAACCGTGTCACAAGGGGTTATGAGAAAGCATAACCTACTTTAGAGGTGGCAATATGGTGGTATGATTATGATTGAATTTGATTTTGAAAACCTGGATGATATCTGGATGGTGCTGAATCATGTACCACAACTCTGACACTAGTGGTGGTGCAAAAAAGCCCCCGAAATCTGAACAATCAACAGATGAAGATGGCAATTTTTTTAGCCGCCAATTTCTGGTATGATAAAATCGCTATGAGGATTTGCGCTTTAGTCCTAACCTCCCCTTAGAGCTCAGATGAAGATGGGGCCCACATCATAATGTCATATGCCCACGGCTTGTCCAAGTGATTATCCTTAAGGTCTGAAGAGATCAGCCGAGCTTCCAATGAACAAACTCTACGTTTGCAATGTGAAACATCTGTTTATATGGTCTAAGGGCCCGTGAATAAGATATTGTTAAACTTGTGTCGTTTTTTCCACAAAGTTTAACAACATGATGTATCAAAGAGCTTCCTTTAGTGTATGTACTCTACCCAAACCCTTGCTAATTCCTGTAGCACTGACTTGCAAATCGTTTTTTGTTTCTGCTTGAGAGACTCCCGACATTTTTTGGGCCGTCAGCAATCGCTGGACGGTCTGCTGCATGGGAATGTTTTTTCAACCATGCTTCAAGTTGAAGCCCAATCCACGGGTTTCGTTTGGGTGAACTTAGAGTTTGCCTGGGCAAATCTTGTAAATCGTTTTTTCTCACCAGAATTTTCGAAAATTTAGAAGCAGCTCCATCAATTCTTCTTCATGATCAAGATTAGGTGAGACAAGCATATTCTGTTTATTCATGAAAGAGGAAGCTGATAGAGTCTTGTGGAGCAATTAGGAAGACTCCATCACTCCGCATTCGCAGAAAGGGATGCCTGCTGCCACTTTCAAATCCAACTACCGAACCAAATTCTGAAATTCATGGTATTTGATTGGACATTTTGGATTTTCCTTGCAGAATTTTCTTTGGAAATGGCTTACTGAAGCTGCTGAAATAAGAATATAGATACCACTGATACCACTGACTTTGCTCGTGACTTAATCACTTTTTTGGGCTGAGGAAGATGATTCTAGCTTGGCACCCCTAAAAAGAAGTCCTTCTAATTCTAGTGGATTTGGCACTGCACATAGCACCCGCGAAGACGAACATAAAAGCTATAGGAATTCACCTGGGATTCACAGAGTGAGGCTTCTGAACTTGAGAATGTCAATCCTATAGAGGAGGATTTCATGCTAGACTTTACCAATTCGAGTTTGTCAGAAATGTGCATTTTGGGACTCTCTTTATTCTCTTTGGGTACATGAAATCAGTATCCCTCGCATATATAATATGTAAAAGATGTAAAAGGCAAGGGTTGTCATATTTTTGGCCCCGGGATCCCAAACTTTACCTGGTGATAAATTTGACGAAACCTCATTGTTGTGAAAACTCACCTCGCCAGGGTGGAAAACCACCTCGACACCGCGGCCAGTGTCTCTCAAATTTCATTGAATTGTGTCCGGTTTCAGACTCCGATCTTTCGAAGTCATGTCTGCTCCTCAGGCAACTACCCCTGCTCAGGCACCAAGTGTGGTCCCAGTGGCTAAGCCAGCCGAAGTGTCCGCAGCAGCTAAGTCTCGTGATGAGGCTCCAAAGGCTGAGGAAACCAAGAAGGCAGCTGCCACCACCCCGCAGGGACCAGTTGCTGCTCCCAAGAGCAAGGCTGCCACCATGACAGGTGGGTCAGGCGTCAATACTCTTAGCCCTGCCAGTGCTGTGACGGCCAAGGCCACGTCTCCCCCTGCACCACCAACTTCTGCCGCCGCCGTGATGGAAGCGGGCAAGAAGCCAATCACTGCTGCTGAGCGTTTGGCCGGAACTGGCTCTTCCCTTGCCAAGGGTGTTGGCGCAAAGGCCGAGCCTCAAGCTAAGCCAAAAGCAAAGGCAAAGATGTCTGCCATTCCTAGCAGGCCATTGCCAAGAGACACCCTGGGGACGGCACCTGAGGCTGTCCTCAACATGGTGAGTGGCAAGCCTGTTCCAGCAGCTCAGGCGGGCACTTCGGCATATGCCACCAGCACCGTTGGTCCTGCTCGGGCTTATGCCAAGTCTGCTGCTGGCGCTGTTTCCGGAGAGGTCCCAAAGGCTGGCCCTCCTGCTGTTGCCATGGGCCGTGCACTTGCAGCTGGCCGCCCTGCCATGCAAATGGTAAATGGCAAGCCAGTGACTACCATCACCAAGAAGTACCAGCTGGTCTTTGTCACTGGTGAAGTTGCACCTTTCTCCAAGACCGGTGGTTTGGGAGAAGCCATGGATGGCCTGCCAATTGCCTTGGCGGCATTGGGCCACCGATGCATGGTCATTTCTCCTCGTTACGACCAGTATGCAGAAGCTTGGGACACTGGATACTGGGGTTCTGTCACCATGGGTGGCAAACAGGAGTCCGTGCACTTTTTCCACACCTACAAGCAGAAGGTTGACTACGTCTTCGTGGATCACCCCACCTTCCTTGAGCGTGTGAATGGCATGACTGGCTCCAAGCTGTATGGCAACTTGGACTTTGAAATTTTGAAATGCATTTCTGACGCCTTAAACCGGTCAGCCCTACATGCCTTAATACAGTCTTAGCATGTTGTTAGCATGTTTTTTGCGGAGCCTTGTTTGACCTTTGCATTTTTTTTATGTGACAAATTGGGATGGAACGTAATGACATTTGAGTTTACAAATTTGCAAATTAAAACGCGGGTGCGTGCTTCTACAGGTAGATGTGGGCTAGGGACCTATACTGCACATCTATTAACGGATGTCGATGGATTTCGCACTAAGTTCTTTGGATGTTTTGGGATCTTATTTCAAGTACAGGTCGTTTCTGGAAACGGTTTCTCCGAGCACAGGTGATAATCACAGAACTCCAAACCAATGTTGAAACAATGCCGTTTTAGTTCACCCGTTACTTAGAGATCCCGGGTACGAATGAGAAATAGATACCAGATAGCAACTACACTCCGGTAATCTAACATAGCAATGTAAAATCCACCATTTGAAGATGTATTTCCTATTCAAGATGGGGATTTTCCATTGCTATGTTTGTTTACCGGAGGGTATATTTTTGGTTTTGAGGCTTATATTTTAAACAAAAGCCCCTTTCAGAAAGCTGAGGATTTTTTTGCCACCCCCAACCCGTTCCTGTCTTTCTGTCGGATGAAACGATGAAACCTGGACCTCGTAACCTCGTGACCTCCTATGCCATCCTCTTGAGGTCCTGAATGGGGCAAGGATTTCGCTGATAACCAGGCACGTTTCGCTTACTTCTGCAAAGCTGCCTTGAAAGCCATTCAGGACACCCGAGACGGGAAGCAGGATATTTTGTTGTTTTCAATGTTAATGTTGTTGTTTTTTTGGTTAGTTCTGAAGATTGTTTTTTTCTTTGTTGTTGTTGTTGTTGTTGTTGTTGTTGTTGTTGTTGTTGTTCTTGTTGTTGTTTTTGTTGCTGTTGCTGTTGCTGTTGTTGCCGCTGTTGCTGTTGGTGGTGGTGGTGATTTTTGCTGGTGGTGGTAAAGCGCGTCCATGAAGAACAGATAAGTACATGTTAGTGTGGTGATGCTAGTACATGTTTGATAAACAACACAAATATCATCCTTTGGTTGGGTTGCATGAAGACGTATTTCTTTCTGAGAAGACGAAATCCCTTCTCCTGGTTGGTCACTGTTCCATAGCATGACCGTCACTGCATCAGCTCATGCTTGCAACTTCGCACTTCCGGATGGAAGCTGATGGATTGAACCCACAAAAGATCACAAAAGAGGGTGAAATTAAAGGAACATGCAGTCTTTTCCACGAAGCAAACCGTGTTGAGAATCTATGTCCAACAGAAAACATTGTTGAATCAAGAGGTGCGGTTTCAAATTGTTTAGCTTCGAGTAAACAAGCACATCGCAGAGAGAATAATTCATCGATATGGCACACCTTTGTCACCAATCAGGTCTATATAATCCAAAGTATCAGAACTGATGTGTTGTGCTCGAACCAACCGTGTGTGGATCATTGTTGTTAGGAGTTGCCATTGGGTGGTGCCATCTATGGTGGTGACTGCATGGTGGTGTGCAATGACTGGCATAGTGCCTTGGTTCCTATGCTTATCCATGCGGAGAAGACCATGTCAGGCACAGTCGTTTGACCCATTTCTTGGTGGCAGATTTGGGACTTGTGCAGTTGTAAGTTGGATGTTTTTGTTGCTCGCGTGACTCACAAGAAATAAGGGCTTCTTTAAGGAACCCATTATTTTAGTGAGGGTAGTCCCAATGTGGTCATGAACGAAGTCAAGGGCTCATTATTGCTGAAGTTTGATGGTGCGCTATGCCAGATTTCGACCTTACAACACAATGCCTCGGGGATGATAAGACCCACTGATTATAAACCCATGAGGGAAAAACATATGATATGTGCAATATGTGGACTTTGTTTTGAATGGGTGAAGAACCAACAAGTTAGGAAAAGGGGGACATGTTGAAGACTCCATCGTGTGGCTTGTGCAGGCAAATGGCAAAACACCAAGACCGCTTTCCTCTGCCACAACGCTGTGTTCCAGGGCCGTTTTGTGCGCGAGGAGCCCAGGGTGTTGGGCAGCTATGTTCATTCAGCAATCTTGTTTGATATTGTTTGAGTAAAACTATCATAATTGCTGCTGAATAGGTGAATAGTAGATATTTTTGGAAAGTAGGAGGGTTTTGTTCGTAGCTCATTTATATACATACAGATAAAGAGGCAACTTTAAGAGAGGATTCACCAGATTGTTTATTTTAGGCGTTGCAATTTTTCCACATGCCCATTTAAATTTGCATTACGTTCACCAAATGCATGGAACAATTTATAGTTACTTACTCTCAATTTCGTTGAATATTGTTCATACATCCCAACCATTGCAGGATTTCAGCCATCAACAGTATGATGCGATTTGATGAAACCTACTCGTCAACCACCGTCCTATGTGCCCATTCAGCAACCATTCACAGATATGTATGGTGACCAACATGGCTAGGTTTTCATCATGTGTTTGCATCATTTTTGTTGAACAACCTTTAAAAAATAGGTTCAACATTCATATAGCGGTGATATATGCATATATAAATATGTATATATATATATATACTGTATATATATCGGTGATCTACGGAAGGGCTTCCATTTTGGTCATCCTTCCTCACCAGGAAGGTTTGGCCAGTATCTTCGGTGTCCCCGAGCGATACATTGACAGCATTACCTTCAAGACCTTCGGGCCGAAGCGGGTGAGTTGTGGGCTGAAGAACGTTCAGAAAAACACACACCCAGGAAGGTCGTACTAAGATTGCGTCATTGTGTTAGTGGCTAAAATCCCTGCACCAGTTGAGGTTGAGGTTGGTAGTTTATCCCATTATTTACAGGGTTTTATGCAGGTGGTTGACCGGATTTCTTCCATCAACAGTATTTAAACCAATAGTTGTTTTTGAACTTTATTTAGCTACACGGATGTTTGTTTTTTTAAAGTAGATGTAGGTAAGTAGTCCATACATGGACCCTATGGGATATATTATATCCCTGGATTTTTGATATTCCCAGGCAACAAAACGTGTAAGATGCTACGAGCGGGTGGCAGTGGTTTGCCATGTTCGTTGCTAGTGAACGGTGATTCGTTGTGTTTTCTACCATGGGATTTGTCACCCCAAGACGTCAAAAAGGTTGTTTAAGGCCCGGGAATCCTTCCAAGCTGGCCCATGGTTGTGAACTGAAGGATGATTTTCGAATTGGAATGGAATTTATTTCGTTGAGATCTTCAAATTTTGGTCACAGATTTTTGTGTAGATGTGGAGGAAGTGTTATGTATTCATTTTTGTAAGGAAACTTCCTGAATTTCAAATTGGCTGGGACGGGTTCTAGTATGGTTCTAGTGGTATTGATGCCACAAAACATTACGGAAATATAAGTCGCCAATACTTGTTTTTTTTCCAAGCAATTTCATTGAGGAACTTTGCCTTGATTTGGACTTTCAATCAGGGAAATGATCTTCAGGTGAATTAATGAAACATATCTTCTTATTTGTATTCTATGTGTTGAAGGTAACATGTGCGATATGTGATAGGCTTTTAGTAGGGTGGATTGTATTGGTTCTCTAAATCTGGAGTCTACACATCCATGTTGCGTTTTAAAGGCCCAGTATAGATCCACAAATTGCCCGCGTTTTTCCCCAGGATGCCTTTACGCATCGGCAAGTACAACGAGAAGGCGATGTGAGTGATAAACCTCGTCGGTAAACGAGAGTGAAACAACAATAACCAGGCCCATAGTTTGTTGATGGAAGGGAACGTTGTTTTCTAGGTGGTGATAGTTTCAAATATTTTTCATTTTCACCCCTGTTCGGGGAAGATTCCCATTTTGACTAATTTTTTTTTAATTGGTTGAAACCACCAACTAGTTTTCCATTCTTGCAACATATATTGTTTTAGTTTCTTTTTTGGTCCTTATTCTTCTGAATGGTACACAAGCAAAACCTTCATCCTGAATTGATTCAATTCAGAACTAGAGGAATAAATCTGCTCTGGACATACTTATGACATACTTCCACAAAGATGTGCGTTGTGGAAATAAAAGACTGCAAAGTCACATCTTTTCAAAAAAGCCGTTGGTTCGGTTCAACCAGTAAATTTGTAAACATGTTGCAAAACATAATCAGAGTTTGGTGATCGCCTTTTTTGGGGATATAAATATGTTGATTTTTTTTGATTCTCAGCAAAAAGGTGGTGAAACCCATTGAAACCCATGGAAGTTTTGTCGTTTTTTCATCCGCCAAGATCACCTGTGTGAACACCATGGCGGCGGGCCTGAAGTACTGCGACCGTGCGTTGACGGTGTCGCCTTCCTATGCCGTGGAGTGCTGCACGGATCCAGAGAAGGGCGACTTGGTGAAGATTGGATGATTTTTTGGGAGGCTCACAGCTACCCATGACGGATCCTATGATGGAAAACACCCTGGAAGATTAACGGCTGGAACCTACAAATCACCCATGAAAGGAAAGGAAAATGGTCTGAACCAAACCTCCATGATTATGTTCCATGTTAATCTTCAGGGGTGTATGGTATATTTAGCTGCATGAATGGCTGCTTTTTACTGGTAACTGTGTAGGTAAATATAGCGTTCGTCCCATGGTCATACTCTAAGACAATGCAAAGCAAGGAAGGTTTCAAATTGCCCTGAGCCAATGGTATGGGCATTACCAGCAATTTTTTCAGGTCAACTATGGTCAACTCACCCATGGGAAGCCAGATATATAAGGGCCAAAATTGGAATTTTATGATGTAAAGGGATTTATTTGCCCGGAAAATTAACATGTCCATAAAAGAGGGACTGTTTCAAAAGGAAATTTCATCTTCTAACCATCATTTTTCAGGTGACATGTTGATTTTCGGGGGTGTCCCACATCACGACAACACCATTTAATATTCACCTGCTTCATTGTCAGAAAAGGTGTTGAGTTGGAGACTCTCTTCACATTGGGCAAGTGCACAGGCAGGGGGATTGGGCGGTTTGCTTCTCCGGTGCCCCAAGCGCATGGTTTGCTTATGTGATGATTGCATCTATTTTTGGAACATTGTGGGACCTTTGAGGGAATCAGCAATTTGAGCCACAAAAAAAAAGCCTGGGTGGTTGATTGATGTAGGGGATGGAATGGATGTGGCCCCTGTTTTTTGGGAGTTTTAATTCTTTCGTGAGTTTCGATGGATACTGCACACTGCAGAGATTGTTTCTTGTAGCTCAGTTCTGCTCAGCTTCTTTGGTCTTTTGAAGATCGATTTGAATTTTCTATGTCTTAGCACACACAAAGTAACCAAATCTCATACTGTTCGGAAGAGATTTGGCAAAGCTCGCACCTTAAAAAAAAAATCCCCAAGAAGATTGCAAGGATTACCCTCTGGTAAACTAACATAGCAATGGAATATCCCGATTTTTAAATAGGAAATACACCTTCAAAGGGTCCATTTTCCATTGCTATGTTAGTTTACTGGAGTGTATGTCTAGTAAATCTAGGTCTTTACTTGATGTTGATTTCGAGTTTTCATTGTGTTTTTTGGCAAAGAGTTGGGAAGCAAAAGGATTAACTTATGATGTCCAAGATTTTCAAACAGTCACCAAGTGTCGCAAGGAAAAAGGTTCGAACATACAAACACGAATCTAGGACATGCAAGGTAGTTTGGTGCTTTGGGTGATGGTTTCAAATATTTTTATTTTCACCCCTACTTATGGAAATGATCCAATTTGACTAATATTTTTCAAATGGGTTGAAACCACCAACTAGCGCTAGTTTCAGACATTGTTTAGTTTCAATTCTGCTGTTGATTGTGAAATTGCCATGCAGCCCAGGTTGGTTGGTCTTTTTTGGGATTCCCCGAAGGGGTGATTTCATAGTCCATATCAAGCGTGGAGGTAGGATAAGCACAAGCAATGGACAAGACAAGTCAACACATCATGTTTTCCTTTTTTGTTACATATTTGATTTGTTACTCAATCAGACAGCATAGTGATGGGCAAATTGGATCGCATTTAGCAAAAATCAATCAAGATGCCGGTGGTTAGACGGTTAGACGGCAGTAAGCCGAGCAGTTGTGGAGAGTTGCCAGGCATCTTGAATGGCGTCAAGGAAGGTGTCTCTCCGGCTGACAAGCTCCTTGGCGCTGTGTGACAGTGACATTAGTGCATGTTTTTTCAAAACCCATTTATTATGGATGTTCACTTCAAAATAAACAAAACAACCTCAACAAAGAGATTCCAGCGAAAAAATGTTGTTGCTGATTTGTGCATCAAACATCATCAAACCAATGGATTTGGTCGCTTCATCGTGATGTTTTCAACAGCACGTTCGTCACACATCCTCTAACTGTAAGTGGTCACGTCCTCGTAAAGTCCAAGCAACAACATACATTAGGTAAAGTTACTAAAAAACAAACACACACGCAAACATTCCAGAGACCATGAAACCATATTTTTGAAGGAACAGGTTCAATTCTAAAAACCTTGATTTTGCCCGTGTCCTTCTTGAGATGAGGAAACATATGAAGTGTGCAAAATCAATTGATTCCAAAGGGAACAACATTTTGTAAATTTCCAAGCTGTATAGAACGAATTCCCTTCCAAAACAGTTTTTGTACAAACAATCAAGGTACTTGTACCTGAACTGTGCGATTGGCGAGGGTATCTCCAACTTGCCAAATGAATCCTTCGAAGAATTTTCAAATTCCTTAAAGACAGAAATGGCATAAGGGTCCATTTTGGTTATATCTACCGGGTGTGCAAAATGGAAATCATTTTCAGTGTTGTTCAGGTCCCGCAGTCAACTATATTTAAACTATCAGGTTGATCCCTGGGAAACCTCAGGATCAATGGAAATAAGGTCAAACTTGTGATCCACCTCCTAGGTGGACACCTGGGTCCACATCTGTCAATTTTTGTTGAGGAATTTTGTGACGAAAACCATGATGAGTTGTGGTCCCTTCAATTCCACCAACTGCGACATTGCCAAGACTGAGTTGAAGGCGGACGAGAGTTTTTGTGTGGAATTTGGTGGTATAAAGACCGCAACTTTTGAGGGATACTTTTCATCATGGTTTGAACAATTTTCGGATGTTTCTCGGTGTTTTCTATATATATATACACATAAGTTTTACTTGTTAATTAAGCCACACACGCGCTTAAGACATCTTAAAACACTCTTACACTTCAACATATTCTTGGCAAAGTGATGAGAGCATGTGGAAAGTGGTGTTGTTGACTACACTTGCAATCCCTCCCAGAGATTCCCGAAGAAAAGTCACTAAAGGTACCACCCTGTGAAAAAATGATATGAACAATGCCAGAATACGTTGGCAGACCGTGGAAAGTCCCTTCATGATCGCAAGAATTGAGCCCCTTTGAGATGAGTTTCTATTACGGATCGATGGTTGACCAAGAAATCCGATGCTTTGTTTCTCCAAGAGCAAGAATGTAATCGGTTATATGATATATGCTTTATACCTATAATTCGACCGTGATACGACATTAGTCAAGATACTGCACACTCAGTGTGACTTATACGGGATTTACTCCACCTTCTTTAAGATGAATCGAATCTCAGTCACCGACACCGTTGGTAGACCAAATGATGACCCCACGTTCTGGTAAAATATCTTATTGACACTAGTTTTCGGACAATCCCCCAACTGGGCCAAAATTTGGCCATGTCTTATGAAAGCATGGATAGTTTACCACAGTTTCTTGTACTTGTAAATCTTGTAACCTGGTTTGACATCTAAAACTCTCACCCGCTGCAGGCCTCTTACCGTGCACAGAATGGTTTGACAGGATGCACTGGTCCTTTGATGTGCCACTGGACCTTCAGGAATGAAATTGGAATTTTATCGGACATTCGCGACAGACAAGTTGGGGTAGTTTAGGATGTTCAAGACATCTCACAAAATGACTGTGAATATTTCAAGATGATACCCCCTTGAGATGGCCAATATGTCCAAACGATTGGATAATTATCCATGTGAATGTTTTGAGATCCTGGGATCCTTTTTTAAACCAAGCTTTACTTTCCACTGTATGTCCAGCATGCCAATGGCTCTGATTGGGTTTGAAATTCTTCGAAAGACAAGTCAGCTTATCAGTCTGTAGTGTTTCTTATCTAGCGCAAACGGTTGTGTCATGGGGACGATATAAACGACCACCACCACCGCAGTCTTGAATACCCCTATTCTTAAAGACCAAAAGTACAGATCCATAGATGACAAATCATGTATTTTTCATAAAAGATATATCATTATATATATATATATTAAGCTTGTATACATTCGTAGATACAATTTTGGCATTAAGACACATACATTTCCAGCCCACATCTGAATGAGGCTTCATCGGACGCTTGGATTCGCAGAAGGGTTACGACCTGCTCTTGGAATCCTTGGTGGAGGTGTTGGAGGAGCCGATAAAAACTATGAACAAAAACATGAGCAGTGACCAGTTGACGCTCGGTTTTTTGGGGACTATACTGCCCAGTTATATAGGGGTGAAAACAAGCCACTAAAAGGATCCCTTTATGAACCAATCAGTCTAACGGAATGTCATAAATGTTTTGAAAGTTCACATGGCGAAAATGGTCTCCAAAGGCATGGATTGTTTTTTTTAAAATGAGGTCATCTCATATCTCGAGGTTATTTGGAAATTCCTTGTGTAAATTGTCCATAGAAAAAGGGATTGACTTGAGATGATTCTATATTGTCTACTGTGACTCTTTCTCAGATGTCTCTAGTGATCCTTTTGCTATATGGAATAGTGACAGGTTCTAGTTTGTAGGACCACCAACACTACTCAAATTGAAATCGTTAAACAGGTTTAGCCCGGTTTAGCTAGAAACCATACAAAATCTTTACCCTCCCCGGCCAAAGTCCACCCCCAAATGCCGCAGAGCCATTTAGAGCATCCGGGATGACATTTTTTTGTCATTTCCTGAATCTTTCAACTTTTTTGCTTTGAGAGGAATTGAGGTTGATTGAGTTTATTTGAGGGTTGGGATAAACACACGGAAAATGGGGACCAGCAATTGATGGGAAAAACCAACATAATTACAAAAAAAGGAATACCTGGATCCTGAATACTGCTTCTTTTCACTCCTCTTTGGTGTGGATTGTTTTCCAACTGGTTTTGGACACCTTTTGGTGTATGATTTCGGCCTTGGCCTGTTGGTGAAAACTTGCCAGATTTATGGCGGACACCTTTTGGTGTATGATTTCGGCCTTGGCCTGTTGGTGAAAACTTGCCAGATTTATGGCGCGCAAACATCTTGACTTGGTTACATATTCTTGGAAATGTGGATGAAAAGACAGAGAAAGGGACCAGCAACTATTTGATTTCAAATCCACTCAAACCAGTCACAAAAAAATACCTTTGAATTTCCTTATTTAAGCAAATGTCTTTGATGTTCAGCCTCAATTGCGCTACGTTGAAGGTACTGCCGAAAAACCATAGTAGCTTAGCAGAATCACTGAATGGGGGACACACGAGACCAGAAATGCCACTCAGCAATACCCTCAAAAAAACGCGAAGACTTGTTGGCATCACAAGCAAGCAACTCACCTCAATGCGTGGCGGACATCAAAAACCATGGAAACCAGATGTCTTGGTATGTAGATGTCTATCTGCCTGATTTAATGTTTTACATTCCATGCTATCCCTTCTATAGCTAGTATGCTACTAGACTACAATATATATATATATATATTATATATAAATATGGTTCATTCCAAGCTGTTTTAAGGTGTTTTGAGCGGTTTTGAGCTGGTTTGAGTGGTTTTGAGCTGTTTTGAGTGGTTTTGATTGGCATGAATGGTTCTGAGTTGGTTTTGAATGGTTTTCAGGGCCAAATAACATTAAAAAAAAATACCACATCTGAAAAAAATTGGTGTCACTTAGGATTGAAACCACCTTGTCAGGAGGTACTTGGAACCTATTCGAAAACATCATATGCTCGTCAAATGTCCATGAATCCCCCCAAACATTGGATAAACATCCAAAAAAACATGAAACCACCACCTAGATTTCCTGTTGGAACAAAGGGAGAAATACTATTCCCATGTTTCTTTAAGGGCAACATTGAGAATTTGAAACCAAGTCTTCATGTCATACACAAAAAATTGGTTGTAAATTAAATCATGTATATATATATATTTGTATATGCGAAAGTAAGTTTGGAATTGAGCATCCATGTTGCGATGTGGACTTAAAAATATTGAGGTAGATATCCACCCCACCAATTTCTTGTTGTCAAGGATCAGCGTGGATCTACCTTTTACATCCTTTTACAATGTATAAAATAATAATTCCTTCAACAAAAAAAACTCGTAATTTACACAATGCCACCCTGAGCCCTTGGATTCTGCAAAAACCGTGGGTGTGCCTTCAGAATTTTTTTGTGTTTTTATTCACGCACCGCTAGGGAGCTCATGATGTCAACCCTTTAAATGGCAAGCAACACAATTCAATAGCTGTTTCTGGTTCCCTTAATGGGTGGTTGGTGATATATAATCACCCAATCAGCAATATGTAAGTGGCATTTTTCCTGCCAATTGGGGGATTATATGGTACCGATTCCACATATTAAGGGAACCAGGTTTCACTCCATTAAACAATGAACACTAGCACCTTTCAAGGAGTGATCCATCCCAAAAACGCTAAAGGTCCCAATTTAGAGGATTACCCTGTAGATGGTAAGTAGTTAGTGGGTTTGACTGGTTTGGGGGCATCGGCTCAATTGAGCAAACTTGATAGAAACCGTAAGAACAACAATAAACCAGAGTTTTTCCAGGCACCTTTGAGGTAGAGTTTCCTCAAATGGTGATCATTATTTCTTAAATAAAAAACATCCAAATTCAAAAATCACCGGTCTTTACTGGAAGTTCCCCCATGTCCATGCCAAGTGGCAACTTGGAATTGCAGTGCCCATTCCTTTGTTGTCACGGGTCGGTGGACCAAGGGTTAACACTTCCATTTGAAGCTATCTGAGTCACTTTGAGGTGATTTGAGTCTATTCGAGGCTGTTTAAAAAATGAAGCCAAATATGATTAAGGACATTCACATCAGTTCAAGGTGCTCAAAGAAGACTATGGTATCCCACCAGGAAGTGCGTTTGTCTTAAAACCATGGAACCAAGGGTCAGTTTCAATACTTGGGTGTCCTGCAATCAAATTCAAGGTGCCAAATGGTTCTGGGGAGGACTGGGCACACAAAAACTATCAATTCAGACCCCGCTGCTGCAAAAGGAAAAAGATCTGGTCCCTGAAAGTCACACTCGGCCCAAACAATCCGATCCGACCCCAAGTTTTTTTCAGAGCAATGTGGAAGCTGAGTGTCAATGCCTTTTGCATTCAGAGGAAGCTGTCACTGTAAGAATGGATCAAGTACAAACTCAACCACGTCAAAAAATCCAGCACTGGGTTTCGAAACGTCAACTTGCAGAGTTTTCAATCCACTCAAGAATGCAAAACTGAATCAGCAGCATTCCCACTCAAAGTACCAAAGAAACCCCATCAAGTTCCCTGGAAATCCAGCACATTGTAGTGAAGAAATTCATGATGGACCAACTCTGTTGCGGCTTCGGCTTCTGCTTCGGCTCGGACTTGGCAAGGGAGTTGGTGGTGTGATTTCACTGCCGCTCTCCCCGCCCTCCCCATCTTCATCGTCATCATCCTCGCTGGTTTTGATTTGGGACCTGATGGGGTCGTCCGGAGCCACCAATTCCTGGGTTACAATCTTCAAAAGCAGATCAGCTCGACCAGCCGCTTTAAAAGCCTTGCACAGGCTCTTAAGCGAGTTTGTCAAATGCCCAATTACAGGATCATCTCCTGTAGCTTCATGCTGATCATCTGCACTGAGCGACATGTCATGTGGAACTCAAATGGAATTTCAATACGCTTGGAATTTAAATGGCCGCAGCGGTGGCACTCACTGGTGCATGAATGCAATGTCACCACAAATCCATTTGTATCAAATTGGGTAGATTAGAAGCAAACAAACACAACTACAGCGTCTTAATAAGGCCTTATTTCCTCGGGGGTAGCCTTGGGGGCACCTTAAATTCCCATACTAGTCCTTTTTTGAGGCCTTATTCCTGGTGATGGCACTGATCGGTTGCCATTGGGTTCCCATAGCCATAGCTGTTTCAGTACGCTGTCCACCTATTTTATGTATCCATTTTGGTGGGGCTAAGGAGTTTCACAACCATCCAATCAACCTTTTGTTTTTGTTGACTTTTAAATTGTAACTCATTAAAAGCACTCAACCTTTAGTCCCTGCAACGCAGCAGAGATTGTCAGGCATGCAAGTGGGGCTAGGTTTGAAGGTAACTCTTCATCTCACCCTGAAGATGATCAAAAAATCCAAAAATATTCAAACACCATGATTTGAGACTGAGAAACAAGATCCGACCCACAAACCATGCAAAACCACAAAAAAAATGATTTTGATTGAATTTGGGATCACATTTTTACATGAGAAAGACTACCTCCAGCATCCTCCGGTCCAGATCCATGTGTAACATTTCCGTTTTACCGTTGGTTTTCTTGCCAAAGGACTGAGCCATTGATCCTCCAATGCCATAATTTTTGCCCTGAGATTCCTGAGCGAAATAAACAAAAGACATTTCCATTTGAAGCGTCAATTTGAGATGATTTGAAGCTATTCAAGGCTATTTGAAACACAAAGCATGTCCATTTGAAACTATCTGAGTCAATTTGAGGTGATTTGAGTCTATTCGAGGCTATTGGAAACACAAAACATTTCCATTTGAAGCTATATGAGTCAATTTGAGGTGATTTGAGTCTATTCGAGGCTGTTTGAAAAAAATGAAAAGGCGTTTGTATTCAAAACACGTTGGCTTTCTGGAGAGAAGGCCCCTTGACTGACGCCCGAAGACAACCAACAGAACCTTCCCTGTGCTTGGAAGGGGCTGGAACTAGTAACGCAGGTCATTTTAACTTAAGAAAAACACATCTAACACAAACAAAACCATCAAACATGTCGCCCTCTAGTGCCCCAAAAAAAACCTCGCTCAAAAAATGAAAGGAACGACATATTCCCAATCCTCTGATGCAGTATGAGTCAAATTCAAGCCATTTGGATCAATGAATTTGAATGCCATAATTTTATTTTGAAGCCAAATGATGGCTAGGCAAAGTGTCCGTTATCATGCTGATGCCTCAGGCAAAGAAGCCACAGCAGCACGTAGTTGATCCCCCGATGGCCTCGAGACACTCAATAATTGTTTCTGGTTCCCATAATGAGGTAGGTGATAAAAATAAAATCACCCAACTTGCTTTATATACCGTACGTATATTATATAATCATACCTTTGCCAATAGGGTGATTATATGCTACCTACCACCTATTACTCGAACCAGGAAACTCCATCGAGATGCTTTAAGAGCTGATGGCGGGGGCTGGGAACCAGCAAACAATATCATGGACCACAGAAGAAAAACAGAAAAGCTAAATAGATCTAAATAGTGGCTTAGGTGCGGCTTCCACTTTGGATCGTAATCAGGGGCCTCCTTGAAGTTCCGGTGATAAGTTGCATGGATATATTCGAATACCACACATAGAGAATCCAGTTTTGAATTCAAGGAGCAATCCCTGTCAAATTTCTTCGTCTTCGTTCTTTGGTGTCCACTGCTGAGTTGTTTAAATTCTGCACCACATCGATTATGCTCCCAAAGAAAGTAGAGCGTCTTACAAGGTGGCAGGAGTGTCACAAACTGCTCTGGAGCCCTAGCTCGTGGTCCTGACATGCGGATTCCAAGTGAAGCGCCTGCTGGCTTCTCTTGGGCAAGTTTCAAACCCGCATCACCTCCAGGCTTCATGCCTGCTTCCGCCCCTGTGGCTTTCAGTTTTTCTTCCAAATCCTGTTTTTGCCTATGTCTCTTAATCTGGGTTTCCAAAGCTTCACAAGCTTCTTTTATGATCGGATCAAAAACCTCCTTTTCCTTTGGTTCCAAACTGGAAATCAACCGAAGTGTCACTTCATTTGTATCCTCTGGAATTTTGTCTGAAGGTTGTTTCTCACCCCCGATGCCAGCTATAATTTCTTTCAGTTTTTCTTCAGGTAATTCACCATCATGGAAAACACCCCGGACTAAAGCTTCTGCCAAATCAATTTTCTTGACCCTGCCGCCTTGGCCGGATCCTTCCGTAGATCCAGGTTTGGGAATATGCAAGAAATCCAAAAGCTGAGTGATTTGATCTACATACAATTGAGACCCCGAGAGGAGGGCAGGTTTCAATATCCCTTGCATGTCTCCAGTTTGAGCACAAGCAGCAAACTTGCCATGAGCTGCCATTCCGGGCAGTTGGCAACAAGGAGGTGCCAAAGCTGTTGGCACATGTAGCCAGGCATCCAAATCGAAGCAAACTTCAAACTGGGGGGCAACTGTTTCCAGCCCAGGCATGAGGTATGCCTCGACAGATCCCCGATGCGGCTCATTGTTGAGGAACATTCCTAATTCAGTTTCTAATGCCACCAATTTCAAAAAATCAATAGAACTGCTCAGTTTTGACTCGAAATGACTCAATCTAAGGAGCTCTAAATTTCAAACTCTCTGACAAAAACGCACACATATATATATATATATATCACGGGGGTCAAACACATTCCTAGTACAGAACAGCCCTGGATCAAAACAAACCAAAGTGGCTAAATTAAGAATAGCATTTTTCGAATGCTTTGGAGGCTCAAAATCCATTCAAACGGTCTGAATATGTATCAAATTGGCTTATGTTTGACCAAAGTTTTGAATCTCAAACCACCTCAAAATCACTCAAATGGTTTCAATATAGCCCAAAGGAATCAATTATCAGTGTTTTTGTAGCTCATTGATGGTCAAAATTCTTAGAGAAGGAGATCTGTTGGAGGGATTGGGGGCTGGTAAGCAAATCTGTGAATCCATTATATATATATATATATATGACACATGTATATTCATAAGTCAGGTCAACCCCATTTTTTGGGGCCCTAAAATTACAAAACAGTTTTATAGAGGTCCCGAGCACACCCATTCAAAGGGGGATCCACCAACAACACAAAATACACCTCAATTTTGAATCAAATGCATTCAATATTGCTCAATGGTAACTCAGTCTGACATGAATCTTGTTTCAAAACTACCTAGCTAGTGTCAGACTCAATGGTCTCAAAACATCTCAAAACTACCCTGAATGGAAATTTGCACAACTCTCTTGAAATTCCCCTGGTCAGTTCCCCCCGCAAATACCAAAACCATCGAAAACCTTTAATTTGATTCATGGGAATCCCAAATCCCCCTCAGGCAGAACTACTGTCCCAGGCTGGTTGCTACTAAAACTGACTTCACACTGCGTAGCTTGGGAGGTGGCAGTGGATAGGATTTCAAAAGAATCTTTCCTTCAAAGCTTCCTTTTCACTTTCCAACTAACCCCCACCTGACCATCAACCAGAAGCACGTCAGCATCCACAGACAGAAAACCCCACTTCTGGTGTCCAAGGCAGATTACATACCGTTCTTTAGCCTTGTGGTAGTAGAAGTCCCTGTGCTGAAACAAGCAGCCTTGGCTGGGGACTGGATATACAATTCCCAGAACAATCACTCCAATTAATAATCACTATAGATCGAGAGTTGACACGAAAATTGCTAGATTTTGACTTCCCTCCTTAAGGCGCCCAAGAAAACATCCAGGAAAACAAGACCTAAAACGAAAGAACTAGGGCGACTATATTACTATTTCTCTTGGTGCCATGTTTTGCCAAAAGATTCCATCCCAAAAGGAGGCATCGAAAGTTGCATACTCAACGAAACAAACGTAAATCCTAAATGAGCCGCGCTATAAACCACCCTTTATGCAAGTGATGCCTAAGCGGGGGCGTAAGCAATTCCTTACAACATTGTGAGATGAAAGACCTTCTTAAAACACGGCGCACATGACAAACAAGCAACATAGCCAAGCATTCTGAATCTTTTGAAAACCAGAACCATAAGTCTTGGCTGCTAATGACATAGCAGCAACACCCACGCGATTTGCGAGATACCCCGCAGGGCGCCACTTGGTTTCCAGCTCCTTCAGTGAAGGCCGCCGATCAGGCATCGGAGAACTTGATGCTGTGAACGGCTTTGTGCTCATGACGGCGTTGTGTGATAGTGGACTGGTTGAAATCGCCGCAAAATCTTCCTCTGAAGCAACAATGGTACGCAGACCTCCTGATTTGATGTAGGGATTGCATGCTAGATATGAGTATCTAGTGTAAGGGCTCATCCGTTGCCCCTTCGATTGCCGTGTGTGGTCCTTCAAAAAATTGAACCCCGATTCCAGCGTGGATGCTGTCGTTGCTGGACCATTGAAAAGTGCAAACACTTGTTCACGCAGGTCCTTGTTTCGGGGATCCCAGTTGCACGTGCGTCCCAGAATGAGCATTTCCCGGACAATGACCCATTTATGGACTGCAATGTCTTTCAGAAGCTTCGCAGCCCAAGTGTCCTGCGGCTTGTCTGAAACATGATTCTCCAGTGAGATAAGAGCATTTGACAGCCTACGCCAAACTTTTTGCACTGTATTCAGTTCTTCGTCTGTTGATCGAAAGCACATGCACATAGTCCAAGGAAAAAGTAAGGTGAACATGCTCTGGGACCACAGCCTGTTTGCAGCCAGGTCAATCATGAATCGGAAATGCATTTGTGATAATTTGAGCTCATTCTTCACAGCTGGGTCATCCAAAGGCAGGGGTTCCAAAAGCTGACTGCGAAGTCTCAACCGCTCAAACATCTCTGAACTGCGTAATTGCTTCATCATTTTGTTGATGGTCTCAATATATTGCCCAAAAGAACGGTCGGACTGATATTGGAGCCACTCCCCATGTGCATGGGCCGTCCTTAGGAAGTGGAACAGTTATCCAAGTGGAATTGTCTGAGTGCATTTGAAGCATTTTTGAAACGGTTGATCTGATTTGAGATAGTTTGAGAACAGTTTGGGGAAAATACAATTCAAAAGAATATGTTTTTTATTTGGGCTTAGTTGAGCTGATTTGAGCTGATTTGAGGGGAACCCAAAACTATCCCAAAACTTGTAAAAACTTCACAAAAAATGCACTAACATCCACCAGCACTTGGAAAAAACTTGTATTGTAATGAAAGAACACTCATTCCCGGGGCATGGACTTAGGGTATGCCAAAAAGAATCTATGAGAAATACATCTGTATAACATTATTTAACACGAAATTATGATTCCATTTCTTTGCAAAACATTGAGAATTTGCATTTGTAATCAAAGATTCTGTCCTGCAGAGAACTCAAGATGCAATTCTTTGAGGTCCATGACCACCATTTGTAGAGTCTTTTGGAGAAAGTCATCATCATACAAATCAACCAGAAAGGCAGTGGTGTTGGAGTACGACTGACGGATGGCTTCTAATGCTTTCCGGGTCAAAGGCTCATCATCATCTGGATCTCCCTTTGTTTTCTGTTTTTTGGATGATGGTTCCTCGACCTGCCCTTCATCAGCATATTCACTATCTTCAGCTTTGATAAGCCTATCCAAGAAGCGATGCGTTTCTCTCAAACAAGTCCACCCCCGGCAAAGGGCCTCAAACGATCTCCGTATCCCAAACCAAGCTTTGTTTCGTACCTTGGGCGGTGTCTAGCAGATCTGTTTCAAGTCTAGCCGAAGAGGACATTGGCACAGAATGAGACAATGCACATGTAACTTAACTCAAGGGATAGCCTTACATGGGGCTCAGGACAACATCAGGGGGGCATTACACTATACAAATGAATATGTGTATATATTTTATATATATCTATGTGTAATATTGCAGGATTAAACAATGAGTTCCAAAAGGGTTATTAATGCATGTATTGTATTATTGAGGTATCAAGTATGATCATTGAAAAAACTCTTTAAATAGGTCAGACTCTTTCAATCTACCTCAAATGCTCTCAATCTACCTCAAACTCTCTCAATCCAAAAAAAGACAGAAGCATAATTGTACTAATGCCTCTTAATCTACGTGAAACTCTCTCAATCTACTTCAAATTATATCTCTCTATTTTTTACATGTAATTCCTGAAAAAGGCATATATGCTGCCAAGAGGGACAACTGGGAGACGGGTTGAGATTCCAGGGCTTCGCAAGAACTCTTCATGTGTCAACACTCGTTCCTCGTTCACATCGTACGAGAAGTCCACACCTCATGAGAACCGTGATGCCACGGAGGTTTTTTTGTTGAAGAAACCAAATTTACAATAAACACCAAATATTAGCTGAAGTAATTGGTCATGTTTGAAATTTACAGGCCCACTTGCCAGGCAACTCTTCTGCTGCAAGATTTGTTAAATAATGAAACTCCCGGGGATGGAAAAAAGGTCATACAGTCACTTCATTGGGATCCCAGGTGCTCATGTCAGCTAATTCTTGCTCATCAAGAGATAACAAAAGCTTCCTGGCCCCTGTCTGAAGATCGTACCCGTTGCGACCCGAGCGGAAGGGTCCTCTGTATAAATTCATGATGCATGTTCCCTTAAGAATTGCTGGTTTTACTCCAGCTGTAAGCATCGCTCTGGAACAATCATTCCAGGATGGATGCCCCATCTCAGGGATGGGGACCATACGAAGACACATGGGGCCTGCAAGCAAGTTGAGCGCCCGCCACTGTGATGATTCTTCGTCGGCAACCATCGTTAAAGATGGCCGCTCTTCAAGAGGTTTTAGGGGGCGAGGGATCGTCACATTATCAATACGATTGAACAACCATTCGTCTTCTTTGGGAAGCGTCCAAGTAGCAGGTGACTTTCCAGTTGCTTGGAAAATCGCATGCGAGATACCACGGATTGTCACCTCAGAACATCTCAGAACCATTTTTTGGACCCTGTTTGGGGAACCTTTTTAGTTAGAGACGCTACTCCAGATCGGAACTCAGCTTGTTATTTAAGTTGACAAAATGAACTGGCTATACAGCTTTTTCTTGAAATATTGATCTTTCAAGAATCACATTCATATATAAATATCAAAAAAAACAAACTTATGAATAGTCATATGTGATTATGCAGTTCGAGTTGATTTGAGTTCATTCTGAGTGCAGTTGAGTTGAAAAAGGCTCAGAAATATCTGTAAAAACCGGGCTATAAGGCAAATTCAATGAATCTAAATCAATCCTATTCAAAAAGTGGTTTTGAGAAAATGCGAGGGGGGGGGGCTGGACAACTAAACCAATAACTAAAACACCTATGCAGCATGGATCCGTTTGAAACAGCAGAAATCATGGGTCATCGGTGCATCAAATGATTTCTGTTCCTGGTGGGCTTTGACATGGTTTGACAACGCTTTGAGCGGGCTCTGAGATGGTTTGAGCTGGTTTGAGATGTTTTGAGATGGGTTGTTTGAAGAGGGTGTCATTTCAAGGTCTACAGGGTTACCATAATAATCTACACATATATCAAACATAGATTACATATGTATACAAATTTATGTAAATAACTATTTATCATCTCTGACTAATCAAAACAATTACTGTACAATGACTGCAGTGCCAAATGACTTGCAATAGTGAGTCAAATCCTCTCAACACACTTCCCGCTTCTCCACAATTTAGTTTAAACAAATGCCAAGAAACAAAAACTGCATTGGACATGTTCCTGTTGAAATTCATTGACCTGACAATGGCAACGTTCCGTGCGGGATCAAATCAATGAATGAATGAATGAATGAATGAATGAATGAATGAATGAATGAATGAATGAATGAATGAATGAATGAATGAATGAATGAATGAATGAATGAATGAATGAATGAATGAATGAATGAATGAATGAATGAATGAATGAATGAATGAATGAATGAATGAATGAATGAATGAATGAATGAATGAATGCAAAACACGAAGGATGGAATAATGAATTGCAGGGGGGGTCAAAAACGTATATACTGTACATTCAAATTGTTGACAGTCCACAAAACAGTTTTGCAACACGGCCAACAACTGAGCACAAAAACCCCTCAGGTCTTTCGTAAGCAAACAATCAGGTTGAATCTGAGGTTCGTGATGTAAGAAATAGAAACCATCTCAATAAAAATGAGCCAAATTGATGCATATTGAGACCCGTTGATCCATGGTTGATTGGATTTTGAACTTCCAAAACCCCAGGATGACCGTCTTACGGGGAGCAAAATCCCACCCCATATCGGGAGCAATCTGTTGCATCATTGTTTGATATATACCTCCAAAATTTAATGACCCCTGAGGAATCAATGTGTGGACGGAATGATTCAGAAGTGAGTATGGCCATTTTGGGGACTTAATTGAAACCAAATTCCCAATTACACCATCCAATCCACTCAAATGGACTCAAATGGACTCAAATGGGCTCAAATTTTGCCAACAAGCTCTTGGGAATCACCTCAGGCAACGATCGCTTCGCGATCCTGCGAAAACTCGATCGGCGTTCTTGATCTTCTTGCGTGGTTTGCTCGCCCTCAAAATCACATGATTTCCGTCTGTGTCATCACAATTTTTCATGATTCGTTTGGCCTGCTTGGGACTGAGAGTCTTCAGGCTGACCATATCGACGTTCACCATCACTTTTCGGCCACTTGTGGCGGCAAACAATTTCAACGCCAACAAACGGCGGTTGTCTGTACATTTGAGGATGGGATCATCATTTGAATCTGTGGTCTCAAAAACAGTTAACTTCAAAAATGGCGCAAACAATTTCACCCGCCCCTTCAAGAGGTCCTGCACCAACTGTTCAACTGACCGACCACACTGAAAATATTGCCTACATGTCAACTACGAGTAGCGTAACTCTTCGACGTTCACCCAATGGCTCACACGTGAGGGCTCTGCATTTCTCGCCTTGGCATGCTTGCTGTATGATTTGTGGCTCCGTCCCATGACTGGATGATGACTTCTCCTCGCCTCACCACAAAAGCGTTTCAAGATTTCCCGGGTAGTCTTGATCATCTCCTCGTGGGGGTCTTGCGGTTTTTCAATTATGATTTCATGTTCCTCCCACATCTTGTCATCAACGGCAGAAACTAGCTCGGAAGTGGAAGTTGTCTCCTGCCGTTTCCCATGGTAAATCCACCCCATGCTCCACCATGTCCAATTTTCCGGCTTAGACTGCTCAAGCTGGTCAAAAAGATGTGGTGCCATTGATGGCTTCGGCCGTGGGGTTTTGTACATTGGACCGTATACTCCGTATGACCGTCGTGGTCCAACCCATGGCTGCTTGGAATCTTTCATCATGGGAAAAATTGAGCCTGGAAAAACTGCAACATACTGAATGATACTGGTGGTATTATCGGACCCCCTGGAACGCCCCTTTGGTATCCATGATGTAAAAAGTGGTCTATTTGCGCAACTCTCTTGAACTTCCCCTGGCCAGTTTCTCCCGCAAATACCAAAAACCAGAGACCTGCAAAACGCCCTCGGAAATGTATTGTACAATTTTGGGCTCGTAATGCCTCAAACAGGCTCGAAATGGCTCAAGTGGGCTCGAAATGGGTTCAAAATCTCGATGAATGTTAGCCACAAAATTTCAAAGTTTTAGGAGCCCATGTGAGCCATTCTGAGCCCATTGTAAATTTTAGTGCCCATCAATTTGGCTCAAATATTACTCAAACGGGCTCAAACCACAAGAATTGAGACAATTGAATCCACTTGGAAACATTTTAAGGTCTCATTGTGGCCCCATGTGGACCCTGACATTATATATTATAAGTCCAACACCTCGTAAGGAGGGACCTCACAAATCTACACTATAGCTTGGATGTTGATGTGCAGGGCGTGTGGAAATTGTATTCCCTTCCTGATTACCCACACATAAAGCGTACATTTTCAGTATCACCCCCCTCATAGTCATGATCAACATCTAATGTTGCGGCGGGGTGGGGGTAAGGTCATTGGATGTTTCTTCATGTACTGTATGCTTTTGAGGTCCCTACATTCAATCGAAGGTTCAGGGGGTAGGGATAGCAAACAGAGGTTTTGATGAGGAACCAACCCACTTCCTTGCAACACTGTGAAAACTCATGGTTTTGTTGCCGGAACGGGCCTGTAGAGCTGCGTGATGGCTGTTTCCGAGAACAGGGCGTGCTTGTCAACTGCCTTGGAATTCCGTGTTTTTCTTGGTGGTTGCATGGGCTGAGATTTGGATACCAAAATTTCGGAGATACGAACGGAATAACAGTGTCAACTATATGATGAGTTTTTTGGATATATAACAAAAGAATTCGGAAAACTACAGCAATTGTAGCATTTTAAGACATTGACCACTGATACTGATACAATATATGGTAAGATCCCCGTCAGCCAGTCAGGCATCCACTTAGTTAATGGGGGAGGCAAATTCAAGCCAATTGGGAAAAGTTGAAGCAATAATATGAGACACATTGAGACATTTTGAGTTGAAGTACGTGTTGAACTGAAACAACTCAATTTAACCACCTTCAGAAAACATACATCCTCAATCTCTTGTATCCATCCCGAAACCGACAGAGGTATGGTCATCATTGTGTCGTGATCATTGTGACACTCACCCCAGCCCCCTAGTAAGTATGTAAATGACTTCGGGTCTGGAGTCTGTAGCGGGGACCCGCATGAAACTTACTGTACTTGAAAACCGCCTGTGAATCTAAAATCAACACTGATCTCAAAATAAACGCAATCCTAATGGCAATTTGGGCGCCATGGCCCCCAACCCTACCAGAAAATCTTTCTTCCACGCCAATGCGAGATCAGCCATATATGCTTGTAAAGTTATGCAGCGCAAACGGAAAGTGATAGGCAATCATCATGCCCTGGCATGTGTTCAATGTTCTTTTGTCAGTAGATTACTCACTGTACGGCAAACACTAGGCAGATCTGATCATTTGATTCTCATCTGATCTGATCATTTGATTCTCATCTTCTCGGTGCCAGTCAGGGCATGCTTGCCAACCACAAACGGCAGGCGACAACGGACCACCAGTGAATGGATGTGCGATTACTGTTTCGTTTTGGTGAAGATATTCCAAAAACATGATGGCTCAAACTGATTTTGATGGTGTTTTGTAACAATATACCAGGAAATAACATTGCTTGCACACAAGCCACCCACTGCAGAAATGATTTGGACTACTCACATCACATCTCGTCAGTGAGTCTTCGTAGTGCTTCGTGTGGCAACACGCGTGATGCTGCAGCAAGCAGTGCACAGTGCATTGGCTGCAAGCCTAAGCATGACAGGTGGAGCCATCTGTAACTACACCTGTTTTATTGAAATCAATCCTCTCTAGTGACTCCCTCTAGTCGAGATAGTTTGAGCTAGATTGAGCTACATTGAGAAAGCTGTACGGACTGTGATTTGACTGGATAAGTAACGTCAAAATCTCGAAGCCATTCCATGTCCTGATCCGTGTTCCATCACTCATCCAATCCTGTCTCATCAAGCTGATCATCTTCCGGCATCTCCTCTTCCTCACACTCATGCCCTGTGATCATACCTTCCTGAACCTCTGGAACATAGTCAAGCCCTTCCCCATCCCACTCACCTTCCTCATCCCACTCATCAGCATTCTCATCCCACCCTTCCTCGGCTTCCTCATCATAACCTTCCCCATCAATTTCCAAATCTTCTTGCTGCTCACAATCAGAAGCACCCTGGAGTGGCTCTGGTGCAGTAGCTAAAGACTTGGCCTTTGAAACTGTATGTGGAAAATCAGGAGTAGGGGGGGATGCTTTCTCTATGACCTTGCGCTTCAAAGGGCTTGTTGGTGGTGCTAATGGTGGTTTACTTTTGGCAGTTTGGGGGAGTACGGGGATGTATTGCTCTTCCGGCTCTTCCGGCATCACCTGCTCCGCAGTGCCATCGAGCAAAGCGAAATCGAGCCTCACAGCAGTAGTTTAATGCTCTGCTACTGTTAGCCGGGGGAATCAGAAAAGTTTGGATCAGCCCCACTTATAATCTCACATATCTCACATTCTCACATGATTTAAATCTACGGATTCATCAAAACCAATGCAAAATCACCTCGCAATCAACTCAAACTCAACCCAAAATTCCCCAAAACCACCTCAATCTGCTTCAAAAAATGTCCAGTGCCTGTAACATACTACTAAGATGGCCTTCCCCAAAATCAATTCAAATTCACTTCAAAATAAAATCAAACCCGGATCAAAAATCACGTCAAAATCAACCCAAACTGAACTCAATCTGATGGCTTGTGAACGAAGGCAAAAACAGTCTATGATTTACTAGAAGAAGTTGATTCAACACTCACTCACCCTCCAGTAAGTGTGCTAAATGAGACCCTACCTCAGTGCACGAGGCAACGCAATCAGATTTGCTGCTAGCTTTGTCTGAACGCCGTCCGAAACCACCACTCGGTCATGATCATCCGCATCCAAGACCCAAAAACCAAAGCCGCCATGTCTAGCAGACGGCTTTGGCAAAGAGAGTTCACAACCAAGGGGATGAAGAAACCACTCATCATGCTCATTCATGAACACCTTCGAGGCATCTGGAACGACAATGCGTCGCATGTCCTCTTCCTCCAGGTCCTTGTCAATGTCAAAGTCGAAGTCGGACATGTCATCCTGCAAAAAAAGGTGGACTGATTGATCGTCATCTATGAAATTGAGACAAGTTGGGATCATTTGAGCATGTTTGAGCTAGTCTGAGACTCTTTGAGATGACCTTAGAATGGTGTTTTTGGTGAAGGTTTAGAGAAGTCAGCTTCCCTAATGGGGCAGTGAAGTGTACGGTACATCTCTTCAATGAAATGCTACCACGTCTTTATACAAAGTATCAATGACAGGATGTTGTATTATGATTTTTATCTGGATCCATGGTGCCTCTTGGGCAAATGTTCTCCCCAAGACCTACTGAGAAGATTTGATCTGGTCTGAGAAGAATTGAGCTGATTTGAGCTGATACAGTATCAAAGGTTCCATGGGGTCTGTCAAAGTTCCTTATCCCTAAAAGAGCGGGTCGCAATTTAGTCTGAGAATTTGGATAAATTGCAGCCTCAAAATTGGCCCACAAAACCTCCTTTCGTTGGCTTAAACAATCAGCAGAGGCCCCCACGGAACTTTATAAGCAGATTTGAACCAATTTGATATCAGGGGTGATTTAAAGTTCAAATGATTTGAAACAACTTGAAAACGGCCTCGACACGTTTGCGAAGATCTTCCGGCCATTCGGCTGGCAAATCCTGTGGCCACCGGCCCGGCAAAGGGCGATGAACCTTCATGGACTCATCTTTACGAGCAGCAGTACCTGAGACGGCTAAAACGATGAATATCAAACGTAAGATGACCATTGACGCTACACCTAGCACATGGGAGAATGAGCAAAAACATGCAAAAACATATCCCAAACTTTATATTACGTTGCTCAATTGAACGAAATCAGACTTATTTGGGCAACGTTACTAGCACTGGACACAGATGGCGCAGCCGCAGCCCCAGATTTCATTCCAGGCAACATAGCTGGATTTTTAGCCAATGGTTTCAAGGCTCTGCTCTGGGTCTTCTTACTACTATTCGCCTTACTAGTGTTGGGATGTGGCATGAAAGTAGGGACCAATAAGCCACTCTGTTCTATTCTTTTTGCTGGGGGTGAAGCCAAAGATGTTTTTTTGGGAACTGGCACTGGAGGTTCGGGGTCCTCTTCACGGGTCTCCCTCACTGGCATTGCCAGTGCAAGCTGGTCCTGTTTCAAAGTTCAGCCCGCCATGGTGTTGCACCCCACGAACAAGAACTCACCCACAACAAAAAACACAACAGTCTAATAAAGGTCATCTCGTCATCTCAAAGAGTCTCAAACCAGCTCAAACATGCTCAAATGAGCTCAATTTGTCTCAATTTCATAGATGTTGATGAATTGTACCTCAATCTACATATCTAGTGTGTGATTTTCAGGAAGCAGTCAAGTCAGATTTAAAAGGAACAGGTAAGAACCACAAAACAGATGCCTGGGCCGTGTCCTCCTCTGAGTCTGGGTCATCCCCATCATAATACAATGAAGCATGTCCCTGCATCACCTCGCTTGCCTTCTCCAGCACATCCTGAACTTCGAGACGCCGATACCCCCTGAGAGGACGCCCTAAACGCCTGTGCTCGCTCCTTAGCGACTCGTATCAACGGCATGGAGACTAGCATCATGAATTCAACACAATGAAAAAATACGACAAGCCACTCCTCAACAATCTAGCTCAACCTACGTCTCAGTCTGAGTCTAAGTCTATCTAAAACAAGTTTACTAAAGCGCAAACTGCCTCAATCCGGCTCAGCTGCCTCCAGTTGAACCTACTTTCCCCACAATGACTATAATTTATTTGACCATGAGCTTTCTGAACACTTATTAAATGGAGTCACGATGGCAATCGGTCACTTGGCTGGAGGCCACACAGCAAATAAATCCAAGCGTAGAAAATATCACGGCTGTCAGCATTGTAAATACGCTGAAAAGGCTGAATCTCTGCAATTGGGCTTTTTCTCTTCTCTTTTGGGCTTTTTTGATTTTGCTGAAAATTGGTATGTAGGAATGCTTCACAACATTTCACACAAGTTTCATCCATGTTTCACCCATGTTGGCCGTAAGAATGGACCTATAGAAAAATGTCTCACAGCATTTCACAAGTTTCACCCATGTTTCACCCATGTTGGCCCTAAGAATGGACATATAGAAAAATGTCTCGCAGCATTTCACATGTTCCACCCATGTTTCTCTCTCTGAATTGGCCAAAAGAGATGTCTCACAAGAATTAGAAGACTGGGCCTATAGAAATGTCTCACAGCATTTCATCACACATTTATCACCATGCTTTGCCCATGTGGATTTGCGAAGAATTGGCCTATAGGAATGTTTCAAAACATTTTAGAATTCAGACATGTTTCACCCATATACACATATATACATCATTATGGACACACAAGACGCACAGCATTATAGAAGCATACACACACAATTACAACATATACACAGCATATATTTATATTTCATGTAGCCAGATATTTCGACAATCACATCTAGAATGTAATATAGTAGCATATTTTCTTGATCCTTGAAGTTTGCGACTTTTTCTTGATCCTCAACGAACCCAATAACATGATAGCGCCAGGGCCCTTGGGGCCTATAGAGGGTCCTTGGCATTGAATTGACTACCCCTCCGGGTGGACCAATCCATGACAAAATTCAGATTTTTTGTCAGAGAATCAATGATGTCTTGTCAGCATGTCGCAATCAGATTTGACAATCAGCAGTGTGGTGTTTGTGTGAACAAATTTGAATGGTTTGAAAATTGGCAGTAGATAGCCAGAGCACATTGAATTTGCATGGAGGAGGTCCACAGTCACAGATCATGGAAGCAGACCATCAAGTGTGACAGTTGTAGAGCGAGATTAGTAGATTCGCAGCAATGGGGTGGCGTTGGGTGTGGAATCCAGAAGGTGCTGGCCGTGGCAGCATAGGCACCAACAAAGGTGCTGGTCGTGGCAACCATAGCAGCAGCACCAACAATGCCACTTGGAGCAATGGCACCAACGATGCCACTTGGGGCAATGGCACCAACGATGCGACTCGGGGCAATGCTGGCAAAACCTGAAGAAGGCTTTTTTTTTGCTTACCAAAAATCCTGTACAAGAAAACATGAAGGTGAGGCATTTTTTGGCTTACCAAAAATCCCGGACAAGAAAAAAAATGAACGTGAGACATTTTTTTCTTACCAAACATTTTGGACAAAAAAAATGAAGGCGGGGCATATTTTTCCTTAATGTACCAACTAGTCACCAAAAAATACCGGAGAAGAAAAAAATGAAGNGGCACCAACGATGCGACTTGGGGCAATGCTGGCAAAACCTGAAGGGCATTTTTTTTGCTTACTAAAAATCCTGTACAAGAAAACATGAAGGTGAGGCATTTTTTTTGCTTACCAAAAATCCCGGACAAGGAAAAAAATGAATGTGAGGCCTGTTTTTCTTGCCAAAAATTTTGGACAAAAAAAATGAAGGCGGGGCATATTTTTGCTTAATGCACCAACGAGTCACCAAAACAATCCCGGAGAAGCAAAAAATGAAGGTGCAACATTTTTTTTGCTTACCAAAAATCCTGGACAGAAATCCTGGACAAAAAAAGGGGTGTTTTTTTTGCTTGATGTCCCACCTAGTCGCGCCAAAAATCCTGGACAAGAAAAAAGGCGCGGTTTTTTTTTGGCTTACCAAAAATCCTGGACCAAAAAAGAATGAAGGGGAGACATTTTTTGCTTACCAAAAATCCTGGACAAAAACAAAGGGGTGAATTGTTTTTGCTTAATGTCCCACCTAGTTGCCCCAAAAATCCTGGACAAGAAAAAAATGAATGTGAGGCATTTTTTTGACCAAAAAATTTGGACAAGAAAAAAATGAAGGTGCAACATTTTTTTGCTTACCAAAAATCCTGGACAAAAAAAAAGGTTAAATTTTGTGGCTTCATGTCCCACCTAGTCCCCCAAAAAATCCTAAACAAGAAAAAAAATGAACGTGAGGCATTTTTTTACCGAAAATTTTGGACAAGAAAAAATGAAGGTGAGGCATATTTTTGCTTAATGCNGGAACAAGAAAAAATGAAGGTGCAACATTTTTTTGCTTACCAAAAATCCTGGACAAAAAAAAGGGGTGAATTTTTTTGGCTTAATGTCCCACCTAGTCGCCCCAAAAATCCTAAAAATTTTGGACAAGAAAAAAATGAAGGTGAGGCATATTTTTGCTTAATGCACCAACGAGTCACCAAAACAATCCCGGAGAAGCAAAAAATGAAGGTGCAACATTTTTTTGCTTACCAAAAATCCTGGACAGAAATCCTGGACCAAAAAAGGGGCGATTTTTTTTGCTTAGTGTCCCACCTAGTCGCCCCAAAATCCTGGACAAGAAAAAATAAAGGCGCGTTTTTTTTTTGCTTACCAAAAATCTTGGACTAAAAAAGAATGAAAGGGAGACATTTTTTGTTTACTAAAAAACCTGGACAAAAAAAAGGGTGATTTTTTTTGCTTAATGTACCCGGACCCAGAACGGAGGCAGTGCCAATCAAAGCTGCAAAAATTTAAGCGCCTACAATTTCAGAACTGCAGTCCCGGACCTAGAAAGGAAGCAGTNAATGCACCAACGAGTCACCAAAACAATCCCGGAGAAAAAAATGAAGGTGCAACATTTTTTTGCTTACAAAAATCCTGGGCAAAGAGGGCGAAGATCCTGGACCAAAAAAAGGGGTGATTTTTTTTGCTTAGTGTCCCACCTAGTCGCCCCAAAATCCTGGACAAGAAAAAATGAAGGCGCGTTTTTTTTTGCTTGCCAAAAATCCTGGACCAAAAAAAATGAAGGCGGAACATTTTTTGCTTACTAAACATCCTGGACAAAAAAAAGGGGTGATTTTTTTTGCTTAATGTACCCGGACCCAGAACGGAGGCAGTGCCAATCAAAGCTGCAAAAATTTAAGCGCCTACAATTTCAGAACTGCAGTCCCGGACCCAGAAGGGGAGCAGTGGACCAACTAAAGCTGCAAAAATTTAGGCGCCTGCAATTTCAGAACTGCAGGCCTGAAAGGGAGGCAGTACCAACTCAAGATACCAAAAATAAGCACCAGCGACTTCAGAACTGCAGGCCCGGATCCCAGAGGGAGGTAGTACCATCTGAAGCTCAAAAACCAAAACCGTGTTTCAGGAAATAAATGGAAATAGCAAAAATGGTCCCCAAACTCGGACAGGAAAAGTGCAGTTATGCAAATCGGTCTTACTGCAGAAAAAAATAACCCAATTTCATCCGAAATTGGATTAACTTTTTGGGGTCCCATTTTTTAAAAAAATAACAAAATTGGATTATCTACCCCCTTTACGCGTAGAGGGGTGAGATAACCCAATTTCATCCGAAATTGGATTAGCCCAACTTGTGTGGATGAAGAACTGGATTAACTGGGCCTGCCACGCATAGAGGGGGTAGATAATCCAGTTCTTCATCCACACAAATTGGGCTAATCCAATTTCAACCGATATTGGATTAACTACCCCCTCTACGCGTAGAGGGGGTAGATAATCCAATTTTGCATTTTTTTGGAAAAATGGATTAATTTTTTTGATCTTGCAGCACGACAGCTGGTTGTTTCAAACCTGCCTTTGTTTGGCCCTGGCTTCAATTGCCAGGGCATTGGCCAACTCTTCGCACAATTCAAGGGGATAAACCTCACAGTACTTGATTTGTAAGGTCCTTCGCACCCTTCAATAGTCCTGTGTGGTGTGCTGCATTGACAAAATTTCCTATCAAACCGATGCTGTATAAGCTTGGAGTATGGCAGTACTTGGATAATTTGTAAGGCCCTTCGGACCCTTGAATACGCAGTTCTGAAGTTGTGTGCCTATTTTTCGTATCTTGAGTTGGTACTGCCTCCCTTTCAGGCCTGCAGTTCTGAAATTGCAGGCGCCTAAATTTCTGCAGCTTTAGTTGGTCCACTGCTCCCCTTCTGGGTCCGGGACTGCAGTTCTGAAATTGTAGGCGCTTAATTTTTTGCAGCTTTGATTGGCACTGCCTCCCTTCTGGGTCTGGGTACATTAAGCAAAAAAAATCACCTTTTTTTTGTCCAGGATTCTTAGTAAGCAAAAAATGTCTCACCTTCATTCTTTTTTACTCCAGGATTTTTGGTAGGCAAAAAAAAACGCGCCTTTATTTTTTTCTTGTCCAGGATTTTGGGGCGATTAGGTGGGACACTAAGCAAAAAAAAATCACCCCTTTTTTGTTCCAAGATCTTTGCCCTCTTTGCCCAGGATTTTTGGTAAGCAAAAAAATGTTGCACCTTCATTTTTTTTCTCCGGGATTGTTTTGGTGACTCGTTGGTGCATTAAGCAAAAATATGCCTCACGTTCATTTTTTCCTTGTCCAAAATTTGTTTAGGATTTTTGGGGCGACTAGGTGGGACATGAGGCCAAAAAAAATTCACCCCTTTTGTCTGTCCAGGATTTTTGGTAAGCAAAAAAATGTTGCACCTTCATTTTTTTTCTTGTCCAATCTTTTTGGTAAAACAAAATGCCTCACATTCATTTTTTTCTTGTCCAGGATTTTTGGGGCAACTAGGTGGGACATTGAGCAANTCCCTTTTTTTGTCCAAGATTTTTGGTAGGCAAAAAATGTCTCACCTTCATTCTTTTTTGGTGCAGGATTTTTGGTAAGCCAAATAAAACCACGCCTTTTTCTTTTTTTTCCTAGCGTAATGCAGCCCAAGGTGCCGGACTACATATCAGCAGCAAACACTCTCGGTTCTTTCAGCTTATGGGGCAGCAATTTGTTTCCAGTATTCTCTTTCTTCAGCTAAAGGAAGGAGTTGATGCATTTGTCTTGTGGTGTTATACCAGTACGGCATGGAGGGGTGTGTCCAGTTTTTGAGGTCAGGGAGTGTGAAATGTTGGAAAAAAGGATGAAGATTATCTCCGGGCGAAGGGACGTTGTTACTGGAATGACAACTTAGACGATACTGAGATTCTGCTAGGGCAATTTCTGGCCAGTGTGCTCTTGGGGCGCCACGGCGAAATGGTGACGAGATGGTACGGAGAGAAAGTGACTTATTGAAACATAGATGGTGCTCAATGCAAGTCGGGTGACGGAGTATGTGGCCAAGATACTTTAGGCGGTTTTTGGACATCAGCTGACTGGGGAGCAAGAGACCTGGTACTTGGGCAAATGCCTGTTGCAACAGGAAGTGGTTGGGGCAATCTGCGCTAGAGGGGTCCAAAACCCTATGATAATATGAACTTTTGATTTGGAGAATTTGGCGTAGGACCTTGTAGTGAAGGGAGTTCAATTTTGTGATCTGGGCTGGTGTATAAACTTGTGATTCGGAACCATGTAGCAAGATTGCCATAACGATTTGGGCATAAATCTGGAGCTTCCTTTTTGGGTGAATCTGAGGGTGCGTGAAAACAGGGAAAAGACAACGGAAGGCGGTTGCAGCCTGAGAGTAGCGGTAGGCAACATCTGCATTGGATGAGCTATTGGCTGAGATCATAGCGCCGAGGTACTTTGCTGTGTCCACCACCGGGAGTGGATCAGCTAGAGAATTTTCGGTTGGGGTTAGGGTAGTAAAATCGCAGCAGAAGCAGCAGGAACAACAACTGGTAGGGGAAGTGGAATGGGATAGGCAAATGGGGAGATTAGAATTGAGCCGCAGCAGCTGGCATTTATCTGGGTTGATGTGAAGGCCTCGCTGGGAGGTTAGGTGCTGAAGCAAATGCAGAAGTTGATGTAGGGTCGACTGTGTCCGTGCCATTAAAACAGTGTCATCTGCATATTCAACATCAACAAGAGGATATTCGGCGGAGTATGTCCATGGTTTATGACGAAAAATTAGTTCAAATTGGTGGTGAAAATCGTGCATAAGAGCGGACAGGACAACAATAAACAAGTACGGACTAAGCGGGCAGCCTTGACGAATTCCCCTACGCTGACAATAAGTGGAGGACTGATGTGGGCCATCCTGTACGTAGAAAATGCTTCCCTGATAAATTGACATCACTGCGGCGACAAATGGTTCAGGTACCCCGTAACGGTGGAGCGAAGCCCGAATTTGGGAGTGGGGAACACAGTCAAACGCCTGGGACCAATCCAGGAACAAAACATATAATGATGTGGTGTGGCGCTCAAAGATTTCGAGCAAACGGCGAATGATGAACAGTGGAGTACTAAGAGATCTATTTTTCCTGAATCCAAATTGTTGAGGAGAAAGGTGTGGTTCCAATGAAGCGGAAAGCCTCTGCTGGAGCAATGTTGCATACAGTTTGTAAATGGTGTTGACCAACAAGATCGGGCGGTAGGAGGATGGGGATCGGCTGTTCTTCGTCCCTCCTTTGAAAAGCATAACTACTTTTGCAAGTTTCCAATGTTCGGGGGCAAAACCTCCCAAAAAGCAATCGTTAAAGTGTTTTAAAAGCAACTGTTTGACTGGATGCGGTAGGAAACGCCAACATTCGGCGGGGATGTCATCTGGTCCTGGTGCTTTACGAGATTTCATACGCCGAGTGGCTTGGAGTAATTCCCACATTTGACAAGGAGCAAACAGTTCTGGATGCGGGGGCAAAATTGGGTTGAAAGTTGGCGGGGGGAGGTCTTGATCTTTCCACACATTAGATTTCAGGTGTTGGGCCAAAACTTCAGCTTTTTGGGTGCAGGTGGAGGGGCGGCCATCCGGCCAGTTTACTGTTTGAGTGCGTGGTTGGTACTTGGAGCGAACCCGGCGTATTGTTTTCCATTGTTGCGCGGGTCCACCGGTATGATCTTCCTCGAGCCTTGCTTGTATCCAACGCTTTTTGTCGAGCCTTGAGCTTCTCTTAATTTTTTGATGTAAAGATTTACGATTTTCACAATCGTTTGTGGATTGCGCCTGCCTTACTAGCTCTAAAGTGGATGAACTAAGGTAGGGTTTCCGTTGCTCCGGAGGAGATGCTGGGAACGAATCCTTAATTGCCTTGGAGATGGCAGTGACAAGATCAGCAGACTGGGCGGCGGTATCAAGTCCTCGGAATCGCTCTAAAGCTTGTGGGAAAGGGAGTGGGGGAGGCGGTGAACAAGGAAATTGAGCAAAGCGGCCTGAATTAGTGCGGGAGTGTACACCCTTCGCTGCGTTTTTGTCTGCTCGTTCATTTCCTGGGTCACCAGTATGCGCTTTGACTTTCTCCAGGGAGACTTTAGTGATCGAAGTTAAATGGTGGAAGTAATCTAATAACAGCGCGCACAGCTTTAAATTTTGGCTAGGGACAGCTCGACCGGACAACAAATCTAAGACATAAGTGGAGTCCATGCAAAACATAATATGCGGTGGGATCGTGTTTTGGGACAAGAGAAAAAAAAATGGCTTCCAGCGGGGCTTGCAATTCTCCTGTATTGTTTGAACCAACCACCGGAAAAGGAAGTGCACCTACAGGGCCATAGAAATCAAAGTCGAGAGATTCAAAATAGACTCCCCAACCTGCGGGGTTAGAAACTGAGACCATAAGTTGGTTAGGACATGATCCGTCTGTGTAGATTCTGGTTGCGGGGGCTTCTATCAAGTCGGTAGGAGAAGAATATTTTGTCAATAGCAACCGCTGGTAGTTGGCCATACCTGCAGCGGATGAGAAATCTCGTCGTTCTAATGGTGGATGTTGGGCTTTGGGGATGAATTGTGGGAATTTTACTTGCGCAAAAAGCAGAAAATGGCGATGAAACCAAGGGAGATTAACTTCTGGTTTGGAGGAAATGGTACGAAACATACTTTTGTCCTCAATGCGTGCAACAATATGATCCAACGTGGCAAAAGTACTAATTGTGGGGACCAGCCAGTCAGCGGGCTCGTCTGTGATCTCAGCATATGTAATAATTTTGTTGGCAGGACGTGGTCTCATAGTGGATGGGAGGCATAGATTATGGTCTGTAACAAATTCCAACAAATACTGGAGGTTATTGCCTTCCATTCGTTCGTCCTCTAAAGTGGCAGCAAAAGTCGAGGAACCTATGTGGTCGTTGAGGCCGACTGTTTGGTTTGTGTAAAGACGGGTGTTGAAATCACCTAGTAGGATTGGTACATACCTGCTGGAGTAGTGTGCGTATACTTCGCGAAGGGATGTCCAAAATTTTTCCTTACGTGTTTGGTCAAGTTCAATGTCTTGGACTTGAGACGGAGCATATATTGAAAACAATGCTAGAGGCAGAGGGCGGGTATTCAAAACCAAAACTGCTATCCTGGATGACCATGGGTGGAAATCATATACTAAGGGGATGAGAGGTTTAGGGACGGCGAAACCTACTCCTGCATGTGGGTCCTCGGGTTGCCCACTCATAAAATAAATAAAATGGGACAATTTAATCTGATCTGTTTGGGTAGACTTTGTCTCCTGCAGACAAAAAATGCCTATCGGTAGGGTGGACATGGTACTTTGGAGTTGCTCATATTTGCCTACGCCGATTAGCGTTTCAACGTTCCAAGTATACAGGTTCATTTGCCGGTGTGGAGTGGCGAATTTATCCATTCTAGCCCGGGGTTCGTCCAAACGATCCCTAAGAAAGTAATTTTTGAAGAAAGTAGCCCTGGAACGGAATGTGCCCGTGAGGACATGCTGGGGGTATGACCTATTGCTCTCGTGTTTGCTAACCTGCACCTTTTTCGGGGGGCATGGGATGGAAGCCAAGGTGTTATGATTCCAGCCCATAAAGTGAGACTTCCACTTTCGGTATTCACGCCTGTGTTCTGCACGTGCTGTGGTGTATTTATTCCATCTTCTGTGGCGTGCTTCGGTTGAGCGGAGCCTTTGGTGCTGTCTGCCCCCCGCCGCACGGCGGGATTCGTGACCGCTTGTTCCTATTTCTGGGATGTTTCTTTGGTATCTACAAAAATGTTTGAAAAGGAGGGAACCGCGGTCTCCCGGCAAGCCGTTGGTGGCCCCCGCCGCCACAAGCTGTTGGTTCAGAGAATGTCTCTGGTTTGTGTAAAAACAATCGTATTTGCGAACTCCCCGTCTGTAATACCAAATGGATGTATGATGCCGACATATATAAGAATGGTGAACTAGCATGCCATTGGACAGCTCTACCGGAACTGATTTAAATTTAGCTGGGAGATTAAAAAACGTCCATGAACCCAAAAAATTGAAACAATGTGGGCAGTATTGGTTACCAAAAACGATATGTTGGAGTTGATTCCGCCGTCTCGCCATCTCCTTGTCCCATGCAGCACTTTTTGCTGGACACTCGTTCACCGATACTTCGAGTTGCCAATCGAGTTGGCTCTCCTCAGGAATTTGTGTTTTAAGCCTTGCCTTACTAGCGGCTTGGTCAAGTGTAAGCCATTCCTTAGTAGTGGCTTGTGTTTTGCCAGTTTCCTTAGTAGTGTCTGGCATTGCCCTTAGTAATTGTTTGGCTTTCTGGGTGGAGAGCCTTGAGCTGAAACAAGAATACTGGAAACCTGCTAAAAACGTCAATAGAACCGAGAACCGTTGCTGACAGACTCCTAGTCAAAAAACTGGCTCTACCCAGAAATGACCGGAGCTACGATGCTGGTGCAAAAACAGGACCCATAATGTTTGCCAAAACTGCAAATGGTGTCCTTGTTCAGCCATCAGCATTAAAAGAACTTCTACGCTATTGCCCCTGTTGTTCCAATGGCGCGTGAGGGCCCACTGCACTGTTTGTTTGTCAGCTTTTACCGACTTTGCAGCAGACACATACAGTTCAATCAGGGAGTCATTCGGAATTTGGAGTTGGGACCGGGGCTTTGAAACAACTTCGAAAATAGCAGCGAGCTGCCAATAGCACAAATCAGTGAAACAAGTGGAAAAAGCACTCAGCTGTCTCAGTGGCTCATTGTGGTAGTTGCCGACGCCTAGAAAAATCTCCATGTGATTCTCACATAAATGCAGGAAGCTGACGAAGGCATCAGTCACTGCATGCCATGCTCGTTGTCCGTCACAAACTGAGGAATGAAGCAAGTCTGTGAAAGCGCGGTTCCAACCGCATGGTTTGGCTTTTACCTCATAACCGAGAAGGTGGTGCTCTTGTATGGCAAAGTTAGCAGAGGCGGCGACCAATGCATCCCATGGAAGAACTCCTGTTCTGCAAATGTTGACTTGGTGCATAGCCATGTCGAGTTTCCAGTGCCTCGCAATGTCGTGGAAGTAGTAGCGCCAATGTTCTGCGAGGGACCTGCTAAAGAAATCTGCCAGAAAGAAAAGCTCCCGAGTGACAGTGACGTCAAAGAGCAAACCTGCATTGTGAAGCTCTGCTTCAGCAGTTCGGATTTCCGGCATCTCAAACGCCAGCTTACCAGTTTTTGCCAGCGGCAGGAAGTTGGAAGAGTCAAAAGCTTCAAGGATCCAACTTGACGCCCATTCCTCATGCCCATACTCATTGATGTTTCCGTGCGATTCGGCCTGCAACTCTTCGAGAAAGTATGAGAAGTCCGCGTCTGTCACTATGTCGTATTGGTAGAGGAATCTGTCCAGTTGGAGAACTTTTGCTACTGCTTCGGGGGAAGCTGTCACATTCTGACGAAGGTTTCGCTCATGACTCCAGTGAAGGCGATGAGCTGCACATAGCTCGCACGCTCCCAGTCCTAGAGTGTTGTCGCATTGCCCTGATGCTGTTTGACCTGGGCACCACAATGCCCCAACCGCCGCAGTGCCCTTAGTTGTGAAGCCAGGTGGAAGTGGTCTGGAGCTACATTCTGCGCAGCCAGCATTCCAACCCAATGCGCACATGCAAATCTGACAAATAATCACTTCCATGCCATGGTGCTTACCTTTGCCCTTGTTCTGGTNTTGGTAGAGGAATCTGTCCAGTTGGAGAACTTTTGCTACTGCTTCGGGGGAAGCTGTCACATTCTGACGAAGGTTTCGCTCATGACTCCAGTGAAGGCGATGAGCTGCACATAGCTCGCACGCTCCCAGGCCTAGAGTCTTGTCGCATTGCCCTGATGCTGTTTGACCTGGGCACCACAATGCCCCAACCGCTGCAGTGCCCTTAGTTGTGAAGCCAGGTGGAAGTGGTCTGGAGCTACATTCTGCGCAGCCAGCATTCCAACCCAATGCGCACATGCAAATCTGACAAATAATCACTTCCATGCCATGGTGCTTACCTTTGCCCTTGTTCTGGTGGGATGATCCTTTGCCGGTGCTCTTTGTGGAATTCTGTTGAGCTGCTCGGAAAAGCCCAGAAGAACGGTAGCCTGCTGGCCACTGGCCCTGGCCTGGTGACGGGTCTTGTCTGTCATCCTTGCTGTATTTGGTTTGGTCAGGTGCTCGGTCAGGCCCTGTGTGTCCTGTTTTGGCTTTGGTCTTGGTCTTGCCTTTTAGCATTGACTTGCCTTTCCCGCCACTTTTGGCGCCTTTCCCATAATCCTCTGGGTTAATCTTGTACTCGGTGAAGACCTGCTGCACTACTTGGTGAAGGCCTGCTGCTCCCTGCATTGGCAATGAAGGGTGTGTTGATAGTAGTGCAGCCAGGGAAGCACTCATTCCCATAAAGATGATGGGGTATGGAAAATGTTGGTGTGGATGTCTCATGTTGGCTATGTCAAATGCCTTGTCGTACTGGTGGCGGGTCAATGTGGTGTGATCTGAAGCGGCTCTGCTGAGTGCCTGTATTGTCATCAGTGCTGACTTCATTCGTTCTGAGAAATGTTCCAGCCAGTGCTACTGAAGTTCATCTGCGTAGGCTTCATCGATGAAAATGACGCACACATAGCGTCGTGGGAATCTCAAATCCAGGAGGTAGACCACCTGGGACAAGAGCTTCTGCTCCCTCGAGTTCTTGTCACGCCAAATCTGCAAAGTGTTCCTGTCGGACTGGAGCTCATTGTGTTGCCCTACCATGTCGGTGTCCAGGATCTTTGGAAGGATGTCCAAGATGGTGTAGAAGGGCTGCTGCGCCAGCCGATCATCAGTAGAAATGTCATGTTCCACCTTCGCCTTTCCGTAGTCCTCCCCCCAGATGCGCCATACATTCTTGGTGGTGCGCATGTGGTGAAAAAACTGGTTCTTCTGCATCTCGGTCAGGAACTCCAGCCGCATGATGCTGTTCGAGGTGCTCAAAGTATGCGTGTGCATGGAGGCTAAGCAGTCCCATTCCAGTCCGGCGCGTTGCATGAAGTGATACACGTTGTTCTCAAGCTGCGTCTTGTTGTACCCATGGGCCGGCAAGCCTTTGACCAGCACAGTCTTGTTACTTTGGCGTGCCTCTAATGCTTTCAGCCTGGTGTCGACCATCTCCTGCTTCATCTGGCTGTAGAAGAGCTCATGAGTGGTGTTCAAATAGAATTCATGGCATGCCTGGTACAAAGCCTGAAAGTTTGGAAGTACTGTTCCGGAGTGGTATTGGATCATGGCTTCCTTGATTTCGTTCTCCGCCTTGTCCAAGGTAGGTGGTTGGTCCACATGGTCAAACAACCTCTTTTTGGACATGTTGAGGTCCTCAATGGCGCCCGTTTCTGTATTGAAATGCTGCACGTTCGGGTCTTTCAAGTGCAGCTGCTGGAAGTCCTTCCGTGCTTGCGGATTTTCCTTCAGGGTTTGTCGAAGTTGTGGATCTAAGTCCATTAGCTCTATGTCTCTTTCGGCCAGTGTCTCCATGAATTGCGCCCATTCTGCATCTTCTGACTTACTTTTTTTTGGT
The DNA here is from genome assembly GCA_000507305.1 of Breviolum minutum Mf 1.05b.01. Lineage (NCBI taxonomy): Eukaryota > Dinophyceae > Suessiales > Symbiodiniaceae > Breviolum > Breviolum minutum. Next base: position 75,409 of record DF239651.1, read on the forward strand.
GGCGAAGGGCCTATGGCCGATGATGCCTTGCTCGAGGCCTCTGCCTGCTGTTTTAATCTGTCACATTCCTAGTAATTTTCATTATTTCCTTTCCGACTGCCTCCTGGATGGGGTGGCTCAGAAAGACTTCAAAAAATAAGAAACAAGTTGTTTGGGTTGCTTCTTTCATGGGGTGGCTCAGAAAGTCACCAAAAGAAACTGTATCCTTCACGGGGTGGCTCAGAAAGTCATCAGAAGAAAACTGAAGTTGTTTGAACTGCATCCTTGATTGGATGGCTCAGAAAATCAGTCAAGAGTTCTTTGTGACGCAAAAGTCTAGTCAATGGAAGTTTAGTTGAGAAAATTCCGATTTACGAAGTTCTTTGTATAAACTAATATACGGTTTAAAGTTGGAAGTTTGAAGTTTGTCTAATGGGGTCTGTTTGGCAGACAAACTCAATCATTATTTTGTCAAAGGGGCGTTTTAAAGTCAGAATATATACGGTCAGGTCTGAGTCAGGTCACAGGTCTGTCTGTTTACAATTTAGGAGTTTAGCAGCGCAATTTGGTGCAATTCTTTTGGATGTGAAAATGAAAGGTGCGCGCACATGTAAAGCAAGTACTCAGAATGAACTAATGCTAGTATTGAAAACATCAAGCACGTGCCAAACATACCCAAATATATTATATGATTCAAACTTCAAACTTTTCTGATTTCAAATCCCGCACCCACACCCGCTTTTTTCATGCTTTTGAACACGCCATCACAGGGACTGCCGGCCAGCTAACTACAACAAGTTGACAACAAGTAACACCAAACCATATTGCACGGTTTAGTAAACGAGGCCTGCCGATGCATCAAGGCATGTTTCGCTCAATTGCCACAGTCCAGCCAAGCACACCACTGTTGAAAGTTCAACAGGATGAAACTTGAACACACAAATGCGTGACCCATAACGCCAGGCCACAACACATGAATTCAGAAAAACTAAAACAAATTACTCCACTGAGACATGGCCTGCAGGAAAAGTGAATCCCCTGCCCTGCCAAAATTCCAGTCGGTCTGTCAGCTCCAGCAACACTTGTTGGGAAAGCACGTCGCTACATCTCAAAGCTTCCCGTGCACGACGAGCTTGCTTTTCCCACACACGCTTGGACACATCAGGGCCATCTTGAGGCAGCAAATGTTCATAACAAACCCTTGGCAATCCAAGCTTCTGAAACTGAGATTCCAAGACTGCTTGAAGCCTTGACCGTTTCAAGCTTCTTTGGGCAGGTGTCTCAAGGCCTAAATCATTCATTGCAGATGCTTCCTCAACTTCCTCTAACGCTTTGGGCACTCTAGACACTGACATCGCTAAACAAGAGGAATGAGAACGGGCACGGAGTGAGAACACAAGACCTAAAGTGAAGAACCAGAAACTCACAACAGCACGGCCATATATGCAAAAACTGACTTGAACAAAAACTCAAACTCAAACCCTGCCTTTTTCCTCAACCACTGAGTTCATTTGCCTAAATGCAGCGTACGTTAAAAGTAATGCAGTATATCAAAACCCATGATGGTAATTGAGAAAGTCGGTATCCGAGCAAAATGTTTGATTCTTTGATGATTGACAACGCAGGAACAAAACCTCAATACCGAATTTGGAACATACACTTTCACAAAACAAACCAGTTCAGTTCAGGAAACAAGTCAAGCTGATTTTGACATTTAACACTGGAGTCACTAAAAATTTGATCCCCCTTTGTTTTGCGTCATTCACACTATTTTCACGTCTCCTTTTCACAGCTTACTTCAAAGCCATGGAGCCCGGATCCATCCATGCTAGGTTAGCCCAGCATCTTCACATTTCAAATCTACCCAAATGAAAAGACTGCAGTAAGAGTTCCTACAGTCTCTCAAACCCCGAAAAACTACAGCAAAACCAGGAGAAAGAATCCAAGACGACAGGAGTCTCTCAGACTCATGCATGAGACAATCTCTTCTGGCACAAATGCCAAAAAAAGACCTGACTAGCTGAGGGCAGGTGGTTTGAGTACATCACAGATCTGTTCCATCCTTGCAAGGGACTTTCCTCCCTGAGCCCTGACGATCTCAATGGCGTCTTTGTACGAAGCATAACAACCCTTCTGGAAGAAAGACTTGCGAATTCCGTAGATCAGTGTCTGGTTGGCAGCCACCTCAATTGACAACCAACCGGTGGGAACATATAAGACATCATCTTTTCTCAGAACACACTGGAACATGTTACAGCCATGCTTATGTAGCTCAATGACCTTTGCCTCGTCCATGCTCTTGAATTTCTCAAGAATCTCGTCTGGGGACAACTTGTCAGCGCCTTCTCCAATCATTTTCACAATGGCTGGCTTGAAGGAAGACCATTCAAGCATCAAATGCCGAATTTCCCCCACCACCAAAACTTTGATGATGCTTGCGTGGTTTGAATTGAACCCGACATTCTTCATTTCAGCACTGCAACCAAAGAGCCATCCAGCTTCCATGAAAGCGTCACCACCCTTGACAGCACCGATGTTAGCCTCATGGTCCCCAATGATTCCTCTAAAAAACGCATTGACAGAATCTAAGCCGCTTTTTGAATCAATTGGAAAAGTCACATTGCTCAGCTTGGCTGTAGACATGCTTTTTTTGTACTGGCCTCCCCAAGTTGTCAAAGTTTTTGAAACTTTTGCATCACCCAAAAGCAAGCTCAACTCATCTGCAAGGTCGGACCCAAGTTTGATCCATGGCTTTTCCCAAGCTTCCGTCGGTAAGCTAGAGAGGGATGCCACTTGCTTGGCCAACGGTGCAGCAGCCTCTGGCCAGGTGGTTGTAAATAGGGCCGGTGTGGTGGTCAAGTGCTCAGTCTTTCTTTTCTTGATGGCATCAGCCGCAGCTTTTGCTTCCTCTCTAACCTTGTTCAACTGGTCCTTTGTTGCCATGTCACTTTTCCGTTTCTTTTCCCTCACACTCTCAGAAACTTTCACCTTCATGTGCTTCACAGCGTCGTCAGCAGACTGCTTGATGCCTTTGCAAATGTCCGAGTAGATAGGCTGAATCTGCGCCCACCTTTTTTTGAGCTCTAAGAATTTGGCTGTGTCTTGGCATTCTAAAATTTCGTCAATCAAAGAACTTGCCACTTGACTCAACGGGTAAACGGACTTCACGTCATCCTTCCAGAACTTCTGTTGATGTGTCCTGGCCTCTTCAAGGAAAGCTTCAAACGTCAGATTCTTCCTGTAATTTTCTGAATCCTTTGTCTTGTCTTCCCCTGTCAGCCCACTTTGAGAGGCAACAGCAGAGGATTCCCCCCCACCTCCAACCTTGGAGTCGGCAGCTGCGCCTCCAGAACAGATTGAACTGTCTGGGACCAGCTGCACGATATCCGCCGGTTGGTCAAGGCAGCGGAAACCTGCTTCAAGCCGAAACTGCAACACACGACAGAATGCCAGCAAAGAACGGTCTTCCGCCTTCAAGTCATTGGGATGGGCCCTCCAAGCAGACACTGCTGCAATGGCTATCTGCACACTCTTGTTCAAGTCAGTCTTCATCTTCTTCAAACCGCTCTCAGCTTGCCGATGGAACATGGGCCGCTCACGGGTGAGATTCACTGGTTTCTCAGGCGTCTCAACCACGTCTGTTTGCTCAACCTTGACCGAAACACCGTTGCCTTTAACGGGAGTTTTTGTTGTCACATCTGCATGCTGCTCTTCTGTCATCCGAAAGTGTTCATCACGAAAGCTCAAGTCTTGACGGCGAAGGTGGTCCTGACACAAACAGAACGCTGAAATGTAATAAATGTAAAGTCTTAGTGACAAAAATGATCGAACATAACAAGAACAGATTGCTAAAGGGAGGAAACTTGAGCTGTTTGTTGTCACAGATCTGAACATTCCATGCAATCATATCTTGAAAGAAACATGGAAACCTTGAACTTGCATCTGAACTGGGTAATCAAACTGAACACTGAAAACTTGAAAACTGAAAAAATGCACCACCAAAAAATGAGATCAGCGGTCCTGAAGAATCTTTCGTTCCTCAAGAGAAGGTGCTTTGATGGTGTCTGAGCCCTCAACAACTCGGTTGTCAACATAGTGTTCCCTCTCGTTGCTCTTCACTTCATGGGCAGGGATCCACAATCGCAGTGCCCCTCGAAACCCCTTGCTGTCCCGTTCAATTTGTGGATCTTGATCATACTCTCGCCACATCTCCTTGCTTTCTTCATCATCCAAACCCAAGACGTTTTCACAATGTTTGTAGAAAGCCTTTTCAGTCATTGGAACTTCACCCCTGCTGTCCTTCCTCCCAACCCTCTCACCCGTGATCCTCAAGAATTGGGTAAAGTCAACCAAACCTTTCTTCCGCATTTCTGGAGGGTTATCACGGGCAAAGGTGTCAACAGCTTTGCCAGCAAATGAATCATCCTTCATTGCATCATCGAAAGCCTTCTTTTCTTCTTCTGTGATGTTCTTCCTTGACCGTCTTTGATACACCATGTTATCCCAAGCCCTCTTGTGATCATTGGCTGCACAAAAACGGGACCCCGGGTACTTTGGAAAAGGGCAGTTTGGACAAATGCAGCTGGTAACAGGCTCTTTCTTTCCGCCAGCGCCTTTGGTTTTGGTCGACTTCTCTGCCTTACTCTTTGTCTTCGCCTTCGCCTTTGACTTTGCTTTTGCCTTTGGCATTACCACGTTTTCATCCTGCTCCCATTCATCTGCCTGCTGCTCCTGTTCAGGTTCGGCTGACATATCTGCGCCATTTGGTGATGACATTACAAGGCAGCACGGAAAGTCACAACTTTCAAGGCAAAGACAAAACTAACTACCTGTGATCTCAAGCCTTCACATACCAAATCGATATAGAAGATTTGAATATATGAAGATATGTGCAAACAACTCAGCAATCAGCAAACCACAAGAAAAGACTGAACGGCTGATACAATTTGAACTTACTTGTCAATCTTCAATGATCACAAATCACAAATGCAGTTTGTCAAAAACAAATGTTGACTAAGTGACTCAGTGACTACAGTCTAGCACCAAACTTTAACGGTTAATTTGGTAGATTGGAATTTCTTATTCCAAGGGAAAAAACTCACCATACCACCCAGCTCATGCTCCCTCCTTTTCTCTTGGCATCTCAGTTTCCACGATATGTCATCTCATGGTCACTGAAAAAAAACCTGGAGGCAGTTTCATGCCATGTGTGAAGTCTGGCTTCGCTCCCCTACCCAACACTGTCCTGGTCCTGAATGTAGCCCCTACAGAACTCGGAACACCTGACCCTGATCATATCAATCACAACGACGCCTCTTGTCACCATACTCTGGTTCAGGCTCCAGCATGGAAGACATATCAGAAGAGTCTGAGTCAGAGTCTGAAAACAAATTCGGAGGAGAGCCAGGAGAGCCGGGAGAGCCCACTGTTGCATCTGACTTGATATCACAATCAGACTCAGAATCCGAATCCCCTGACTCCGTTGCATCATCATCTCCAGCTCCATCTGGATATGAGATGTCAACCACCAAAGGCCCAGGCACACCTTTTTCTTGCGGGGCATGGACAGGGCAAGCGTCTTGATCCAAACGGCCATCTGCCAAAGGAAGAAGCCGCTTAAGCTCGGGCTTGGCTTCTTGGGTTGCCTGAGCCACATCAGGCCTTTGCTGCATGCACCGAGCATTCTTGCGAACAGGCGGTGGCGGAGGATTGTCATGCATATGAAGGCAAAACCTCCTAGCATAAAGGAACGCTTGATTGATGTCAGACTTCCCATCAAAGAAAAAAGTCTTCTGCCTGTTCTGACGCTCTGCCCTGATGACTCCTCGCAAATCAACCATCACCTTGGTGGTGTCTGTGATCTCCACCCTGTAGGAATACCGTCCCAGCGGAGGGTTGTCAGGAATGCCACATTTCACCAGGCCATCCAAAAGCGGGTAGAACCTTTGCAACAGATTGCCATAGCGGTACACGAACCGCAAAGGCTGATCTCCAGGCTCGGCCTGTAAGCAGCAGAATTCCAAGTAGGCTTGCAATAGTGACACAATTACTCTGCTACCACTGACATCTAAAATCTTTGGCACGTCGGAAAACAGAAAGACACCTCTTGAAACAAGAACCAGATGACAAATGATGATATCTGAATATATCTGATAGAACCTATTCAAATTCAAACAACACCAAGCTGATTGCACCTGCGGCACTTGAGCTGCTCCTGCAGCTTCCTGTGCTCTTGCACCTTGAGCGACGATTTCCTCACCAAAAAAGTTCCGCTTTGGGTATCTAGGCATCACGGCTGGACAACAAACTGCCTGAGCAAAACACAAATCTGACTAACTGTTTGGGGCTTGAACCTGTGCTACAACGACAAACTCACTTGAAGTGTGAAGCAGCTTTTCGTGTTGGTCCCGGTAGTCCTGTCCCATGTCAATGCAAAGCCCTTTGGCTGTTGAAAAAAATCTCTATTATTCTACAACCAACAGCAATTTAAGTGCGATGCAATGCATGGCTGGCACACAACTATCTAACCATGAAGTACATACTGCAAACTCTGCTTTTCTCAACTGATTGAAATCTTCTTCAAGCTAATGTGCCCCGCCCCAATTTGAGACCTCATGGTGAGGCCCCAATCACTAATCACTATACCAAACTAATCACGATCAGAATCTGAATCCGTGTGTGTGGACACTGACCTACACACATGCCTAGGGTCCTTCCTAGCCGCATTGCAGAAAACATACAATTGCCAAGCAAGAATTGCTGGGATTGATTGGCAGTTTCCTGACAACTCCTTAATCCCTTTTTCAGGAAGTGCTGCAACAAAGTCGGCGAGAGGCCATTCAAACCTTGGCCTGAATTTGGCACTCACATGAAATCCCAAAGCTGCAAAACGATCCATGTTCATTGCGAATCGCCCAGTGTTTAACTCAAGAATTGTGCCATGTCGCAAAAGTACTGGAAACATTGGCCCAAAGTCTGGACCAGGGCTGCTAGGCCAATGATCCAAATCACAAAAGAAAGTGCCATCCATCCCTTGGTGTTCATCTTTCAACTCCTGATACTGTTCCAAACGTTGCAATTGCCCTGGCGTGAGGATTTTTCGATAAAGCTTTCGCCCAGCATCGGGGCAGCAACCGTGAAAACCTCTTTTTTTCAACCTCTTGTGACACCATTCATCATGGACACTCACATCTTCTTGCAAGAAAACACTGCCACTGAGCTGACATGATTTCCCGAAAGTAGATTGGAATTCCCTTTTCACATCTTCAGGATTTGTAGGCCCAAGCCAAACCATAGTTTCATGAGACAAGCCTGCTGACAAGACTCGGTCACGAGAAGTTGGCCACCCAAGCATGGAAGGCCCCAAGACCATGTGAACCACATGGTGAGAAACGCTCAGCGGTTCTACCAGACAACTTCTCACAGCAAAGTGTGGTGTGCACTCTTGGAAAAACATGTCTTCCTGCCCTCTCAAAGCTAGTTCCTTTCTCTGGGCAAGCCAGCAGCCCCAAGCATGTTGACTGACATGCGCAGTCCTTGCTCTTTTTCCCTCTGTACTCCACCCCTGGCAGCAATTACCAGCGCTACTGATGATCAAGGAGTCAGAACTTATGCCTTGGCCGGCAAAATGTTTTTCATCCAGGTGAGAGCGAGGCTTGTTGACCACACACTGTCTTTCATGCACCCTGCAGTAGTCGGTGTGGTCCTGGCAAAAACTGTCCGCTTTCAAAGGTTGTGTGTTGGGCACAAGCTTCATGAATGGAAGACTGGAAGATGAAAGACATGAAGACAGAACACTACTACACCATAAGGATTTAATACTTTGATCGGTTTGGTAAACCCGTTCAGTTGCCCCAGGTTGACTGTCTAGTACAGAAAGGCCACCTTGAAAAAACAGAAACCATGAAAACACCAGCAATCATTAAGAACTTCAAAACTGTGATCAGATGATCTACAAGAGGAAAACAAAATAACAGCGGTTTGAAACAAGTCTTCAGCTAATGATGACATAACATGACTTAGCATGCTGTCCTGGTCGACTGCCCAATTGCTATTCTGGAGCAACCAACTGATGATGGTGTCATAAGCATGTTGACGGGTCTCAAGTGGATCATCCTGATTGGGCGAGGCAGCATCACACCATTCCTGGGCATCAGGGTGAATTTGGCTCCTGATGTCTGTGAAGACACAAGACCATGAGTCATCCTGGATGCTGGATGAATGTAACAAAACATCTTGACAAAGCAAATCGCTGTCACATGTTTTTGTCACCATGTGTGGAACATGAACTGAACAATGATCTCTCAAAGCTTCAAAGAGAAGACGTTTGGCTTCCCTTTCAGCAAAAACACCAGAATAGTCACTGTGCTCAACAACACCCCGTGAAAGCAAGGCTTTGCAGCGATCCTCCCATTCACCATGAACGAAAGCATCCTCAAGGATTGAAGCAGGAAAGTTGAAAAGTTCTTCCGCTGTACTCGGACCTTTTGGGAGATGCTGCTTGGAAAGAATATCCAAAATGGAACCTTTCTTCCATTTTCTTTTCAAGCCTTGTTTGAGCTCACCTTCAACAAACCAACCATCATCACAAGACATCCCCTGAAAGGAGAACCCCAATATGTTCTAATCACACCTAACTGTTCAGCCAAAATGCGCGTTCACAGCTTGAAGACGTGGAAAGTGAAACACCAAAACATCAATACATCTTCATCGCTTTTAAAACAAATGGTAACATCTCAAAAAAAACATTGGCAGCCCAGCAAAAATTCCTGCTACAAAAGCATACTAGTCTTACTCGCATGAAATTCCCGCCGTAAACCAGAAAACAACCATATGAAACCAATAAAAACATTTTCTCTAAGCGTTCACGCATTCCCAGACAAACTCCGCAGATTTTGGTCTGTTTCCGCCAACTTTTACAGGGAACCCTCGATTTTGATGGGACAGAGCGCAAACCTCAAAGCGAACGAAAGCGCACGAAAGTGCACGAAAGCATCATAGTGCACGAAAAGTTCCCCCAATCTGACTCGAGCCCAACCACTAAATCTCAGCCCCCAAAACGTAACAACATCGATAAACCAAGTCATGACCATCAAAATTCCATTGATATTCTAGAGATAAAACGTTAGATAAGTTAGAGTTTTTCAGCCGCTCAGAGCCATTTCTGTTCGAGGAACATTTGTTAAAAATGCCTGAGCACGAAATGCACGAGAGCGCACGAAAGCGCACGAAAACTTGGTCTGAAAAGCCATCCAAAATGTAAGGATTTTGAAGAAATGAGCTCCCTGCCTGTGGCAGCCCTCCCTGAAACCCACCTGCCTGAAAAGAGCCTCAAAAAAGAAGAAAAAGCTTAGAAAAGCCTACCTGCAAAGAATTCGGTGAAAATTAGCCCGCCCGCCGCCAACCAGTCCGCAGACCAGATGCGCCCAACTTTTTCTCTAAGTACCAGGGATCATGCACGAAATCAGTCCTTGTACCACGAAAGCCACCAAAAGATACTAAAAGCACATTTCCTGCTAGGCGGCAGAACTAATCAGTCCATCTAAGGGTGGCAAGGTGCCGGCTTTCCAAGCAGGAATCACATGAGTGTCCCAAAGCTTGAAATGTTCAGCAGAAGTGGCACAGGTCACCCCCAAGCTGGCCCAATACTTCAAGCAATGCAGCACAACGTCTGGGCCACCAAAAGTCACAGCACGTTTCTTGGTGCATGCCCGCTCTACATTGTGACTTGTGCAACCACAGCGAATCTGAAAATTCTTTGGTGGTTCATCCACTGGCCCCACTGGTGTTATCAAATGATCACCCCACCAAAAAGATCTGTCTGTAATCTTCTTCGCTCCAGGTTTAGGTTTTGCTTTGGCAGCAGCAGCTTTTGGCGCGGCTTCTGCATCTCCAGCCGCATCTGCCTCACTGGAGCTGGCACTTGAGCTGGAGCTATCTGATTCCGACTCTGAACTTGAACTTGAGTCTGAAGAAGATGACTTGGACGATGATTCGGGGCAGGCTCCAGCAACAGGTGGCCCAGGTGGCTCATCATCTGATTCATCTGATTCTGAATCACTTATGCCTACATCATCAAGCTCATTCTCAGAATGTCCATCAGGCTCTCCAGACTCTCCTGGACTGACTGATCCAGAGACAGGGGCACCACCACCGACCTTCGTTTTTTTTTCACCGGTTCAGCTTCTCCAGCCTTCTTTCGTTTCTTCTTCTTGTCCCCTTTCTCCTTTTCAGCCGGCCACAACTCATCAGAAACATGGGTCAATCTTTTTCGAATTCTGGTGGGCTTCTTTTTTTCTTCTACATCCATGCCCAACAACATTTTGTAAACGTCATCTGCTGCACCGAAAGGCACTTCCTTGATGTGATCTGGAGTATCTTTTTTGGCCACCATTTCAACAAGGGCAAGCAAATAGTAGTGGCTGACAAACGTTCGACCTTCTTGGGTGTACCAAGCTTTGCAATCTTCTTCTGCTCCAAGAAGGAATGACTCCAAGACGTGTTTGTGTTTTGACTTTTTCAGCAATCTATGTTTCTTGGGGGTCAGAATTTGATGTGACCAGCCCTGTGCATCTAGCTCCAGCAAAAGTTGATAAGTGGAAGCTTCACGAAAGTCACCCGTGTGCCTCCTCAAGACCTTCTTCTGCCCATGTAATACAACGCCTTGTTTCAACCTTTGGTGGCCCAATTCTGTGAGTTTCCAGGGGGGGCCGGCAGCAAGACCTTCTTTACAAAGCAGCTCCAAAGCATCATGAATTCCCTGACCCATGTCCTTTGTTAAAGCCAGGCCATCAGGTGACTTCAGCAGGTAACGTGCAGTTTCCAAAACATGAACTTTCATATCAACCGGCAAAGTTGACATGAACTGGTTGTCGAACCGGTGGACTATCTTACTGTCATCGGTTTGCCACATGAACAAACACTGGAGTTCAGATAGACTGAGTTGGCTGACATGCAAAGCTAGTGGCGCAGTCACACATGTGCCACCTTCTCCAAGATTTGCTGCTTCAAGTGAAACAATGAGTTCTTTTTTGCCACGGTTGAAATGAAGGATGCTGTGCAACTGGACTAGCCACATCCCAGATAGTGACGCTTCTTCTTCCACATGTGTTCTTCTGAAACGACTGGGTTGCAAATGCAAGACCGAACCAATCACAAACTCTTGTGACAAAGCATCACCACCACCATCCAACAAATCAGCCACTGGAACAACAAGCCCCATAGCACTCAAGTCCTCTTTTGTGGTGGCAAGTGGGCAACCGGGTTCCCACTCCAAAGAATCAAACTCACCTTCTGCTGCAAAAGCCGGTAAAGCAGGCAAATTGTCACGCCCAGGAGACAGCAAAGATATCACTGAATGCATGGTGTTCCTGTTGAACTTCATGCTGAAAAACATCTTAGCGGAAGCTGTTTTACGCACATCATGCAAAGCCAAAACCCTGCGTACTTCCACACTACCATCTGGGATTGCATCCGTTGATAGCGTAAGCTCTCTTCGCTTAATGTACGTCTGCTGCACCCTCTGAGGCAGCTCAAGAGTGTACTTGCAATGCGGATCATCATGATAGATCACTGAAAAACCAACCTTTTTCTTCACAAAGGTCTTGGGGTTGATCCAACCACATTTCATGAGCAAGTCATCTTTGAACCCCAGTTGCTGAGCAGCAGCACGACCATTCGATACTCTGCCCATGAGATCTGCCAATTGTGAAGCAGACTCAGGACAGGCACGAAGGTGCGCTCTGATCTCAGGCAGCCTGTGGGACAAACTTGTGTATGCAGCGCTGTGATGTGGAGCATGTTGGGACGCCTTTTTCGTTCGAGCATGCTGCCCCTCAACTCTCCAAGCTGATGTGAACATCAACCTCATCTCACATGCAATGACACGTAAGGGGTCAAGCACCTCGCTCTCAAACCAAGCACCACCAGATGCCAAGAAAGCATGAACTGCCGCCATGTTGTTCCTGATGAATTGAATCTTTGGATGGGAGGAATCTGAGTTTAAGCATTTGCGGAGACAATGTGTGCGAACCCTGGGGTCCCAATGCGCCAAGCCGGCCAAAACATGAGGGGCTTGGGTCCAAAAGCCTAATTTCAAAACATATGTGGACACCAAATGTTGTCTGGCTACTTCAAAGTCTTTCATGAGCTGCATGACCTCATCATCAGCAAGGCCTCGAGGAAGTTGAAGCTCTAATGTTGTGGCACGTGCTTGAAATAGCGATTGGACTAAATCAAAAAACTCACCAGATGCAAGCTCAGCACACCGGCGTCCTCTCAGCGGGCAGGTCTCAGACAGCTTCTCTGCTGTCTTGTCATCAGCATGGAGCATGTCGCTGTGGCATACACAGCCATTGACAAACCGAACTGCTTGCCGTTGGACAACAGCGACTTGCAAGAGCACTTTCAAAGAACCCCAAAAAAAGTCAGAGGAAAGCGCATCATCTACAACACGCAAATTCACCCCATACTCCGGGGAACTTTCCGTTTCACCTGGCCGTGCTGTGGGAACCCCGTTGTCTGTAAAATCATCTGTGTTTGATTTTTCTTTCCCAAGAAATTGAGCCAAGTTCCAATGACTCTTCAAAGCAGGCTCCAACTTGTTCACCTCCTCTATTGCACTAGCTATTGTGTTCCAGCGTTTCTCATGTACTGTAATGGTGAATTTACGGATCTCATCATGGTACGCAATAGCTGGCCCTGACTGGAAACACATTTCAATCAGTTGTTGTTTGCTCTCCCGCCCAGACAGTAATGAACATATGGACTTCAGGGCTGCAATGGTTGGCGCATAGCAATCAACTACATCTTCTAAATAATTTGTTGCATTGTGGATGATGTGCATCATGTCAGGGCCCTCGAAAACAGAATCGAATGAAACAACACCATCTCCACCAGGAAAGTCGGGTTCCAATTCATCGTCATCCATGAAAAAATCCATGTCACACGCTGCAAGTTCTTCCGCAAACATCTCATGATCGGGCTTCGGCTGTTGATCGCTGGAGTGGATGTAGGGTAGGAAAGTTTCAAGCGGACACTCTGAAACCCTGCTAATACCGACCTCGGTTCCATAGTCTGTGTGAATACTTACAATGGATTTGCAAAGCTCAATCAAAGACTCACGTGATGAACACAGAAGGGCCAAAGTATGTAAGAACACCCGTGTCTTTGCTGCAAGGTTTGTTCTTGAATGGGCCAGCATGATGATGGGGGCTACATGCCAATGAATAGTACTCGAAATCCTGGCCACCAATGCCTGATCCTCCTCCATGCGGTCTGGCTGCAACAGCTGGTCCAGGCTCAGCAACACGTTCCCCTCAAGCTCAACCATGTCCTGTGGGAGTTTGGGAAGCAACTTGATCGTAGTAAGGAAGGAAGGAATCAATCAAGGCAATGGAGATGATACCAGGAAAAATGTACATGACTGATCACGTGATCTCAATTTGCAGTGGTTGGTTAGGTTAAGTGGATATGGTTGGGTTCAGACTCAAACACTGAAACTTATAACTTGTAACCCCTTATTCTGGCTTCTGGTTGGATCCAAATAAATAACAATGACTGTGGTACTTTGGCATCCACTTGATATGCGCTTCCTAGCCAGTCATACTTTACAGTCATACATCTCATTCTCCAGTCACCAGTCTCAGTCTACTTTGGAACCCAGGCAACTAGCAAAAGTAACTTACATTGACAAACAGACACAGCTAAACATACTAATACTATGTTTGAATTTGATCAAGTTCTTCAAGCACAAGAGAACGAAAACAATACAATTCATACATCAACGGATCATCAACCTCGTACCTTTTTTTCAAGTCCGTCAAAAAGTCAGAATGAGTCAGTTGACTCACTTCAGTCCAGCTTCATCTGTTGGGTCCCTGAGCCCTGGGTCACTGTTCAGAAAGGAGACAACTCCCGCATGCTGCTTGACTGCTGTACAAGACTGAACAGCATGAACAGCAGCAGCAACAATGTAAGATACAGATACATCTGAATCATCTGAAATCCTAAGTGCCAGATTCTTGGTCACCTTGCAAGAGACCTGCAACTCCAAGAAAAAGAGCTCTCAAGGAGTCCCTTCTACCTTCAAACTGTTGCTGTTGAAGTTGAAATTGCAATGGCGGCGGCATAGGTTGCTTCGGCCAAGCAGGAACAGGCGGCGCAGGAATTTGCTTCGGCTGAGCCTGCATCTGCTGAGTCTGAGTTGGCAATCTTGGTGATTCTGGTGGAGGTTGAGGGGGCGCTTGATCAACTGGCTGATCATGCTGACTCTGACCCTGCCGTCGCTGATCTGGCTGAACCCTGACCCCCCCTCTACCTTCTGGATAGCCAAAAGGAAAATCGCCGCTATCCACCATGGTCCGACTCTTCCTTGTTGCTGGTTGATGACCCGATCTGTGAACACGACCGGGACTTGGACTGGCCACTCTGCGGACATGACCTCTGGCTTGTTGCCGTTCCTGCTCCAACTTCTCCTCCTTATGGTGGCGACGTGCTGAATCTGCAGGAGCAGGTGGAGCTGGTGGAGCTGGTGGAGGGCAGCTAGGCCGAGCTTCACGACGCGACCTTGACCTGGCGCGGTTGCGACGCTTCTCACGCGCAGTGGCCTTGTCATAGCGGCCCCTGCCATCACCATAGCGATCACGACTGCTCTGGCCATGATGACGTGGGAGCTTCAAAGGGCTCCGAGACCGTGGCCGACTGTGGAGCTCAAACCTTTGACGGTGAAGATTTTCTTCCGGTGATTTGCTTCTGTTTTTCAAGCCTTTGTCATCCTCACTACCCTGGCAATGCCATGAATGTTGTTGCCATGACCAATCATTGTCTGCTATCCACTTAAAGCACCGCTGGCATTGCTTCCGCAAACCAGTGCTGCCTTGACGTGTTTGGCATCTAACGCTTGTCTCCAAGTGAGCCCGAAGAGCACTGTCACCATTTTTCAACCATTTGTCACAAATCTTGCAGCGGACTCCCTGACTAGACGCCAGTGCCGCAGCATGTTGAGCCTGCTGCTCCGGTGTTGGAGCTGCCGCAGGCGGAGCTGCCTCAGGCGGAGCTGCCGCAGGCGGAGCTGCCTCAGGCGGAGCTGCCGCAGGCGGAGCTGCCTCAGGCGGAGCTGCCGCAGGCGGAGCTGCCTCAGGCGCCTCAGCCTGAGCTGCCACCTCACTGTCCTCCTTCGGCTTGCTGTCATCACCAGTTCTTGAAGAGTCAGATGCTTCATCCGTGTAATAGGACGAATAGTCTGAACTGAGGGAAACGCGTTTCATGGCAGGAAAGAAAACTACCGAATGTGAAAGGCCAAAATTCCAAACAAGACAATGTCCAAAAAAAACATTCATGAAGAATGAACTGGCCCATGCCAGTAGATTTGAGAAACCTCGTAGGCCCTTTGCAGTTGATTATAGTTGTTAGTGAAATTGACTTATCATGGGTGACTGCGTGAATTCACACTGGAATGAGCTGCTTCTTGGGGCCCGGCCACCACCATCAACAATCAACAAGCCTCCATGAAACATGTGAAGTGAAATGTGAATGTTCTGTGGAATGCTTCCGAATGACTTGAAGTGGTGCGGTGTTGTTCCCCTCAATCTGACATGACTAGAACAACGATCAAAGAAAAATCATAGAATCTATTGACTGACCAAAATGCTATAGTTCCCTGACTCCTGACGCCCCCCAAACAACGGTGAGTGGTCCTTGTGCAAGTTGACAAGGCGTGTCACGTCAACAAAGTTCAGCACCGTCACCTGGTACTCCTGCTTTGCCTGCCACGTTGCATCTGTTTGAACATACACTCGCAGTCCACCACCTCCACCAGCAAGCAATCTAGACATGACCCATTCTCTTGTCAGAAGCATCCATGCTACATCTAAGCGAGCTCTCACCCTGGACATGGTAGATATACTTGGGACCTTCAACTGACCTGAATCATCACTACCTTCTATGAATGCCAACGTGTCTGCTGCAACTCGAGGGGGTAAAGCGACTTCACAAACATGTTTGATCATATCCCTCAAATCTTTGTCATTCTGCAACGCACCAGTCACCCACACATATTGGAGAAGTTTGATCGCACCGTACTTGCGAGCTTTCAAGAACACATTGTTGTTTTGATTGAAATGGTTTTCTGAAACTCTGTCGCCCTGTAGAGCCTGTGCCGCTGACATCAGATCAACCTGAAGCTGCTTTTTGGTTTCCTCTGTTGGAAGCCTGCAATGCTGAAATACCACTTCGTGAACTGTTTGCAAAAGCTTGAGCAAACGTTCTTTGCCTGCCCTGGAAGCTACGTTGTACAAGTCTACATTTCTGCCATCTAAGTCATCTGAGCATTGCTTAATGGTGCGATGTGATTGAAGCACCGCAAATGCATCACGTAGGTTCAATAGATTGTTTGACGTATCTTCAAACAAGACTTGTCTCACATTCCAGCCAGCCACCAAGTCCATGGTTTGCAAAGAATCTGGAACAGCAACCTTTGTCCAAACGTTGTTTGCTATCAAAAACGCAATTGCTTTCGGAACTTTGAGAGCCAGGGTAGGAATGTCCCCGTTGTTCCAAGAACGCCAAACATTCAGGCTAGCTTCGTCAAGTCCAATGACATTAGCTGCAAACAAACGCTGTGCCCAAACCGCATCCAAATGGAAGAAACAACTTTTCCTCCCTGTTTTCTTTGAGAGCTCTGATGTTTGAACACGGAACATAACTGGTTTTGTTTTCAGTGCCCTGAAATAAAAAAGGCCCAGACTTTGACATGAAGAAACACCATCCCCGCCCAAAAAATTCCATATGTTGAATTGAGCCTGCATTTCTGGGCACAAAGGCAACAATGCGTGGTGTTGGGCCAAAGGTTCTATAAGCATCAAGCCTACAACTTCGTTCCCAGCCACAAAACGACTCACTATTGCCCCTGGCTCTAGGCCATGGCGCTCTTCAAAGTCCTGCAAACCGGAGCGCACCTGTGGATCAGACTCTGCTTCTGAGTTGATCCATTTGTGCTGAACCCGGTGTCCCGCAGCTGCCCTTTTGCCATCACCAAAGGATACCAACCAAACAACTGTGTAAGTGTGAGGCCCCCCCATGGCATGAGTCATGAGAAGGCGTCTCTTGTTTCCTACATACAAGGAATGGAGCGTCTGAAACACAACAGCACGGCACAATTGTTTTTGAACATAGGTTCCTGGAAATTTTGAGATTGTTAAGTTTTAATTTGAAGTTTAAAGTTTGGTGGTGGCACCCAAATTTGTTAACAACTGAATTGCAAAAATGCATCAATGTATCCAGTCAAAAAAATCAAACATCATGAATTGA
Source organism: Breviolum minutum Mf 1.05b.01 (assembly GCA_000507305.1). NCBI lineage: Eukaryota > Dinophyceae > Suessiales > Symbiodiniaceae > Breviolum > Breviolum minutum. The sequence continues at coordinate 92,695 of DF239651.1, forward strand.
TCAGGATCCATCATGCTAATGTTTTTCTTTCTACACCATGTTTTTTCCACACTGCAACCGTCCATACAAACCTGCGAACCGAGAGAAACACGCAGCACAGTGCACAGGGGCAGATTAGATTTGAATGGAGTCCTCTCCAGTGCAGTGGCAACTTACTGAGTATTGGTTGGGGTGTCAAAGAGTGAAGAAAAACACGGCTTAAAGTCAACGAGTATACATATAACACGAAATATTGAAATATCTTATTACACAGTTCACTTTCACAGCTTTATGAGTTCAAAGTTCTAAGTTCGATGTTTTCACAGGTCACACAGTTCAGTTTCACGCCCCTAAAAAAGGTGTTCAAAGTTGATATTTAGAACAAAGAGGCAAAGAAGGCTAGGCAGCAGCGTTTTTTTCTAAATACGTTCTGTCATTTTCTAAATACGTTTGGGAAATGGGAAAAAACGCATTTCATCAGGAATGCCTCCATTTTTCATGCTTGAAAAAAGGAGAGCTGAGTTTTGCAAAGCCAGCACAGCACAAACAAAGAAGCTGTAAAAGCCACGACAGAATTGACAAGCGAGCAAACATGAACACAAAGTCATTGGTCTACCTTTTTGATTTAGCCACTAGCAGCTGGCCAAAATTATGGGGAGGGTGGGAAGGGTGTGGTCAAGCCTTAACTTGAGCTTAGGTCGCTGATAGCAAGCTTTTCAACACTTTGGTTTTTTTCTGCCTCATTTGTTGAGGAAACCGCATGGGCAAAGAAATAAAGAAAGTTACTACACATTCCTCCTTAGTAATTAAAATCTTGTCCTCTGCCTTTTCGGTAGTAGCATCTCCATCCATTGCTCTGGCTAAATCGTTTCGAAGGGTGATTACTTTTGTTGATTCCTTCCAGAAACCAAATGTTGCCTGATGCGGCAAATGCCGCGAATCTTGAAAATAAGATGTGTAAGTGTTGACAACGTCTGAAAATGCCTTAAAACATCTGAAACTGCCTGTCAAGTGTTCAAGTGTTCAAATACAACGGGGGTGGCAAAATGCACAGCTGTGGCTCGTGCCAAATGCCTGCCTTTTTTCTTGTCCAGGATTTTTGGCGCGACTAGGTGGGACATCAAGCAAAAAAGGCACCCCCTTTTTTGTCCAGGATTTCTGTCCAGGATTTTTGGTAAGCAAAAAAATGTTGCACNCATGTGAAATGCTGCGAGACATTTTTCTATACGTCCATTCTTAGGGCCAACATGGGTGAAACATGGGTGAAACTTGTGAAATGCTGTGAGACATTTTTCTATAGGTCCATTCTTAGGGCCAACATGGGTGAAACATGGATGAAACTTGTGTGAAATGTTGTGAAGCATTCCTACATACCAATTTTCAGCAAAATCAAAAAAGCCGAAAAGAGAAGAGAAAAAGCCCAATTGCAGAGATTCAGCCTTATTCATAGCCTGAGTCATCATCACCACCAGGAAGGGCACGAAAATCTCCAACATCCAAGCGAGGTCGCCGAGCAGCAGGTTCAGCAAGGTCTTCATCCATAGCCTCTTCATCTTCATCCACTTCATCAATGTTCCGCTTGTTGAGGCGGTCCAAGTCAAGGAATCGAGTCACACCACGGGACTTCAGTGAGGCCACAGTGACGGGCCACTTCCAATCCACCAATGGTGGTCTCAACTGACCTGAAGTCTTGCCTGACGTGGTGAGGGGCACAACGAAGGAGTTGGGTGCCATGAGAAAGCCAGTAGACATAGGGTTTACCTTCGGAGTCATCTTCACGAAGAACCACCAAGGCAGGACCAAGCCATCGGATTTTGACCAAATCAGCTTGTCTGGCATCACGCCAGTAAAAACAGCTCTGACCTGGATGCAACATCACATTCTGACCTGCATAGCGTCGCAAAAGGGCACGCCGTAGACGGCGATCAGCATCTGCCTTGACGAGGGCCTGTTTGGCTGCAGATCTCCTTTGCAAGGTGAGCTCGAAGTTGGCAGAACCACTGAGTTGAGCAGGGCTGAGTCCTTCAGAAGTGAGGTCACCAGGAAAGTTGGGCTGAAATCCAAGAACCCATTGAGATGGAGAGAATCCAGCAACGGTCGGTGAGGAATTCACCTGAGGCAGCACGTAGGCCAAGCTTGGCGGATGCCATCGACCGATGAAAGTCCAAGGTCGGTCATGTAGATCTCGATGGCCTTTCTCAAGACAGCATGTCGTCGTTCCACCAAGCTAAGGCGGGTGTGAGCTTCACCAGGAGCCATAGTATGCTTGATGTTCAAGCTTGAAGACCAGTTGAGCATCTCATCAGAAGCCCAACCACGACCTTCATCAGTAACCAGCTCTTGAGGGCAACCGAAATGTCTGATCCATCCCCTTTCCAGGGCGTGAAGAAAAATCCTGGGTTCTCTCACCGTAGATGACGGAGGCCGCCTGGTACTTGGTGGCGACATCAATCATGCTGAGGATGGGAAACTTCTTCTCAGACAGCTCACTGCAATTTCTCATTGAAGGTGGTAGTAGGGGTTGTCTGAGCAGGCGACGGAGAGTTGGGTTTGTGGTATCGGCTGCATGCCACACAATGGAACTTCCGAGCAACTTCAAGAATCATCTCAGAGGCTCCACGGCTGGCCAGCATCTCGGTGAGCTTCTTGTTGTCGGGGTGTCCAAGATTACGATGAAGTCGTTGAACTGTACTCACTGCTTCAGCCTTATTCTCTGTGAGCAGTTGAACAATTCCACTCATCTGCTCTTTCTCTTCATTGACGGCTCCGACGAAATCGGTCAAGACAGGGGACTCATCGAAGAGCAGACAGGCGGTGAGAACTGCAGCAAGTCCAGGCTGGTAGTCCTCAAGGTATTGAGTCCGACGGCCAATTCCAGGGGCATGACCTTCTAAAGGGCAGTGAGGATGTGTTCCATCACATCTCTTGCTCATCTCGTTGTAGAGGTAGCGCTTGGTAGTCAAGATTGCTGTTGGCTTCTTCACAAGTTTCCAAAGTCCATCGGTGTCCAAACAGCGACTGCCAAACTGGCATTGATCGAGCAAGGTGTGAAATCCAGGTAGGTTGCGAAGGGCACGGGTCTTCCAGGAGAGGGCGTGCATAGGTTGCTCAAGGTGCGCATGAGCACCATTTCGGACTTGGGTCAAGTAGGCCTTCTTCACGAAGTTGAGGTGGATCTCATGGTGCCATTCACGGTATTCTTGAAGGGCAGCTTTCTGCTCAGGTGTTCTAGCAGCGAGGCTTTGCATCAAACTCCAGGGACCACACGTTGGTGCAAGTAGAAGCTCATCCGGAATTTCAGCTTGAAGTCGAGATAGGAAAGCGTCCCTGTGGGTTTTCAGGTCGAAGTCCCACCCTGTTTCATAGCTGAAAGTCTCAACTCGGGCACCCAGGGTTTCAGCCAAGCTTGAGGTCCTCGCATTTCCACAGTAGACTTCCCAAAAGGGCCGAACATGAAGTTCACTGGTGACGTAGGAGTGAAGGTCATTGTGCATCTCCTTGAGGAGTCACCAGTGCTTGTTCTTCCTGCTCAAACTGTTGCATAGAGCAGGGATTGGGGTCCACTTCACCATCAGCTGCCACAATGAGGTCGAACTGAAAGTCCAAGTTCGATAAATCCAAGTCCTCAAGTGGCTCCCACAGCGGTAGGAGATACTCCCCATGAAGTCCAAGGGTAGCAGGCATCCAAGGTCCATCACGATAGCGAATCGCTTGACGAGAGAAGGCCAGGTCTATTCCAAGAGCTTCGATGATGGGGCGACCACAAAGGAGTGGAGTCTCACCTTTCACCAAGAACACTTGAGCACGACCAAAGACACCTGAGACACCCAATGACTCCAGCTAGAACCATCGCCACCGAACTGAAATCGACGGCAGCACCTGTTGAACTCAATCTTTTCCACAGGGTAACCATGGAGCTTGAGGTAATGGAGGTACCTCGACAACGGTCCATAGCCACATAGGAAAGCTGATGCCCCAGGATCAAGAAGAGTGACATCATGACGTTCTTGTCCAGAGGAGTCCACAAAGGTCACATGGGCGTCCTCAAACTTTGCCATAGCTTCCAGTGACGCTGCTGAACGTTTTGTGAGCAAAGTGTCCAGGCTTGCCGCATCTAAGGCAAGTGAGAGCCTTTCCTCGCATCCTTGTCTCGTGAGGCTTTGGTGGAGGCTTGTTGTACTTGTAGATGTTCTTTCCTTTTCCACCAGACCCTTTTCCTTTGCCACCTTTCTTTCCTTTTCCATGGCCAGGACTTCCACCAGGTGAGGATAACCCCGGACTGAGGTTACCGGCTGAAGGGTCACTCAAGGCAACCACAGGGAGAAAGCCACGAGAAAGACGAAGATCAGAAAATCTTTTCCTGGCATCAACATATGCCGCGTAGGCCTCATCATAGGTCTGAACAGGAAAAGGGGTCTCTGCCTCATCTCCAGCAGCATCATCATCCTGGTAGTAGACGGCGGTGGCATCGAAGTTCTCATCTTCATGCCAATCATCATAGGATTCTGCCGGCCACTCGGAATCCTCATAGTAGCCGGCCTCCTCATCATAGTCGTAGTAGGTCTCGTCATTCTCGTCGTAGTAGAAGCCCATCTCCTCCTCAACGTAGTAGCCACGACCTTTTCCACCCTTGCCTCGGAAGGAGAAGCCATAGGTCTCTTCCAAGGGGATCACCGCGTCAAACTCAAGGAAGAAGTCAAGTCCCCAGCCAGCAGGTAGTAGGTGAACCGCTGGTTGTAGAGCAAGTGCCAAAGGTCTCCACCGTGCGCTGCAAGCAAGTGCCGAAGAGGAACTTTGACTTGCTGGGCCGAGGATCCACACTGCTCCGCTACCAATGTTGACAAAACAGTGGTAACAACTCACCACCAAATGTCGTCCCACCACCTCACGAAGTGCAGTGGAAAACCTGAAGTCAGCGCAGCCTTTTCAGACTGCCATGCGTAGCCTATCAGGCAAGCAATCCCACCCTTAAGCCAGACGGTTAGGCGAAAGGGGTCGTGAAATCACATCTATGAGTCTCAAATCCCAGGTGCAAGGATTGCAACTAACATATATATATATATATATATATATGTATTACATATATACATATTATATACATGTGTGTGTGTGCGCGCACCATGCTAGATTAGCATAGAACATGAGCATGCAACCCTTGCAAAGTGCTGCATGTGCCAATGTAGCAGGAGTCATGATTCTACCAATCCAAATAGTGCACTCATGCATTTGAGTTGCTTCATCCCCCAAGTGTGACCTTTCTAATTGAATGATCTCTGGGATATACACACATATTCAAAAAATACGTATAAATATATATATATATAATATATAAATATGCTCAAGTAAAGCCTAAAATACGAAAAGTTTATTTTAACTTTTCATTTATTCATACACTGTCATAGCTTCTGCTTCCATTGGGCACCAATAATTTTCTGCAAAAAAGGCACTCCAAGGCCAACATTGCATCAGACAACTCGTGGGAGACCTGTTTTTTCGAGACGAGGCGCAACGGTGGCAATGCCTGGGCCTATGGCATCTTCAAAATATGCGAATGGGACGGGGGTTTCCTATGGATTTTTAAAGGTTGAGGAACAACACCTTGGGAAGTTTCAAGACATAGATTTTTTATGAACATCTTGGTAACAAAAGCATACAAAAGCTATCAAAAGCCTCTGAAGTTTCATTGGTAGGATAAAGCGATGAATTTTCATGATCAGCTTACAAAAAAAATAACAAAAGATAAGAGGATCGACTCATATTGACACCCTCAAAGTTAGGAATCCCAGGAACATGTTTCACCTTTTCGCTGGCTTTTTTTTGGAGAAGACATCCAAAGAACCCGTAGGAATCTGATGACATTTCGACTTTGAGGCAATTGGATTCCCGAAGTCCGACATCGCAAAAAGCCCCATCCATTGATCCCGTTGTACGCGGTACCCAGCACCTTCTCTGTGAGCTTCTCTACTTCTTTGTAATCAGCTTCCGGATCAAACAGCTGAATTTCAAACAAGTGGTATGCTGCTTGGTGGACTTTGATCCTGCCGGTGGTGATGTGTATCTGTCCGTGTGTGTTTAATGAGTTGGGACAAAACTTTACAAAAATTGAATGGAACATGTGCAACAAAAACACGCTCTTGTGAGGCAGTCTTTCGCAAGCTGCTGGCTGTTTCACTCTTTGGCATTCTTTGGCAGCCTAATTGCTTTCCATCCGACATCCATGCGACAACCTGGCAGTCCTGATGTAGTTCAACTTCTTCATCACCTGCTTCCACTGGTCGTTTGAAATATTCACGGCGCAACCTGCACAAGGGGAAGCAAGGCTGGAAACGATGAGAATGAAATAGAATGAAAGCAACAATTGGAAGCAAACTGGCTGCAGGATGTTGCGCAGGGGTGAAGGTCGGAGCAGTTGCAAAGTATTTCATATACATTTCACATTGACAGAGTAGAAAAATGAAGCAAATTAGTCTACATATTATTGCGGACCATGGGCAACACACTTCAATGCACATCCATATGCAAAACGTACAGAAATTCCTTTGAACAGCTAGAAACTATAATAAAAGATGAAGCAAACGGACATCTTAAATACAAAAAACGTATGTATGCATGCATGTATGTATGCATTTATTTGTTGATTTAGTCATTTGTCATTTATGATTGTATCTATCTACCCATCTACTTATCTATCTATTTATCCATCCATGCATCCATCTATCGATCTATTATCTATGGATAAATCTATCTATGTATCTATATATGTACGTGTGGAATTGGTTGAAACTCAGGCATGGTCCAGAGCGCCCTAAGCTGAACACACATGTTTGGAAGAAACTACACAAGACAAACGCCATGCAGCGGTAATATACACCTCAATGTCCCTGTTTCGTCTGAGAATTGAGGAACATCAAATGTTTGCCATGTTTGCCATGTGATGACTAAGCACTGCCGGCTGAAATACTCCTTGTTGTTGGGGGATGCTCATCCAAATTATCCCATCCGCTTCCATCCCCGCAATTGGGGCATTGTCCCATCTTCGATTTTTGTTCCAGCTTAGGAAACTGGAGGGATCGGTCAGCGATGCCATTGCCTTCACCAAGGTGGCCTGGAGAAGAAGACATGATTTTGACTGACTTGGAGTCCAAGTGGAGACACTTCAAAGATTTAAGGGTGACAAATATGACAAATGGAAAGTCACATCTTAGAAATGAACTTTTCATTTTTTCCAAAACTTGCGAGAGGGCATGACGGGGCACTTGATCCGAAAAGGCAATGGTGATAGTTTTTGAACTGAAGGCAACGCTGTTTTGCATCTTTTTCAAACGCTAAAAATCAGTGTGCTTACCATATGTTAAGGCACTGAGGACGCGGGCCTCTCGACTTAAAACATCTTTTTTTAGCCGATCTTTGCCACAACATGCCACAACAACAGCAACCAATCCTGTATTTCACCGCTGTCTGGAAGAACTTCTCGAGAGACCAGGCCACTGGCCTCAGTTAAAATCTCCTGGATGAACCCCTTCACCGAAGATACCAAGAGCTGACATACATTGAACAGTACAACATGCAAAACGTCATCAGAATTCCGAGAAGTTTTGGAGAATGATGGGATTGCATGTGCCGACAAACAATCCCAACAAAATCCTACAAAAAGCATTCACACACCCCACCAGCCGCTACCTACAACCTGTGCAAGTGGTCTCCCAAAACCGCATCTTCTTTGTGGAACCGACATCACATCGAGGTGCATCAAGCACTTTGCGGACCACGTCGTGAAAGGTTTGCCACTCCGATCGCAGCGAACACAAATGCTGCATGGAACATCGTTGGGTCAACCTTGGAGCAGGTTGAATTGCAGAAATGAAAATGCCTCGAAGGCGAGTAAATGAATGAGAAGAAAGAAATCTTGTCCCATGTGGTACTGCGTTAATACCTATGGAAACTCAGGTTTAGCAGACTCCCCTAAAAATCATTAAAAATCTATAATGGGCAAAACAAAACATGAAAAAAATGGAGAAGATTGCTTTTCTTTGGGGATGGCTTGTGTGTTCAGGTGCCAAAATCATTCTTGGATGTGTAAATCATTCTGATGTGCCACAGGACACAAGAAAGGCTTCAGAACAAAAGAATAATTTGCAATGTTCCACCTGAATTGATGAAGTAGCGTCAATTGTTCATCGTCTCAGCGCTTGATGAAACAACATTCAAAAATGTCTCCGTAGATTGGAGCTATGTAAATTCAATCTATAGGTATGAATTTGTAATGCTCAAATAATCAATTAATCAATTAGTTTTGCTTTTTTCACATTGTTGCAATCTCCACTCTGGCTGGTGCATTGGCATCTTCACTGTTAAAGTTGCGGGCTAAGGATCTCAGGAATATGCAGCCAGAGGTCACCTGGCCCAGGGGAAGCCCTATGAAGCCCTGACAAACTCTGGGGGAAATTAATGCAAATCAACCGGAAAGCACCGGTTGAAGTCGGAACTGTTGGCGTAAGACTCTCACCCCAACCTGCGGTGAGTAGGTCTAGACTGGCCACAAACTCTTCCTTCACATGCTCCAAGTGTTTCCTCGGTAGTGGCTTCACCGAACAACCTTGTACCCCTTGCACCCCCCACACAGAAGCGTGTAGGGTGCCTGGTTCGGTTTGTCAAGGTCTGCATTGCTTGCTTTGAGTTAAATTTCTTTGCACTCTTGAGACCAGTGGAACTTAAAAGTCAAATCACGAATTGTCAAGGTAGCTGTTGCTTTTCAAATTTAAGTAAATCATAGACTCAGCCCATCCCACAAACCAGGAGAATGTCCAAGAAACATCAGAGCTAGTTTAACAACCGAAAACATACTGTTTTAAAAACGGACAAAACATCTCTCCATAAGTAACGAAGGGAATCCACAACTCACCGATGTTTATCCATCTGGGTGAGCTATAGCCCATGTTGAAGCCTCCCGGTGTTTGATCACGGCGGGTGTTTCATAAATCATAGCAAACCTCAAGGGCCACATCAAACCCATCATCATCATCATCATCATCATCATCATCATGCCTGTGAAAACTCATCCGCCTTGTCACCAAGTTGCAGGGAGTTGCTACGGGTCACATTCATGATAGACCACAGTGCCTTGCGAGAGAAAAAGGCAAACTTGTGGGAATAGAAAACCTCATGCATGACGTCATGACGGCATCGAAAATGTTTTGTTAATTAGATACGATTTCATCGGATCCATGTACCTATAGATATAAAGTACACATGAGTAGAAACATACTATTTTCTTAAATCTATTGATATTCTACCTGTAGATGTCGAACGAACAAAGAGAGCTAAACGCACGATAAATGTAGAGAAGTAATCCTGTACCATCCGGGGCATGACGAAGATGACTTGATGTTGAGGACATGATGATGTCTTGCACCTGGACATGTATCGATATGTAATCAACTACAGAAAAATAGCATAGCTGCCACGTAAATAAACAAGGTATCCCTCCATGTATGCACACAAATGATAAGTAATATACATACATAGACATACTGTCTACGTGTTTCTTCATTTCATGTGCCTATCAGAGCACGTCTGGAATGGCCATAGCACCAAACTAGTCCCCGGATCAACAGCACATGGGATTGTGCCCGTTGAGACGCTAGTCTTCCGAGTCACACGGACATTATTGTCTACTCGAGTAGCCTGCTCGTGTTCTTCGAGTTGATGGCAAATGCAAAATATGTCTAAAGCTAAAAGTCATTTGATGACAGTTGTATGCACTTGTAGCCATTTGTAGCCACAGGGTGGCCAGCCTCAACTAGGATCCTCTCTGTCATTGATCGCATCGATGACATTAAGTGGCTCTGTATGGCTACCTGCATCGAGCCACCGAGGGAAGGAATCCTGCAGTTGTCAGATAGTGATTGCCATATTGGGACATAATCATCCCTATGACACGGGGTATTCATAATAATAATAAATAATAAAAAAAATGATAATAATACAAAATCATGTTGGAACCTAATCATCCCGATGTGTTCTTGGAAACGATTGGAACCTAGAAAAATCAAGCAACCGAAGGCCCTGTTTAAAGTAACATCAAAAAACTCACATGGCCTACCTTTTCTTCGGGTGAAAGTTCCAATGCATGACTTGCAAGGTCAATCGTGACCCTCGCCAGGTCATCATCACCGTGGAACACTAAATGGGGGAAATTCAACCTGATGCCAGGTCACTTTGCCTGAGAGTTCTCCAAAGAAAGGTAACATACACCAAATGCAGAGCAATACTCAATGCTTTCAACCTTCATTGGAAGAACGCCTCGAAGACATCTTTGCACCATACCCGCAAGAATCCAACACATACCCACGCTGCAATACCAAGCCGCTTCTGTCGTTGGAAGGGATGGAACAAGCAACTGGATGGCTGCCGACATCTCCTGCGGTGGCATCATGAGCCATGCAAGCGAAAAATGGGGATGAGATGAACTCTAAAGCCATACCTGGTGAACACAACGGGAAGTGAAATTATTGATGATTTGTTACTCGCACACATTACAAACATAAAAATATGGTACCCCGCCCAAAACCTATATTTTCTCAGAATTTACTGATATTTGCGTGTTTTGTTGTTTTTTTTTCGATGTTTAAATGTTTGGATTTTTGGGCGTCTGTTCTTAGTTTGAGAAAATGTGCAAAGTCGAGTTGTATCAAAGGACAGGAGTTTGATCAAAAGGGGAATGGTCGAAATTAAAAACAATTTGGTCAATAAGAAAAAATGTATCAACAGAAGCGTTGTTTCAAAAAAACGTTTAAAAAGGAAGAGCTGAATTAAAGAGGGAGAGTTTGATTGAAGAACGAAAAGGTTATTTGGAAGCAAAAAGCGGAAGAGTTGGATTCAAATCGAAAATTTGTTTTTAACAGGATGGTTCCATTCAGCAGAAAAAATGTTTCATGAAAGAGTGATCAAAAAAAATCAAAAGAAATGCTTTGATCGAAACTCGAGAAAGCCAACAAAAATCAAACTGTTTGGAAAAGTTCGGGTTTCAGGTCCAAAGATTTTTGTTTTGGTTTCCTCGAGTTGTTTGTTGTTTGGTTTAGATTTAGGAACGAAAACCAAAAAAACCCTTAGATTTTTGGTTTTTGAAGGGCTTCTTAAAAATCTGTCCAAAACCAAGAAGGACCTCAGTTTTCTGGTATGTTTGCCTTATATACTTCAAGGAAGAATTTTTCATAAAACCAGAAAAAAAATATGTTTTTTTGAGGTTTTAAGAATCTACATCTAAACCAAAAAAACAAAAAAACTCGAGGAAAACCAAAAAAAAATCTTTGGACCTGAAACCAAAACTTCTCCAGAAAGTTGTGTTTTTTTTGGATTTTTGGTTTTCTCGAGGTTTAGACAAACGGATCAGAATTTGCGGAGCCCTAGCGTCCGGGCCGTATTTGATATTGGTCTTGCAATTATTGCTGTGTTCCTTGATATTGGTCTTGCAATTATTGCTCTTGTTCAAAGGAAGAATCTTATCAAGAGAGAAGAGTTTAGATTCAATGGAAGGATCGAATTTAAAAAGAGTTTGGTCAAGAAGAAAGAACTGCATCAACACAAGAAGTGTTTAAAAGATATGTTGAAAAAAGAACAGCTGAATCCAAACCGAAGAGTTTGATTGAAGAAAGAAGACTTTGCTTGAAAGAGAAGCGTTTACCAAAAAAGGAAGGGCCGGATTGAAGGCGAAGACTTGCCTTTAAGAGAATGGCTCGGTTCACAAACCTTCCTGTGTTCCACTTCCAGATGCTCCACTAGCACATGTCGGAGGTGCTGCAGGTTCTTTTTGTTCTGTCTTCGGATCTGCAACTTCTCGAACAGCCGGTTTGTCATTCTTGTCTTTGTCTTTGACGCCATCACTACTTTCTCGTTCTTGATGTTGACGCTTTGCACCACCACCATTTTCCCCTTTTCCTTTTCCTTTGTTTTCTCTCTCACCACCTCTCCACTCCCCCCCATCGAAGCTTTCGATTGTCCAGGAGATTCAGATCTGGTTGGGCACTCGTGCTTCACGTGGGATGTACTCGAACTCTGACCCGGTGATGCCTTGCCATGTCCTTTACTCTTCAACTCCAGAGCCTTCGCCTTTGCTGCGGCTTGTCCATCTGGTGCTCCGCTTGGTGGTGGTGAGTTGAACAGAGTTGTTGGTCCATTCAGCAGTTGTAACGTTTCCACCTCTGCCAGCACACATTGGCAAACCTGCCGCACATTCTCTTGACTTGAGAAATGGTCTGTGCCAACCTGAATGCTACCTGTGAGTCCATCTTTGACACAAGTAGTGATGGTGGATCTAGAACTTTGCAATGTAGCGTTGGATTCGGCAACGTTGTTTGGATTTGAACTGCTCTCTAAAAGAATCTTCTCCAGTTCCTAAAATTGGCCCCTCCTTCTGCTCAATCCTTTCCTCCGGTGACTTCTGTCAAGTGCTTCAACAAAAGTGCCTTTTCTCCTGGTCGCCCTGGCTGGTATGTTATCAGGAGGCAGTATAGTATGGTAGTTGAGCACAGTTCTCTGCTTGCTATCAAAACTGACCTCATTTCTGTGGGTATAGCTCGTTGTTCTGTCCGCATGAATTCAGGTTCTTGCAGAAGCATTGGTTGTAGTTGTACTCTTTCAAGTGGTATTGATTTTCTCCATTTGTTGTAGTAGTCCTCTGTTGTTTGAGCGTCTCTGACCACCAAGTTGCTGACAGTGGGGTCAAGTCTTTCATGCAGGGTCCTATGCTCACAAGCCAGTCACCGAGCTATTGGAATAATGGTTCCTGATCGTGTTGCTCCAACTCTCGTTCCACCACATCCTGCATCCTGATATCTCTTGCGGTCCATCTTGAAGCCGTTCCCATCGATGTACCATTGTCTTCCAGTTTTCACTTTAGATGAATGGATTTTCCTTTTTCTCCCCCTCCCTTGGACCTCCTGATCGTTCATGTTTTTGATCAGCTCCTTCCATTTCACTTTGGTCACCCTTACACGTCCAACTGCCGTACATAGGTGGCAAACATATCTGAACGAGTGCCTTGACCCTTCCGTCTTCCTCTCTTTCCTTTACCTTTCACGATCCTCAGCTCTGTCTTTCATGACTACCGCGCTCCTGGCTTCTAGTCACTTCAGCCTCAGCTCTTTTCATGTCCCGCCGCTGATTTTCATCTTGAACCATCGGCAAGTTTCTAAATCTAGCATTTTGAACTTCGGGACTCTTTCTGACCAAAAAAGGTTTCCCAATGTCAATGGTTGAACCGATGATGATCTCTGGGCCTTGACTCGCCGCTTTGGGCTCATAACCTAACAAAACTAAGGGAAATGCGGTCTTTCTTTTTGATCCTCTGGTCTTCGGTAGCAAGGTTATCCCTGCAAATGTCCATGATGGAATGTGTTTCCTTGACACAAGAAGAAATGATTTTGTTAAACAGGGACGGGTTTTTATCAAGAAAGATTAATGCGGAAGATTGATATTAAACAGGGTTCGAGGAGGAAAGAAGAATTTAGAGCTTTATTGAAAAGGACGGGTTTTGTTTGAAAGAGAAATTGATCAAAAAGGATGGGCTTTGTTTTTGTTGAAAAGGAATAGTTCAATTTCAACAGGAAGAGCTCTACGAAAGAAGAAAATTCTCAATACTATCAACCTTTCCGGAACAAGGCACTTCACTTCAAAACAAGCAAAGTGACACACAGGATGGAAAGGTATAGGTCTTTGGGGAAGCTAGCATATAAACATATAGGTCTTGGGTGGAGGGCCTAGCAACAAAAATATGACATTATTATTAAAAAAACTATATACATATATATATATATATAAATAAACATCAGGTGGCCATTGCCCTCCGTTTTCTCTTCGTCGCCTCATAGGAGTCTTTAACTTGTGTCAATGACTCCGGCTGATGGTTGGCACTGCTTTTGAGGCTTTGATACGCGTTCCACTGCCTCTGTCTCATAGGTGATGGTAGACCCCCGGGAGAAAAAAAACAAAAAATCAATGGAAAAATCACCATGTTGAATATACATTACATCTTCAACTGGTTGCTTTTCCATTGTCATGTTAGTTTTCAGGGGTGTAGATCAGGGAGATGATCACACTAATTTTTACTTGAAATTGGACATGCCAGCGCAAACATCCAACATACTGGTGGTCATATGTGAAAATGCGTCCTATACTACACATTCTACCGCGCGTTAAGTTCCTTTTTCGGTTGCTTGATTTCATCTGGATGCGTCTTTTTTTTACCAACCTGAAATGTCAGGGACTTTGGGGCGGTTCTATTCCCCAGTCCGAAGCTACCAATCTTTTTCGAATTCATGCCGGGTGCGGCCACAACAAAATCCACCAGCAACCTTCTCTTGAGACGAGGTGCGTTTGGAGCTGCGATGGTGCTTGGCACGATGCAGTCAGGTAGGAACCTCCAACATGGTGAAATCGTAGTGATGCTATGGCTCATAACTTCTGAACTACTGTTGATGAAAGAAATCCTGCACCAGGCACCAGTTACTAGGTAGGGTATATATATATACCAATATTTGATAACATTTGCGGGGTTTATACATCCCAGGTGGTGCAGGATTTCTTTCATCAACAGTATGATGTTTCATTCCAGATATGTTGTGTATGACTCTACCAATGGGGTGTGAATCTTTGTGGATTAATTATCTAGATATTTATATACAATATACATGTGCATGAGTAGAATTCATTGAAATTGTAGGTGCATCACATTTGATAAATCCAAATCCAAACTGAACCAGAGAAAACTCATTAAACTGCCCAGAACCATTTGCATTTATTGCAAATCTTCTCCAACAACGCGGAGAGGTCCCAAGTATTTCCAAATGGTTCGAGCTGCACCCTGCCTAGAAGGAAGTGCTTTGTGCTATCTTCATGGCATCTTGAAAACTCAAGGACCTGTTGCAGTGCGAGAAGAGGCAGAGAGTCCAAAGGCCCGCTGGTGATTACAGTAATATATAGCAAACATCGGCAAATCTTTTGGCATGTATAGCATGCACCTTTCATAGACTGTACCCTTCTTTTGGATGCCTCCCTCAACGTTTTTGTCCTTACTTTCGAAAACACCCTTAATGTAAGGGGCAAAGTATGCGAAGGTCAAGAAAACCTGGAAGTCACTACAATGGCGAACTGGTGGTTCAGGTTGGTGGCTTGCAATTCCAGGAATCTCCGTTATAGATATCCCTTTCAAGCTGGTGCCCTACGGTAGTGAAACACCAACCTGAACGACCAACGTCATGCGCCAATTCGCCATTGGCTGCATCATAAAATGCAAAACTGATCAATCTTTCATAATAGAATCATGTATTTAAGAAGTTGTTTTTATTTTCATTGTTCATTAGCACCATTTGACCACGTGTTGATGAAAATCAGAACATACCGTCTACACCCACCACATAGATACATACACATGTTCATTGACCCGACTACATGTCAATACACAGAAATACGCAGAATATATGTATATATATATGTATATGATTCATATTATATGTATATAATATAAAAATGTAAAAACTGGATCAGCAATGTATGGGATACAAATGTCTGCTGATTTTCCGTTGCATCGCAAAACTTGCACCTCCGTGGTGATGGCACTCACCTCAAGGCGAGCGTGGCATCATTTTTTCATGACGCAATGAAGGGGACGGCGTTCTTGTCACAAGGAAAATGCACATCAATTGTCATCAACAACAAAAACAACAACAACAACAACAACAACAACAGCAAACAAAACAAAAACGGCAACGCAAAAAGCAAGTGCAATACAATTGTGTGTTCTTTGCTGTGAGCTGCCATGTGCACTGCTGCATGCTGTATATATTGGGCTTATGCGCACTTCATTAGTTTGTTTGGTATTGGCAAAGGGCCATGCACCAAAAGAAATCATCAAACGGGTGATAATATTCAATCACACAAGTCGGAAGCCATAGCATGAACAAACATCCCAAGATTCTGATGCCAATCTCATTAAAAAGGCAAACAACAAGCATTGGAAACATTGGCATTGGGCGTGGCTATGATGTAAAACAGCATTATCCAATGAAACTTTTTTCTCATTGCCACGAGACATCCAATTGCATGTGCAAAAAACATAACACCGAAGGGTATATCTCCGTCCGGAGCCATGACAAGCACTATGTTAACGCCAGACCTGCCCAAAAGGTTGCCCAGCATGAAGCCCCTCACCCTCCGATCTCGGTCCAAGTCCAAGTAGCTAAGAGGGTTGAGAGGATCGCGCCCGAAATCCAACCCATGCTTTATTGACAGCGGAAACCCGTCGCACAGGTTTGCACCAAACATGTCTGCGGCACACATGTACAAACTATAGCAAGTGCAACCTCTTTGAACAATCTATTCATTTATATATCTGAAATTCAACATCCAACAACACATCACATGAAAAAGTTGGAATGGGTCCAGAAGAGGTGAACAGGTACTTGGGACCCTCCATTCTGCCAACAGTCTGAATCATACAAAATCATCACTATTTCCAAACTTTCTGTTTTTGTTTGACATTCTTCAACTGCATCTTTTTTGTTATTTTCCCAACTTACGGGATGTCAAGCATTCCAAACAGTTCAACAGCATTTTTTTTCAGCTGTTCGATTTTTTTGGGGGTCAATGATGCCACCAGGGTGACTCAGCCTTGGCAAGCCGTTGGCGACAACGGGAAAGTGGGAATTTATCGAAACGAATGTCAATAGGTACACAAAAAATTGGATCTACCGCCCACCCAGCAACGAAGGCAAATACAGGTTCATAGGAAATCTCTTGCTAGGGCCAGGGCAGGGCCTACTAAAAATGTAAATTATTTGTGGTGCCTATTGCTGAGTACCCATTGTTTTTTATGTGTATATATATATAACATTTCCTTATGTGCGGACATGCACTAGATTCTGGAGATTGGATTCAAAATTCAAAATGACTCAAACTGTCGATCTACAAGTGGGATGTATAGAATTGAATAGAGGATTACCTACAAAGGACGTAGGAAAGAAGCAAAGAGATCCCAAACATGGTGGATAAGGGAGCAAGATTCAAAACAAAGACGTGAACAGCAAAACAAGGGAAAGGACAGAAAAAAACAAGTCTCATGCAGCATTAAAAAAAAAGTATTGAACGCGCAACTTGCAAAGAAATGATTGAATGAGCACGTGATATTGCTGAGTTTTCGTGCATAGTGTGGGATTGCTTCAGAACCATGACCATAATCCATACAGCTTTTACTTGTTAACTTGTTTTAACGATCTTCTCTCTCCACCAAAAAAAGTGCTGCCACCGAACAAGCGGAGCAGAACCAAAGCAAGAAAGGTGAAAGCGCCGCAAAGCAGACTCGCTGTGATCGCTGGTGATCCACAGCACAGGAAGGGCAACACCTCGGTGATCTGGCGGTGTATCTCTGAGAAAATCAAATCACATAGTACGGCCTTACGGCGTTATGGTGTATGTTGGACACATGAATGTATATATGTACACTGTATACTGTACATCTATCATAATCTATATAGGCCATGAAAATCATAGACATGAACCGGCTGCATCCATTCATGGATACATCCTAAGATTTCCATTCCAAGACTGGATGACTGTTCTTGGATAAGGTCGGTGTTGCCGTCCTCAGAACGGCCCCAAACTTTCCTTTTGGGATGAAATGGGAAGTTGTAAACTTCCCCAGGCACAACTAGATTGTCATAGTTGCACATATCTCTGTGGCCTGTGCTTCAATGAAGTGTAGCAATTTAGGAATGACAAGGGGCAACATATGGCTTTATTGCAAATATTGAGTCAACACCTGTGGATTGCCAAGCGTCATTCCTTCCATTCGCCTGTCGCTGTGGAGTAGCGAATCTTCACTGGGAAGTTCTCTGGGAGGTCACCCTCCTGTTGCCCAAAAAGGAGCAATGACCCTATCATTACTACAGGAGTTTATACTATCTAGTATCAATTCTACATGTCTCTTCAAGTAATTACTGATGGCCCATCACTATTGCCAACAAAAATGTGCAGCATACCTCAGTGAATGAATTTGGATGAAGATTGTCACTCCAGTGGGGGACATCTTCTTGCCAAACGTCAGTTTGGGAAGAGTTTTCTTAGGTTTTCTTGTATGTAGCTTCAGGGAACTCATATCTTGCGCTGGAAATCGGAACGCCAGCTTCAAAAATGCCTCCCGGGCTATTTGAGTTGGCGGAAGTTACGCACAGGTGTTTACATAGGCAGTTGTTGCTGTGCTGGAAGAACTACAACAAACTCAGGTGAATCTCACTTAGTCTATGGAGTCTATGGTTCAATCAACATTAAGGGTATTGACATGGACATGGCTGTGTCGAATTCAATAACAAGGACAGATTGAAGCCGTTCTCGCAAGAATTTTGGAGCACTTCCTTGTCGGCTCGAAAATGATTCACCATACAAACGGACAATCGTACCATATGCACGTACACAATACATGGAAAAATTGGACGCATACACTACACTATCTAATCTTACATCAATAACTTGCATGGTTCAATACTGCACTAAGCCTTTTCGAAACAACATGCTCTTACATCAAAGAACCACTTCTTAGCATACTCAAACCGCTGCATGGCTTCCCAGTTCAAACTGAGGTCTCCCCATCAGTGTCCTTGACCGCCATTACAAGGTACGTTGGATTCACACACTTTTTGAACCTGCGAAGGAAAAAGAAGTGGTTCACCTGTTCCATCTGACTTGAAACATGTCAAGAAGTCTTTAACACATTGCCCCGAACGACAAAAAGTTGATCCATGGAAAACGGCCAATATTCAGAAAGGTTGCCAAATGTTTTATTTTTACCCCCAATGCAAAAAATGATAACATCGGAGTGCCCAAGCATGCACCCATTGCGCAATTGGAATAAGTTCCGGGGTTCGAATCTCAACAAATCATACACCTTTGATATTGGGCTGTCTTGCAGTCACATCAGAGAGGGGGGGACTTGAGCAGCGCTCCAGAAAATGAGATCATGTTGGTTTCCGAAGCAAAAAGTCGATCCCAAGCAATGTTGATCCCAAAACATGCATTTTCAGTGTGGAGCCATGAAATCATGGAATGACAGCGTAGCTTCACTGTGCTGTTGAGGGACCTGTATTCCCAAAAGCCACTTCCATGTGGGATGGCACATCCTGAGCAAAGCTGGAGAACATAATGCATGCCTACTTAAGGTCAAGCAGTTCAGTCTGACCGGACGTTTCGCTATGTCATGCTGCAACGTCCCAGTATTTGTTTCTTGGAATGTTGCACTAAAACCGCTGGTCTGCAAAAGTTCTTGAATTGCCACTAACCACAAAGGAAGGCACAGCTCCAAACTAATGTTAGCCATTCACAAGGAAACCAGGTTCATCCCGTTCACGAAACAACAGCCACCTACCCGGCTCGAAACAATGCATGACAAAGGTCCAGGTCCAACTGTCTTCCAATCATTCAAAGCACCTGAAAGTGAAGCAGGGAGCAACAGGAAGGACTATCTATTGCCTTCATTGGTAGGGACAAACGTTGATACCCTCGGTGGATACAAACAGGGTGTGTAGGTAAATCTGTAGAAGTATACATCGATGCACACATGTGAAGAACATGCATACAAATCTTATGTTTATACATCAAAATAAACATGATGACAATGAAATCACTTGACTATGATCAAAGGAATTATATACAAATAGTTCATTGTCATCTTAGTTGATTTCCCACTATGAATGCATGTTTTGTTGACTCGAAAGCCCACTATGAGTATTGAGTATTGAGGATTTTCCAATCCAGTGATCCAGATTCCAAGCTCAGTGCTTTTATAACACATTGACACGTTCTGTATATATTGTGTATGCATATATCATTACTATGAGTCACAGTCACATATGTATATAATGTATACATTACTTTTTGCAATCCCAACATGTAATTCCATTCTGCTTGGTCTGGATCCACTAGGCTGAATATGGCAATCTTACCTTAGAAAACTATGATGTCTGTCAAGCAAGAGTTTCAGGACATGAAGCAGCATTTTCAGGTAGTGCAAAGAATTGCTTCTGACATCCTCTGACCAAAAAAAGGAGGATATCCCCCCCAGGATGCCCCAGAAGAAGACAAGGATACCCCCGGCAGCAGAGTCTTTATGCTTCTGGTCGGGGAAACGCCTTTGGAACAGTCGCTTAGAAACTTCTTTCAAAGAATGGTCGGGAGCACCAGTTCAAGAGATTGGACAGACATTTGTTTGAAAAGCCAGAAATGCCCGGGGGCAAGAATAATGGTTCCCTGGAGCAATTAGAGCAGTTATAGTCAGTTATAGTTGGAAACACAGCATGTATTGGGAAGTTGCAAACAATCGGCTTGCATTGATTATCGGTTAGTTTATCATATGTTGTATATGACCCCCGCCTTTCAGCAATGATCCATCTTTCACCCAACCTAGTTTGATTATGTTGGCTTCACACAAGCGGCACCTTTTTGCCGAGACGCAACTGGCCGGCAACTTTGTGAAATTGTCATCACTCCTGGATCCGAACATGTCAGAGAGATGCGAATCAGTTGCCAAATACATCAGATTCTGATCGAATCTTATCTGGAAATATGACAGCTCTACTCCTTTTTCCCCAAAAAACTTACACTAACGAAAATCCTCCCTAGTCAAAAACTCCTCGGAAATAGCTCCTCGCGGCAAATATCACTACATATTAGAACTGTACAGGACAAAACGGTCCTGCTTATCCGGGCTTATCCTATGGGTTGTTTTGACCGTGCTCTTCCCTCTTACTCTTGGGGCCAAATGACCGAATGCTGGTACAGCAAAGGAATTTAGCATGATGATCCCAACAGCCACCTGTCAATGGACCTTTTTCATCTATAAAACAAATTACAATGAATATCAAAACATTGCGATGCGTGATGTGCTTGATAGTCATGATCTTCAATATCTTCAATAACAATCTGCTCCAAGCGTCATGACATCAGCATTGATCTGATGCTGCTCATCATCCAGGAACGCGAGCTCTGTTACCCGCACCGTTTTTTCTTCCTCGGGTTCCAGGATTCCAGAGTTCCACGACAGAGGCCCGGCTACAGCCGTTTCGTGTCAAAACTCCCCAACCACCTGGTAGCCTAGCTGCCAAGGTCACTGACAATCGCCAATCAAAGGCACCATTCCTCGATTGGGAAAATTAGAGAAACCAAATCTGGTCAACTAATTGTGGCAAAATGCACTTCGTTTTTACATGTCTTTACATGGTCCAATGGTCCATGTTATAGCCATTATTGCAATGATAGTATGTACTGTAAAATAAGTGGCAAGTATATCATGGCACGTTGAGTAAAAACCTTCGTAACCTCCTCAAATAAAGAACAAAACAAATATGAAGCCATCGTGAACTACTGTGAACGTCCCCAACCACTGAAAATTAATCACATAGGTTGCACCGACACTCCAAACTAGCCAGGAATAAAACCAATCAACATGGTCACTAAGTGACTGGAAAATTCCACACCGCTTGTCCAATTCTAATACCATGAGTTCAAGGGTGTTTCTGATAAAAATAAACTCAGAAATTCAATCACGGGGTCATCAAGCTCCATCATTTGGCGCTTCCAACACCAAAGGCGCAACCAAGAAATACGACATCTGACCACAGTCATGGGAATCTAAGGGTACCACCCTTCAATGCCACCCCCCTTCCGGAAATCAGGGCTTAATAATGCCTTACTAAGGGATCACGGTGGTTACTAAGGGGTCATACCTCCTACTGGTGATACCTGCAGCTATGGAGCTTCCGGCAGCCACCATCATAGTTGGCTGTCAAGGATTGCACGTTTCGAGTGCACCTTTGGCGTCGCACAAGTCTTACACCAGTGACGTTTGGAGACGTTTGGAGACGTTGTATCAACTTTTACAAATATGCTACATTGCCACATCTTAGTGCAAGCCCCCCTGGTAAGGAACATCATGTTGTCACAGGCTTCATGGAAGGGCCATGATTTTAAGAACGTGATGTGCGATTTCATCCCGTCACACGACGCAATGACACGACTGCCCCGGACCCACAGCTGGCGCAGGCAAATCGGCTACGCAGAACGCAACGACTCCTTGCAATGTCGAACCTGAGGGAGACATCCATGGATCAGGAAAAAGATTCAGGTGTCGTATCTGAAGGTGTTGAATGTCCTATGAAATTGACCATGCTGCACTACCTTACCTAAATAACACCATGTCTATGTTTACGGCAAACCAAATCCACAAGCTACATCCATGTCCATGTATTGCAGCTCGGCTTCCTTTGTTGGAAGTCAATCACGCAGCCCATGCCGCTTTAGCAAAAGTAGATATTCAGACTAACAGTTTGCTTCCTTTCATTTCCTTCACACATCAGTCCCAATTTTCTAGAACCAATGATTTTACCTTCCATTATTTTCAATCAGCACTTCCATGTTTCAACAGGTTTCCTCCATGGCATCCCTGGACTTGCCTACCGAGGAACAAAACTGATTGACACATTTCATGTTCCTCGCATCGCAGCTTGCAGTGAGCCAGGCTTGAAATACCTGCAACCGAACATTCGCAGTGCATTGGGCCAGGAGAAAAGACCACGCGCAATCAATGACAATGGAAATGTTTAATCTCCGGTGTCTGACTCCTTTCTATTACATATACATAGAATCAAAACATGTAGAAATGAATGTGCCACTTTGAATATAAATACAATACGTCTATATATATAATATATGTATACTGTATATATGTGTGCGGAGGTTGGTAATTTTTATGTACCAATAATCATGTGTACAATGCACATGCATGTATATATTTGAATATATTCATATATAAAAATGAATGCCCGCCACTCGGTACAACAAGAACAATGTGAAGTCCTCCAGTTAGGAAGCTTACAGTACCTAAAAAAAGTATCATCATCTAAAAGGCCTGTGTAATGTCTAATCTAACAATGGTTGGTTAGCATCTTGGTGTATTGCTTCATGTTGCTTCAACTTTCAAAACCTTCCCCTCGGAGTCTTCCACCCTTTCCAACCTGTCAGAAATTGAACGGCATCATGTAGGCAACTTAGATGCTGCAATGGCAACCAATCGGGAATGGCCTGCGGCAAAAAGCGTGACCGAAAGCCAAGTGGTCCAGTTAGTCCACACATCAAATTCAATGTTGCGGGTATAACTGGGTATAACCATAGATGCTATTCCACTGTAAGTACGCCCTAGGCTTTTCTGCATGTCTTTTCAGGGACAATGACTGATTCTCCTAAACGGGCAAGCACTAGTAGCAGAATGAATCCGATATGATTAAATGCTTCAACATTGATGAACATGAGTTGATGATTTTGCATCGCTGATTTATTTCATGCCACAATCCCACGATCCAAGTTGATTTACAATATTTATAAGCATGGAATCTGTGCATTCATGCTCCAATTCCAGTTGATACACTGATGCAGCTCAAGAATTTGAACAAAAAGCTGAAACATCCAGACTCTGAAACTCAACCTTCAGAAAGATAAAGTCAATCGGAAGTTGAATCATTCCGCTTCCTCACCCAGACCTAGCTGAAACCTCACATCTTCCCCCGAACCTTGTGATATCTACGTGTCACGTGGGCAACATGTTGCTCATTCAAAGCCTCCAAAAAGGTCACGAATCGGCTATGAATGATTTAGGATTCCACTGTTGAGGGTTTGTCCAAAAAGTCAAATAAAAAGAAACAGTTTGAAGTGGAAAGCCATTGTTTTAAAAACAGAAGCCAAACTCCCTTAAATCCTAAGGTCTCTAGTCACCATTTTAGATTTTCAATCATCTCAACATGTGCCCAATAAAGTCTCAAACAGCACAAAAAGTCCGAATTTCTCCATGAATCCCAGTGTCAGGGTGGAGGGTTGGCAACAAATAAAGCAAGGAAAACACCTGGGTCGCCCAACGAAAAATTACATTTTGCCACTTGCATAAAAAAACTCTTCTCGCAAACACCATGCCTTTTGGAAAAATCGTATGTGTTCATTTCAGGACTTGAAACTTTCCCGGTCAAATCACCATATATCCTTTTCACTGGAATGTCGTTGATCATCTTTGATTCTTCATTCAGTCTTCGTGGACCCCTTCTGAGCAGAGCGTAGCGGGTAATTAGTTCTGACTTTCCCCCCTGGAAAGTTGCCATTCGATTCAGCCAGAGGCCTCCCTCATGGAAATGAAACTAATGTGCATAGCAGGACTCCAATGGTTTCTGTGCTTTTGAAACATCCGGCAGTTTAGACATATATTATGTTATGCTTGTTGTAATTCCTAAGGTTACTAAAGGGAAAGTATAGCTGTAAACATCACACTATTTAAATCCCACTAGGTCCGTCAATCATGGTCAATCCATCGCCAAGGAACCGAATCCCAAACCTGGACCTGGGCAGTAAGGCCAAGTAACGTGAACACCAAACTTGAAGAAACCAAGTTCCATCCAAACACACATGATTCAAGAACCAATCCAAACTAGGCCAAACTAGATCTTTATACTTACTGTAGATAATTCTAAATACCCCTCTTGTGCTTTAGTTGGCTTTTCGGCAAGTTTGGGGATGACTAATCACATCTTTGAACTATGGACCCACAGGAGGACTTCCATTCCATACAGTCCAGTTTTGTTCTGTCTGCCAAAGAATGATGATCAATATCTTCCCCGCTTGTGCCCATGCACAGCCAGAGTCCCTGGCATCTTGTACAGTAGTGCTGAATGGGCCACAGGTACTGGCAAGAGCTTGTGGGAGTACTTTAAAGTAAATTTCAGTCAATGAAACTGAGAGGCATCACACCTGTCTCATTACATACTCAGGTTTTAGATATGAATGTGTTCGATTCCTTTCGTCCTGGAACCGGAACCAAGCTGGATTGATGTAGTTTTCTGCCAGTTTACCTGCAAGTGTAGCCAAGGTACAGCATGAAGATCTGCTTGGAGCCCCTCTTCCAACCAAATGCTGTAACCGCCGCCTTTGCAAATTGAGAAGCATATATATATATATGATTAGAACACAAATACACAGTGACTATTTACATACAGATATAGAAGTAAAGACAAATAATGTATATATATATATGCGTGTGTGTGTGTGTGTAATAATGATAATTATATATACAATATAGTTTAAGGATCTCATGAAGTGATGACCATCATAACAAGTTGTGTTTGACTAAATCTGGTTTCATTGTCAAAGTGAGGGGGGGGCATGGTTCGTGATGTACGAATGTTAAACCATGGGGGGCCATGGTCTGATGTTTGAACATGGGAATCATCTCTCGTGGATGTATCTGTGACATGCAATTGGCTAGTTCATTCGCAAACCTGGTTGCCAGCCATCTGGAGGTTCTCAGGATTGGTGTCCATTTCCCCTAAAAGCTGCTTGTGCGGATCCAAAAAAGAAGGACAAATAACAAGATCTAAGGATTCAGGATGAATAGGATCTAGGATAGATCCTCAAGAGTTTTTTCACCCTAAAAAATTATACATCTTGGCATTTTACCCTTGGGCAGTTAAGTGCAGGTATGTAACTGTTCACCGGTGCAATGCCAGATTTGGTGGCCTTGGTGTCCCGAAATGGTGAAACATCAGGATCAATACACCCCTGAAAACAAACATGGAAACCAAACATTGATGGCTTGCAATGCTTGTAGATGTTTTTCCTTTTCCAAGAGCTTTTTTCAGGTTCCATGTTCGTTTTCGCCGGCGTTACGTAAATGGAGACAAGCAGCAATAAGAGCGTTTTTGGTTGCCACGATTCGTTTGGTGGAACTTCGTGCAACTAATAACCCAAGTACATGCTAACCCCTGCACTCCAAACAACCTTCATCCCTTTTGGGCCCTTTTCAAATCCTGCGTACCCTGCCAAACATCACATGGTTTTTTGACCTGCCCACTCGTTTGGAAGGAAGATATAAATGATCAGTTAGGAATCAATATCATAATTTTAGATGTTTGAACATAAAAGTAACTTCAAATTGTAGGTTGTCATGCAAAAAACACATCAGGAATGCTGTGAAATTCGGTGAAGTTTTGGGTTGTCAAAATGCAAAAAAATATATACCACCACCCAACCATGCAATTTCCAAGGCCAAGGATCGCAACAAACCTTGCCGTTCACCGCTAATTCCATGGCTGTGGCATTATCCTTCACCTCGGGGACGGCCGTTTTTTCTCAGCGTTGAAAAAACGCTGAAGTGAACCAACTGACTGGAGAAAGAAACCATGAGATTTCCAACAAGGAAAGGTTTTTATCTTTATAATAGTCTTCATTAATGCAAAATAGATGAAAACTCTCTCCTATTTATATGAGGCATATGGAAAGCTAGCACCTATTTTTGGAAAAGGAGTTGCTCTTGCCAGCTACTTTGATCCTTCGAGTTTGAAGTTATGTTCAAAAATTAGACCCAACAAGCCTGAAAGATACTGAATGGAAACCGTTAGAACTGATGGGAATTAACTTTTTAATGCTTTCGGCCTCGCCGTAAGTCTTCCCCAGCTTCCAACAAAGCTTTAGAGTAATTCATCGTTGAACAACGAGGTCGTGTGACTCGTTTTGCTTTCTGAGTGCAGCAAATGATTATGAATAATATCATGCTTCAACACTTCCAAGATCTTCCCAAGACTTTCAATTTGTATATCTTCAACATCCTGAGTGTATTGAATCATTACTCAAGATGGGAAGGAATTCTTGATATTGCCAGGACAAGGCGCCATAATATGACTCCAAAGATCCTCATGGACAGTGGTACAGGTGCAGGATGATGGTCTTTCCGCCTTGGGGAAGGATTCAAAAAAAACGTCACGCAAGTGACATATACACATTTCATCACATTTCAAGTACCAAAGGCTCCAGTGAATTTACTCCTGCTTTTTTGTTATTGCCATGGTCCATGGTGTTTTGTTCACTTTCCCATCGTATCCACTCATATCCCTATCATCCCTATCCAGGGCCGACGCCTTGAAGTTCCAAATTCGAAACCTGAGCGTTTCAGATCCACGGATTTCATCGGATTTCTTAGGTTTTGAAGCTTCAAAAAATATATTGCCTTTATAGACAAACATGTGCATAAAATTATCATAGATGAATTATATAGATAGTTACTGTACACATACAGTCAGGAGAATCTCTCCCTTGTACAGGCTGTATTGAAGATCACTAAGAATCAAGAGCTCATAGTTCATACTCCTACATTATTCTTACTTCTTGTTGAATTCTTGCAGTGGAATCCATGTTGGGGCTGACCCAAATGTCCAAAATGTGTGTAATAGATGATGAATGACGATCACCTATCAACTTCAAAGGAATGCATCCTGTGAATTTGCACAACGTCATCTCCAAGGGGCTGTTTCATTGGTGTCAAAACCAACTTCCATGTAGCGCCCGCCAAACCTGATAGGGTTTGATACTGCCCCAAACGCCACACGAGCCATACTAGATTCTCAAAAGTTCTCTGTCTAATGCCTTTTGACGGAAAACATGCAGTGCCGGAAAAAACAGCAGCGACACAAACTGCATAATCCATTGAAGTCGCTGTAGCCAGTGTCAGTTTCATTCAGCCCTGGGGCCTGTGTAGCTAAGAATTTTTGTACACCAACAAATGGCCATTATGAGAAATTGTACTTCAGGCAGAATGTGGGAAGGGGCGAGTGGTCACTTTCATGAACTTGGCGAATGCCATTGGGGGGCTGGTGGTTTATCCATGGATGCTGGAAAGTCTAATACAAAGGCGCGTGGCCTCTGAGTCGAATTAAAATCCAAAAAGTTGTATCTAAAAGTTCCTCATCACATGGAACCAATATCCAAGCACATCCCCTTTGCCATTCAGCTGGCATTAGCCCTCATAGCGGCCTTTGTTGACAAGGACCACTTGCTCCTGGTCGCTAAACACGAAATCCTTTCCCATTCTTATTTGGGGATCTGATTCGGATTTTGTCCGTGGGAAGTCTTTGAGACGAAAGATCTATACCATGTTTTATCTTCAAGGGGTGAAACCCTTCGATGGAGATATTTTTCATTTTCAGCATAATAGTATGTGTGTATATTGATTCATTAGATTACATAATAATATGTGTGTGATAGTGTGTGCGCGCTTTTTCTTGGCACGGTTTTGCACACCCAAAGTATCCCAATGCTATGCGGCAACCTGTCCTTGTCAACCCAGCCTTCCGCATGTGGCCTCAAGTAAATAAAGGCCTCAGGGTGAAGCAACTGACAGGAATACCCTCCTAACTAAGATATTGTTGATGGAAGAAATCTTGCACCAACTGGGATGTATAAAACCTTGTAAAATGATGGGGTAAACTGCCAACCTCAACTGGTGCAGGATTTTGGCCATCAACTGTAGCCCCTGAAAAACAATGGCTTGCAAGATGAAATGTCCTTTTCTGATTGCCTATTTTTTTTCGGGGCTAGGTTAGTTTCAGGAAGGGTAATCAGGTATCCGCAACAACGTGGGGAAGAAGCTTCAACCAATGGCACTAACAAACACGTATCTAGCAATATTCTGTCTGCGGCGATTCTATGCATAATGACTGCACACAGCTCAAAATGGCGATTAGCTCACAGGTTCCATAGGACAAGGTCCAAAATCCCAAGACTGAAGAGCCTGCTACTCATCTTATCTTTATTGTCTAGTTGATTCTAATTGCATCTAATTGGGTTCCTCTGTCTCGAAGTTTTTTCTTTGTCCGAGTTGCTGTCAGCCCATTGTGTACGGAGGGGGTTAACAAGTTCATCGACGTCTCGCCGTTCAGCTGGAAGAAGTGTCCTGCATTGGCAAGCGCAGAGAAAAACACAACAAATGCGCACCTGGAGTTCTATGGGCCCCACTTGGGGCCCACTTTTTTTCCTTTGCAGTCCGGTAGGGATGTGCTGTTGTGGGGATTGCGCTCAATCCAGATGTGCCAACTACAGGTTCAGAACCAATGTACCAACTCCAGCCACGAAATTCCAGGAACATCATGGCAGGGTAGAAACCGGACATGGCCCACTTAGGCCCTACTACTATACAGTATTTCATGGAATTTCATCAATAGTTGTGCAAACCATTGCAAACCCACACAAAATGACCCCCCCACACAGACTGGTCATAGATGCACCACCACCACCAAAACTCCTAACCAAAACCAAAACCACAACAACAACAGCCACCACAAAAATGCTTTTCTACGCCTCCCCAAACCCATCTGACATGCCTAATATACCAAGCTTAGCTGACCAAGCCTTCAAGAAGTTGACCCTCGAGAGCCCTTGACGTTTCAGAATGTTCCAATTCAGCAACTATATGTTGGTGCAAATTGTTTAACAATTTTCTCCGGGTATCCTCAGGTTTGGTTTTGTCCCAGCTGATCCAAGACGACGAAGCTACTGTGTACCTATAAGCGAGTATGTCCATGTTGGATACTGGTGCATATACCTGCAATTTGCTTGTCTCATCTTTTCTCAGGGTCTGAAGTGGCAAACATAGACATGAACCCAACATCTCCCAAAACGACCTAATATCCTGTCGCTCAAAAATGATTCAAAGTAGGAGGCCCAACATGGCCCAACCAAAAAGTGTCAGAATTAGAAGAAACTCAGCCATGCACTGGTGTCAATGCTACATACCAAGTCAAAACATCAAAGCATATCAATGCCATTCCCGGTGCTTCAGAGAAAAAATGAGGAAGTTGCAGGGTCCTCCATCCGAAAGCTGTGGTGCCTCGCCATGAAATTGCAAGGTCCCACCACGGCGACCTTCATTTGTGACCTTGACACATCAGAGATTTCACGACGGGAATTCCGAAGGACTGCTGAAGTGACAGATTTGTATAGAGCTCTAGTATCTCCAGCAAATCCCGCCATATGGGCATCCATTTTTTTTATAAAAATGAACAGTTCCAAAATTCCACAAGAAATCACAATACAAACAAAACAAACAAATGATGAATGAATCGATTTGAACCAAAACCTCTCTCTTGACTTGTAACCCTTGTACCCCTTTAATATCTTTAATGAAACAGTGCTTGTTTCATCTCCTTCAGTTCAAGGTGCAGCCATTGCTTTTAAGCCAGGCTTAGTGTGAAAGCCACTCAGAAACTCTGCACAGCAGCGTTGACCTCAGCTCTTCCACTTTTAATGGAAAGCCGTCTCCCATTGTTACTTGGCAACTTGAAAATTGATGAAACTCCACAACAAATCATCCTTACTATGCTTCCTTTGGCTCCCAAGCTGTCACATTTGCCATTCGGACACGCAGGTGGTGGTACAATTGGGAAGGACTCGTCACTGCAAATGAAGCCTGGCAAAGCTGGTACCTTCTCCACATCCAAGGAGGGTCACATGCCGACTCGCAAGTGTCGGCAAAAGTCCGATTCTCCGTGACTCTAGCTGGCTAGAGCACATAGGTAACAGAGGGGTCATGATATTATGAACCGTCAATACCCTATACTAAATACATCTAAATACCAGCCAAATGATAGAAGATAGTGTGACTATAAATCAATATAAACCACATGTATCCACAAGCACGTTTACACATATTGCAGAACATGAACTACATGTGCTATAGGG
Source organism: Breviolum minutum Mf 1.05b.01 (assembly GCA_000507305.1). Lineage (NCBI taxonomy): Eukaryota > Dinophyceae > Suessiales > Symbiodiniaceae > Breviolum > Breviolum minutum. The sequence continues at coordinate 123,259 of DF239651.1, forward strand.
ATCTAAAGGGATGGGAAGAGGTTACCAGCATCACCTGGAAAACCACCTGAGTTTTGTCTCCTACTTTACAAGGTCATGAGTACTCTCATTGAGCTTAAGGAAAGAAAACCACAAATCCATACAAATCCCAAACCTCGGATGCTCCAAACATGGCCTACCATTGTAAGGGTCAAATGGCAACGTGAAAAATGCATATCGCCTCGCGTTTTGTTGGATGATTTCATCTATTTCATCCCCTGCCTGAGCAGCTGGTGCATGGCTGCGTTGCAGGGCAAAGAGTTCGTTGTCGCGCTGGCATGCGAACTCCTCTGCACTCTTCGTCCTTCCTGGCATTTCAATGGTCCGGCTTTAATGGAGGGTTCAAAACAAGGGAGCAATCTCTTAAATCACTTGTTAAATATATAAAGTACATTATATCTAGTCACATAATACGTATACTAGTAACTATGCGAGTGTATTTTTGCATGTGCGATTGTCACATTGTGCCACCTTATGCTTATCTTATCTTGATCACAATGTTCCACCCAATGTTTTCAAACATGCAAATTCACCCACAACATGACTGGCAATACTACTTATTTGTCTCGACTACAAAGCAAGCATGAATCTTGGAGAAATCATTTCAAGGGTTTTTTAGATTTGGTCATGTGAATGATTTCGGGGTCCCATCCAATTTGGAGCCATACCCGTTCGAAAACTAACATGACAACTGAACATCCACCATTTGAAGATGTAAACATTTCCCATTAAAAATGGGGATTTTCCAATGTCATGTTAGTCTTCAGGGGGATAAATCATGAAAGGAAAACTAGGGTTCCAGGGTTCCGAAAAACTCAAAAACCACCGTATTAGCCCAAGCAGCGACACTTCGCCACCATCTGTTGCCTGACAATTCTGATGATTGCGACATGTATTCCGTAAACCAAAAACAGGCAACAACACGACTGGCACATCTTGCTACCACAGAAAGTATGCAAGAGAAGTGAGATATCAATTTGAGAGGGTTCTAACCTTACAGCATAATGAAAAATCATCTATATCTACACGAGGAAGGGAAAAATAGATCATAATTTAAAAAACAATACTGTCGGAATATTTCAGCAGAAATCTGACTCTAACTGTTTACCCTCTGTGACAAGCATTGCGAAGAGACATCCAGACTCCAAACGCCCTAAGGCAATGTCCAAGTGAATCAATTCAGTTCTTGGACAACAAAAATCCATGAAGTATCATTGATAAAGTATCACCTAGTAATATTTTTCCAAAAAAATATTATATATCTTTATATCCAGACCACATATAATCATCACTGTTTTGTCTGTACTAAATATACACAGAAGAAAACTGATTGTGACAATGAAACAGGGGATCTCTTAGATGTATGAAATATATTCGGTGTTACATCTACTGAACATCAAAAGTGTTTGCAGGTCCTCCGTCAAAAAATGCCATGGCCTGGCCGCCTTAAAGATCCTTAAACATCCTTAATTTTCAACATCGTCCTTCCCTCCCTGTTTGATCTATGCATGCCTGGCAGGTGACGCTGCGCTCTTGCAGTTGCTCTGGCAAACCGCAACTTGCATTGCATTCCTTCACGGTGAAGGATTGCTGTGTTAGGGAAAAAAGACCGCCAAAACAAAAACATGCGTGTAGCTGGCATAACTCATCCACCCCACTTATTATGAGTAGGGAAGATCATTTTTCAAACCTTCCGATCAAAGAATCAAAGGTGCCATGCTTATCTTGGGAAGATTCAGTATGTGACACAAGTCAAGTGCTGGCAAATTCCTACCACGGAGAAGAAACTATGATGTGTGTCAGTATCAACTGTAAATTTCCTGAGATTGTTGTCTTGGCTTGTGAGATTTGCAAATGGGGAAAGGCACTGTTTCCCAGGCACCTGCGTCTCGTCCCAGTCTTCATGAAACCATGAGACCGGGGAACAGCAATTTTGGACCTGCTCCACTGCAAGCCGAATACATTGGAGTGAAGCAAATACGTTCATACTTATTGTTCCAATAAGTTGGGGCACGCCTGGAAGATTTAAATTAATACTTCAATTTCAATTCTACCATCTTTGCACAACTCCAACATGTTATTATGGCTCTCTACTAGGCTGAGAATTCTGAATGCAACCTAAACACTTACCGCGAAGCAACAGCTTCCAAAAACAGTGTATAAAAGGATGAGACTTCGTCAAGAACTGAGAGTGCAAACCCTAGCCACAAAATTGATGAAGGACCCTGATCGCAACTCAAGACCTGAAATGCTTTCAAAACGTCTGCAAAATGTTGAGATGTTGATGTATTGTAGATATCTCCTTTAATTGAACACGACAATACATGTAAGAAAAAAGAAAGAGAGACTTACTTCATAGTCTCCACTTTTTGTGTAAAGTAATATCCATATGTGCAATATGCTTCGTATGTATATTTGACGCTTCATATATGCAGTACATAATCTAAAGTAAAGAAAAATCTCAAGATGACCAGCCTCACAGCTGCCCTGCTTACAACTCAAAGGAAGCTCCTCTGGCGGCTTCAAGGAGTAACCTGGCAGGATCAACTCTTAGCTGAGAAAAGCAACTCAACATGTGACATGTTGATTCTTGGGTTGAGTCTGTTGAGTTGCCGAAAAAAAAAACTCTGGAAAGTATTTTTTCAATATCTCATGGGACAACAACTGAAAACAAGTAACGAAAATCACTTGAAAGCATGGCCTCCTTACTCAGGTCATGGTCCGAGTGCGGGGTTGTGACAGAAACACGGGACAGCATCCTGGTACTTTTCCTATATTCATCCATGTGTCCTAGCTTGGGGGAGTTTATCTGCCGGATACTTGACTGAAGGTGCCTCCTACATGAATACCATCAATTGAAACTCAACCAATTATAGGTAATTACATGGCCAAATTCTGGAACATATTGAATGTATATATCATTCACAGTTCGTGAACAAACAAAGTGCAGAAACGTGGGAATGCAAACATACCCCAGCCTGAAACCACAACATTAATCGACGCCAAGTCAATTACATTCCAACTCGAATCCTCCAACCAAACGACACGGCCTTTGGGGCAACATGCGGCTGTTGTCGTTGTGGTTGAGGACACCTCATGTCCAGCCATGAGGTGATTGGGATTGGTAAGGTGTTCTCCTTGCCTTTCATATAACTTCAGTCCAAGCACCAGTCTGGTGTCGTTCAAAATGGTTGTTTTCTTTTTTTATGTTTTGCAATATTTCGGGTATAAACATAAGTGGATTTGGGGAGGGTTCTGGCATTCTGAGACATCCTGAGTCACTATTCAAACTCACCTACGCATGAATGCTAAGAGATTGGTTTTTGATGGTCAAATGCATGTGGTTCCATCAAGGCCACAACTGTTCCTTCCCAGGATCCCAAAAAGGAAGCTGGAGGGTCCGTGGTCCGCGGTCATCATTTTGAAACTAACCGTCTTGATTCCAAGTTGGCTACCAAAACTAGTTCAGCTAGGGTATGGCACGCTCTCAGTATACTCTGTTCTTTCCTACCAGCATCACATGGCCAGGATGGTCATACCCTTCGACTCATGGAACATTTTCAGAAATTTGTGGATCCCCACCACTGAACAGGCTGCCGTGGCCGGACACAACACACGTGTAGTGGGTGGTTTACTGCCTGACACGAAGCCGTCGGGCGTGGGTGCTGCCTCTCTAGCAACAGAGTCGGCTAAGGATTCCTTTTGCAGACTCCCATCTGTTCCATCTGTGTATCTAATCTTAGGTGCCAAATCTCAATTACAATTTGAATTGAGCTGGAGTGAGGACGATTATGAGTGCTCTTCCAAATGCATAGGCTTCAAACTCGTCTCTTCATTAAAATTCATCTCACAGGTCCATATGAAAAGGATCCCAATTTTCAAACGCAGGGTACTTCAACGGCTTCCGGGTGGTACAATACCCTTGAACCTTTAAGTAAAAACCCTGAACCTAAACAGCCATCTTTGGCAGCCGGACCTGAACACTTGCTATCCATGAGCTTCACGCCAGAAGCAAGATCCTGACAAACCACAGGACGCTCCTGCATCAAAGCTCCTGCCCATGGCGAGGAAAGGGGAATGGATGACATGAACCATATGAACCTGACATCAACAGATACACCCTCGAAAAACTAACATCTGGACCCCAAAACTGATGGGTTTCCAATAGGAATCTCCTTTTTGGGGCTATTTTCTGGTGCTAGTTAATTTGGGGGATGTGTTCCATCCTGTTTCATACTCGTTAGTTACCAGTATTTGGAGTGAACACCTAGCGCTGTGAAAGGTTCATGAACGGCTAGTGTGTAATGAATGCCTGGAAGGAAAGGTAGAATCCCTGCCACCTAGGAGACCTGATGTGTTCGAAGAGTTTTTTCTCCAGCAATATGAGGAAAATAGTTTCGCAAATATCTACACGGCTATGTGTGCACATCTGTTGATTCTTCAACCAGAAAACCCATGTCAAATCATATGCAACGTGTCAAGTTTTGGGGGGAACCAGAGGGTGAAACTCACTTCCCAAATTGAAACTGATGCAATCTCCACTTGCAATACTGTTGATCGAAGAAATCCTGCACCAGTTGATAGGTAGTTTATCCTACTATTTACAGGGTTTTATACATCCCAGGGGGTGCAGGATTTCGTCCACCCACAGTATTTCTCCTTGGAAGGACTGCTAAATGTCTCAATCGGTCAACCCTTCCATGCCTTGACCACAGCTACGAGCTTCACAGTTACTTTTGTCAGTCATCCTTGGTCACCCCGTGTTTAGCAAAAAACAAAAGACCGTCAAACCCCAGGTGCAAAATCTTAAATTCGGTAGGTGCATTGATGATTAAGCTGTATAAAATTGGGATTCAAAATATTCAGCATATGGATCCGCTACCAGAAAAATCCGAAAATCAAGTCCATCACAGCTCAAATCCGCAAAACTTCTCAAAATGCTAGGACCCCCAGAAAAGGACACACTGCAAAACAATGTTTCAATGTCTCAAGTGCATTTTTGTAACAATTCACATAATCTTCTGGCATACATTATAGCACTACGTTCGTCCATGTTCATGCAGCTATAGCGACAAACAACTCAAGCAATCTGATTCCAAGCAACCATGCAGTATAGACCCACACCGGTGATGGTGAAGCCTGGAACACAGTAGAAAGTCTCAACAGCAAAGGAGGTAAATGGCAAGTGATTAGATGCATGTTTCTGAGTATAGTGGGCTCCGTTGATTTGATCAGATTATATAAGTGAAATTGAATCATCTTTGCTTTGCTTTGATGCATAAGGCCGAGAACTCACCTGTGTCGTTGTAGTCACCGGTGCCGTACTAGTTGGAGCTGCAGTGGTACTCATGGTACTCGTTGTAGCTAGAGCCGTTGTAGCCAACGGAGACCCCTCAACAGCGCAGTTGTAACTTTCAACTCACATCATGGAATCATTGTTGAAGGTGCCCTTGCTGAGGGCAATCGGCAATGAAGCCGGATTGGTTTCGCGTAGTTTGTGACCAAAAATGTGACTTCCCTGGTCTTGCAGAAGAGGGGCGCAAGGTGATGTAGCTGGACACAGCACCGTAGATGTGAGAGGTTTCGGGCCTGTCGTTGGTTCGAGTGTAATTTAAAAAAGAAACAAGCAGGTGCACTGGATGGTGTAAAACAGGAAGGGTAGAACAGGGAATAGTTACATCATCTCATTCTATTCCATCTGGATCTCCCAACATCACGGATTATTTGTGAAGGTCTTTGGATATCTTAAGCAATTACTGAAGTATCGTGAACAAACCTCTGAGTTCGATAGATTCACAGAGAAAATGCAGGGAACCTTGTAAGATCTGCCCCAGTGAACATGGTGGTTTACCCATATTATCCGCCCATATAATCCCCATCAATTCACATCTACGCATGCAATACCACGCAACAAAAAGATCAGAAAAGTACTCCAATCAGGCGATTGGTGTCATGGTACACCAGCCAAACTAAGACCTTGCAAACAGCTCCCATAAATTCCAAACTACCATGGGTCAAAAATGGATGTTGCAAGACTACCTTTCTTTTGTGATGTCTTCCTTGACGCGGGGCGTTGTGAAATTATGTGGGTGTAGACCTCATGGAACTACCAGGAACCTTTCAATGAAAAAGGACACTCATCTTCCAATTCCCGCTTTTTAAGTGCTGCAATAAATTGCAATGGTACAAGTCTGGTGTAAGTTGTTATTGGTCATGGATTTATATTAAGAAATATATTGCATAATACAAAATTTGGATGTCCAAGACAAATACAATCACAAGACCCTGCAGCTCTCCACATGCCCAGCTTGTTCATGGCAAGCGCCGTGCAAATTTCAACGTCGGGTCGCCCCTCTGTTGGGCAACCGCAGGCACAGCTGATACCCTCTTGAAGATCTGGAAGTCAACATGAGATGATTTTGAGGTCTTTGGCTGCAGGTTCCAAAAACAATTCCTAGCCTGCTATGAGAAACCAAGTTAAGAAACAAGGTTGCACACTGGAACAATCCCAAAAACAAAATATATAATAATGTCTTCTTCTGCTTTATATTGATCTTTTCTTGCAATGAAAGATTTCCACACCTTTAGCTCACCCCGCAAGTTGGAAAAAAGTCTATTGTGTTACCCTATCTATATCTTTTGAGCCATGCAGCCTATATGGATTAAAAATCCAACTAAAATAAACCGCTTTGTTCCAAGCAAATTAAAAAAATCTGGTGAGAGTCATCATGTGGTGATATTTCAATCTTCACCTCTGGCGTCCAACATCTTCAACAAAGCTTTTGGATCCATTCCTAATGGCATCTGCTCCGGTGATATCAAACGTCGCTTCCTGGGCAAACTTTTGGGCCAAGGACATACGACAATATGTCCATGAAATGTTCATGAAAGGTTTCAAATCTATGTGGATACCCTCTTCTTCTGGAGAGTTTACTTACAACTGTCGAAAGGAAGGGATTGTGATGAATGTCACAGCATCAGAATGGATGCAAAGGAATGAGGATGGATTGCTGAACACATCAACCCATTGGATGTCCCATCCTGACCAAGCAGGTAATACAACCCAAACACCTTCCCACATTCACCCATATTCGTCCAAAAAATGGTGTGGACAAAAACGAAATAAAGATTACCAGTAGTGCCCGGACAAGCCGGGGGCGGAAGTTTCCAAAAGGAAAAGAACTATATAGCACAGAAAGAATTTGCCTATAGAATGTGCGCA
>DF239651.1:131588-198458 GCA_000507305.1 Breviolum minutum Mf 1.05b.01
CTACTACTACTAGGACTACTACTACTAGGACTACTACTACTAGGACTGCTACTGCTAGGACTACTATTCCTGTCGGGCTACCCAAAAGTTCGTATATCGGAAGTTTGCCACTAAACTTCCTTTGATCATAATCATATATAATCATATCCTCACAGTTTTGATACAATCATTCGAGCAAATAAATAGAGATCAATGCCCACATCCTATCCCATACAATCCATGTATGATAAACATCTACCTACATTTGATTTATCTTTATGGCGAATGTTGGTAAAATTATCATACATGGTTTTTTTTGGGGGGGTAAATTTTAGCGATGGAAAGGTCCAAAGTCACGTGGCACCTTGCTGTTTGTTTGCAGTTCCAACTTGGGAGGACTGGGAGGAGTTCACCCTCAACTTCCAACTGGGACGTTCAAACGTTGAGCCTTACAAAGATTGGAAAGTTACAATGTCATTCGTCATGAGGATTTTTCTTCCAAAATTTGATCGACCACCCCCCCCCAAAAAAAAACAGCTCTTGTTTTAGCATGACTGGATTCTATTCTCAAAGTTATGTCCAAGCTTCACGGACTCCAACCTTGATGAAAGATTCAAAGTGCATTTGACAATGCCTCAGCCGCAGATTCAGCAGGTTGCCGGTGCCAGCTACTAAACGAACAACCAGGCCCCAACACTCGCGGGGAGTGGACCTGAAATGCACCATCACATATACACTGCTACATACCAGTGAAAGGACAAATCTCTTGTAAACCTTGTACAGTAACTATCCCGAATTCAAAACCCTCCAAAGTGCCAAGCAATTTGTTCTAGACTGATAGCAGGTGACTGGTGCGCGTACGTACGACCACTGCACCAGCAGTGGCCACCATCGCATGTACAGCTCCATGATCAGGGGGCAGAGTTGCCATCGGCGAGACCAAATCTCCCTGTGGCGTGCGGAAGATCGACACCTCGTGGCGGTTGAAGTCGGAGTTTCACTCGCCCCAAGTCCCCTAACATTGCGGAACAATGCAACACAATCCCACCAATGGCAACCTATAGTCACTATAGTCATTTCGTAAGACCTCCTCACCTCTAGGTGTTTGACAAGCAACGTTTTGCTGATCCATATCCAGCAGCGCAAAGAATGCGTGGTTGGGTGCCACCTGGTAAGCTACACGGATTCAATATGATCAATGGTCCTTTGAATCACATGCACATCACCATTCCAAGAGTCAAAAAGCCATCCCACACAAAAACAAATCACAAAAAAGACACACAATGATTCCTGGCATCGGATTGAAGCAAATGCACAGAAAAATCACCGAAAAAAAACATCAAACCTGACCTAACCTTCAACGTTGAATTCCTTAAGGCCCGCACCACAAAATCTCTCAATCGCCGTGCCGTGGCACAAGCAGCCGCACCCGGTAAGCTGGCAACTACGCAAAGCGGCGTAGTTGACGGCCGCAACACTGCCAGGTTGGCCGCGCTGGTGGGATCTGCTAGAACCTCGGCCATGGCAAACCGGACTCTGCCTTTAGAGGCATGACTCGAGGATGCGGAAAGATGGCAGTTATACTGCAAATGTGAATGTATTATCTATTCTATATATATAGAAAAAAAGGTGCTTGGAAAACAATCCTTATTATGTACACATTTTCTATGCAAATGTGTGTGTGTGTGCACAGGTGATGCATATTGCAATGTGAAATATGGGTATTTCAAGCATACCCAAATGACTCTTATCTTTAGCCTGCAGAAGTGTCATGTATGAAAAACGGTTGAAAAAACATACTCATACTCATACAGTACCGACTCATACCCATGCTCTTTTCTTGCATCATTGATCATTGATAATCACAAACAATATCACAAAATGCCAGTGCAAACAAATAATAGCACATGGATGCATGCACCGTGATGCGATGTTCATGGGACATCTAAAGCCAATAAAAAACAAAAGGACTCGACTCTGATGCTCACTAGGTGTTCATATGTTTGTGTTCACTTGAAACCTGATAACGGAAGTGCCCATTGCAATACCTATGCGACCCATTGCAATTCTTCTTTTTTTTACATCAGAAAAAACTCGCATTTTTCCATGGTACTTGACACATCCCAAACAATATTCCGGCATGCTCAGCATGGCAGCCCCACCCAGATGAGTCATCAGTTGCAAGGGACAACATGAATGCCATCCTTCGAAGCCCAAGATGACAGCAACTCCCCCCGAGGCAAAGGCCAACATTCCAAACTATTTTGCTTCCATACTGTCAGCACCTAACAGGACGGTGGCTACATCTGGGTTGGCTGCAGGTCCAAGTGACAAAACATTTGAAGTGGGCCAACGATTCAGCAGTCAAGAACTGCGGACATGAACCAATCGCTTAACTAGTTACAACATTGCATGAAACACGACTCTATATACTGTATACTAGACTGAAGATGCCCAACAAAGACATCTTAGCAGTGATGAACCATGTATCATGTACATGATCATCATGCCAATCCATGATTGCCTGGGATCTCTGGATCATCTCCAAAAATATGCTGCCTTTCTTGGTGGAAGCTTCAACTCAAGTCCAAAATCATTACGTACATGTATTATATAATATGATTATAATATGTAAATATAGACACACTACCTTGGAGGCAACGACATGGATCAATGATGCCTAATGCTGGGTGGATTTCTGCATGGCCCTTTCAACCAAAACCTTCACCTCTCCAACTCCAACCTGACAAGTCTGGGTGCAGTAAGGGGGTAGAAGCTTCATCAGCTGTTCACAAAAATCATGTAGCTTAGAATTAGAACGAAAATACATGAAATAGTTAAGTTGTCTTCAACTCTTCTCTCTCGCCCTAAATATATACAATGAAATATATATATATATATATATATACGTGTACGTATATATGTTTACCGTAGCTCCTGCGTTTCATATGATAAACCAAATACCATTCATGCGCTCAACAGACTCAACAGAACCAAGGCGCAGGATCTTCTGTTTCCAATAGCAAGCTATTGGAAGCTTCGCTCCCATCCAACTCGAAGCCACCACGGGACACCAAACAGAGCTCCTGAGAATGCTGGGCCCCTTGGGATGGGGGCCTTGGGTATTCCTTGGGTATATCCCCCTTTAAAGGGCTCCTTTAAAGGGGGGGTTTTAACAGCGGTTTGGTACCATCCCAAGGGTACCACCATTTTCCCTATTATGAGTAATGGAAAACATGCATATATATAATATTTGAAATCAGGTGCACAAATTTGAGGATGTTTCATTTGAAAAATGTTCAATACGTTTCACGATATTGTAAGTTTATGAGATGATTGAAGTATCAATGATGGATCGATGATGATTACAAGCTTCCGAAACTGTAGGTTGAGTTGAAAGCATGCTATTCTGCCTTGCAGAAAAAAACAAGGAATTAGACACATAATATTTCTCCTCCGGTTTGGCCTTCCGGGGTTTTGAATGAAAATCAAGTTTGAACATTCCCATTCTTGGAACATCTGGTGAATATACGTGCATCAGTATATCAATACAGTCCCAAGTCTACCATCTTTCCCTAAATTGCATTCCATGACCATTGCACCCCCAAAAACCTAACATGGACCCTGACAATGCCCATTTGGAAAACGAGAAACATTTACAAACCACCAATTCTTGGGGGTTCCATGTTGTTTTTGGGGGTGTACAATGACCGGCAAGATCTCCTCGTTGCCCCAGTGTGCTGCTTGTGGTGGATGAGGCCCATGGGCTGTCCACAGGATCCTCAGCACCGGCACCCACCATTGACCACAAGGCCCAAGAAGCATGTAACTACAGTCTACAGCGAAAAGCATTGTACACACACGCATCAAAACTAGACAACTAACATCATCACTAGAGAAAAATAGACCAAACAAACGAAGAAGCAAAAAACACCACCAAACAATTGAGATACGGTGGTTTTTTGCTTCAGATGATAGACAGTGCACGTTTGGAAAAACATATCAAGACCTTTCAAATCAAATACATATCGCCTACAATAAAGAGAAATTGGATGTTCAACTAAAATGCAAACTCTTGCATGACATGAAATGACCCTTTTCCAAACAACTTTGCAAACCCCTACGGTGCTCCTGACCAATCAAAGACAATCGCTGAAACAAACTGGAAGAGATTGAAGGATTTAAGAGGTGAAAATCTCTTCTGGTGTGTTGTGAGTGGACACCACTGTCAGCCCACACATTGAAGCTGACTTAGATGATCTAGATTCATGGATATGAACTTCCTGCAAAATTCTCTACAAATGGTACAAATAGTACCTCAAATGATGCCAAAGCAAGTTTGGATCTCTTGCATATTGATAATTCAGATTTTCATGTTGGGTTTCCTCACCCATGTTGGCTCCCTGCCAAGTTTCTTCGCCTCTGGGCTTAAGGACAACTCCCCCAAATCCATCTGTGCTGCTACCACTTCCACATGGCTTGACGCATGGGACGCTAGGGAGTTAGTACTGCGCACCTGCACGAGGCCATTGGGTGATCTCAATGAAAAGAATCAGTTACCGTAGGGTCACTGACTGAAATAGGGATGAATCATGAAGATGCAAGCTGCCAGCGAACCGCCAACCAACCCAAATACACGAATCTGGGAAAACCGGCAATTCTAACTACACCAAGATACACCAAGCTACATTATTGTCTTGGAAACCAACATGGTGGACCGCGACAAAGATTTTCAGACATTTTCAGCGTCCTCTTTTGAGCAAACAGAACTTTTACATGCCCAGACACGATACGGTAAGCCAGCACGTTGACCACTTTCCCATCGCTCCCTTCGCCGGCAGCACAAAGGAAAAGTCGCTTTCCAGTCATCCAGGTTTCATGGATGACTTGTGGCAAACCGTTTGAAGCAATGCGGAGGACGATGACCTCACAATCAAGCAAAATGCATCTTTGAAAGCAGTGTTGAAACTGAAAACTATCTGCAGTTATTAAATGTTTTCTGCATAGATGTAAATATATACGAGTTATGAGTTGTGACAAGTCTTTACTAACACTGTACAGTGTGATACTTTTTGCAAGTATTATATATATATATAGACAATAATTAAATCGCCGGCTTTGTTTGCACACAAGTACTATACATTCCACAAAAGGTACAACTCAAACCGGTAGGAAGAAGGAAATGTCCGAAATGTCCGTGGAAGCACTGTGGTGGGGAGCCTAGGAGTCTGTATTTATCATTGCCAGAAAATGCAGGAAAGAAGATTCCATACATATCGTTGACATGTATATATTTATATATCGTTTATATATTCTGTACAAATATATATCGACATGTTTTCCTTTGTTGCAGTTGTTCAATGTCCTAGTATGTCCTGAATATTTTGAGCTCAAAAGAGCATTGTCAGAAGCCAACTCCATCCAAATCATCCTACAAATTCCTAAACTCTCACACCTCCCACCATCAGCCATCAAGCCAAGGCATCCAAGGCTCTGCGCAGTGACTAGCTGCCGTGGTGGCCGCAAGGCTCAAAATCACGTGGCTTACAGTAGCATCGGAGGATGCCAGAACCATGGATACCACCGGGCAGCGGAAGCAAAGGCATCCACCGTCTCCAGATCCATTCGTGCAGTCCTCATGAGAAAAGTAACACATTGATAAGGGTTTCGGTGAAAGATTAAAATGGACAGAAACTGACAGACTTCGAGCATGAATAAAAGAAAACTGCTTTCTCCGGAATCTCCAATTCACCAATCTTGTCCAAGACGAAAATGACACAAAAACGCTCCCAAAACGAAGCCTAAGCCAACCCGCAAACGTCACAAAACTAGCAAATCTCCAAGCAAAGCTAAAACATCATTTTCCCATCCATTCCTAAGTGTTGCCTAAGGCTGGGCTGAGGGGAATGATGTGCGGCCTAGGCTCATTAAGCCATCTGGTCATCACCTGTGAACCATGATAGGTCACAGCCTTGAGGCGAAACATGGATGGATGATGGATGAGGATTGATGATAAGACATAGATAAATGGTTGATGATTGATAAACACTGTGTTTTGATGATGATGATGATGATGATGATGATGATGATGATGAAAATGATGATGATGATGATGATGATGAAAATGATGATGATGATGATGTTGATGATGTTGATGATGTTGGCAATAATCATGACATGATGCATGATTGGATAAACATGGAAAGTAAACACGAATGACCAAAAAAGATGATAAACATGAGGGACAAACGTGAATGATAAACATGAAACGCAAACATCAATGGTAAACCTGAAGTACGAGGAGAAGGATAATAAGGAGCACACATATGCTGCGTTGTTGATGAATATGGATATACGCATAATAATCAATGCTGCATGTTACACGCAATGCAATGGTACCCACAAACGTACATGTGGGGCATTACGGCATTACTATCTAGTAAATGATGTAAATGATTCACATCTACCGACCATCATTGACCATCATCATGGCTCTGAATTGGATGAAATACCACCCTCACACACTTCAGCGCAGCAGTTGTTCACAAGCTCCTTGTGGTCATGCAGTCATGCACATATGTCTTCACCTTCAATTACTTCTGATAATACAGTGGTAGAAGCAGTGCTTGTGAAGGGAACATGCATCATCATGCATCAACCACACAACTAGCTTATCATCCAAGTTGCTAAGGTATCGTCAAAGAGCAATAATAGTTTGCCTGCAAAAACCGCGTCGCAGCTTGATACTATCTTGGAGCTATGCATTTTGATTATAATAGATGATTATAGTTCATCTATCACCGACCACGAAAATCACAAAATAAGCCGTCTTTTTGAGAATCATACCATTTTGGAGTGTGAATGTGTGACAGTACCTGATATGATAAAGTTCAACCCCAAAATGAATGCCTTTGTATAAAATACTTTGGGGATGCCTCCCACCCAAGAAAGAAACCGTCAGCCAAAACATCCAAACCCTCCATTTTTAAATCGCCTGCATCACTTCGAGCTTCAGCTTCTGCCTCCAAGGCACCTCAGGATCTATTCTCTCCAACAATTGCCCTACTTAAATAAGCTTCCAAGATCCTTCTACTTCTCTCATCTTTGATCCCGGAAAACTCTGCAGCTTTGTCACTCATGACTTCAAAAGTCTCGACTTCCGCATCGACATCCAATGGAAGCACACCTGAGTTCCATCGAACTGTGACCATTGAAATTTTCTGGAAAAAACATGTCCATCAGCATCGTTTTAATCTTGTATGAGCTACATACATGCTTTCAAAATGCCAAAATGTCCTTCCACATACTCTCTTCAAATGAATGCTTGGAAGAGTTTCTTGACGTTTCTGGCACCCAAATGAACAATGCTACTCGCAGATCAAACAAGGCACTGGTGCTTTGTAGCAACGCAGGATGGTGCTTGTATGTCTCGAAGTCGTCCACAGCCACGTTTCCAAGTTCCAAACGAGGATGCATGGCTGGCTAGGTGGCATCTAGATGATTCGAGTCCTACTAAGGTCGCAGAACGAAAGGGGGTTCAACGTGTTGCTGTGTTGTGGATATAAACTGTTGCATATCGTGTACTTTCCAAAGAATTTATATATATATATACTATATATATATAAATATTTAGATAGAGTCAGAGTTATGTGGCTTAAAACCAAAGTGTAAGCATGGACACGTATCCCTCTGCAGTTCCTAAGCCCCAACTTGTTTAATTGGGAATCTGCCATCTTCAGGCGAATTCGGTCTGCGCATGTGTCTCTCCATGTGCAGCACTGACACACGAATCTGACAACATCATACCACAGCAGCTGCCGGCACGAAAAAACTGTCGAATTTGATTCAATGCAGGAAGTACTGACTATGGACTATGGCCCCCTTTTAGGCGGTTTTATTGTTCATGACCTCTGCCAAATTTACCCCCTCCAAACCATACAAACCCTGTTTTCATCCATCAACATCAACGACAGCCAGCCTGCACAACTGCATTCTGGAAGGAGCTGACCATTGCAATCCATACCTCAGAGCTCAATCCAAAACTCCCAAAACCTTCCTGCATAACGGCATGTGGTCAATACTTCCCAAAGGTACTGTTGATATTACACATGTTCCACTATGAACAGTATGTTAAATATCATAATATAAGTATGTAGAATTATGTAGATAAATAAGAATAAAGAAAAGTAAATGAACCAAAAAAACAATATATATATATATAGACATATAAGCGTGAGTTGCTCCTCCAGACGGCTCGAGAACAGCAGGTGACTCAAATGAAACAATACGCAAACGTAGATGAATAAACCACTGCCTAAAGATTAGATCACTAGTAGGCAAAAGGAAGCACGCAAGTAATGAGATGAATGAAAACAAAATGAACATGAGAAACAAAACAATCAAACAAGTCAAGAACGGCAAAAACAAGCACATACGTAACTACTTGCTGTAATGAATTAATGAATAAGTGAATAAATGAATAAATGTCTGAATACACGACAGAAAGCATGAAGAAATGAAATGAATGAAAGAAACGAAACAAATTTCTGCAGGACTAAATGAATCAAATGAATATACCAAAAGAAACCAAAAGAATGATCAGATGACTGATTAGATTAAATGAAATGAAATGGAACGATTGAATTGTAATATATAACATATAAATGAATGAGTGAATGAGGATGAATTGAATTGAAATGAATGGATGAATTCAACAATGAAATCTACGGAGGAGTAAATGAATGTATGACCAAACTGTCAAGTTGCATACGATAGAGACATGGTTCAAAGAACTAAGCATTTGCTTCTTTGTGACTCTGGCAATACATATTCAAGCCCAAAGGGGGGACCATCGTCCTGGCTGCCACTGATAGGTTAAACGCCACACTGCACCGACAAAGAAAAAGAGTGCCCAACCCAAGACCAAATTGAACCTGCAACATTCGTCTCTTGTGGGAACAAGAATCTACAATGCTGTAATGATTAGCAAGACTATGCAAGAATACGCACTTCCTGCTCTCCGACCAGCCCATCAGCGACCGCCCCACTCAACCTATAAGTTCCCACATGGTAATCCAAAGTGGACTTACAGGAAAATTACACATTTGGGAACAAAAAATGCTCCAAATACTGCCACCTAGTATATCTTGACTGCCACATGGCCCCAACCATCTTCATCTTCATCGCAAGTTGCACAACACCGCGCGCTCTTCCTTCAGCTCGCCTGTGGCCACAAAAGTCCGAAACGGTTGGAGAAAGGTTTCGGGAAAATGATGGAAAGTGTATACTGACATTTTTGGACATTACCATTTTTGATATATTATCAGTATAACTTTGGGATATGTTTGTAATTAAATCCAACCACTTTTTGACAACATAATCTACTGGCATCGAAGAACGAACACCTGTCAACAAAGCTCCTGAAAGCATCGGATGCTTCTAAATCTGGCAACTGCAAAGCCTACAGGCTATTTTCTGCTGAACTGACAAAAGTGATCCACTAAGAAATCTCGTTCACATTGTCATTTCATGTCATTTCTTGAAGAGTGGTTCATGATGATATATGAACTGGTTTATGATGCCCTGCTTTGTTTCTCCGAATATGTTTCTCTCCCCTTCCAAAATGCTAAAGGACTTTGGTTCTCTCCAGCCCTGCAATTCTTTGCGGCCTAAACCACAACATCGCTGACTGCAATCAGGCTTGCTCCTCAACTGTGGTCATTATAGAAAGTCTATTCCATGATGGCCCAGCTCAAGATGTTCACAGCCCAAAAATTGGTAAATCCTGTAAATCTCAGCAGCCTGGGTCTCCATTGTCCGGATATCCACAATTTCCCACCATGGGTCAAATGTCCCTAAAGGTAGCTGACTGATCGAAATGGATTACACATATTCGCACCAAAGATGGAGCAACAAAAATATGCTTAGGTGAATTGAAGTAAAGTGAAGATTGACACATCGTAATAGCAAATCAGGTTGCTTGTATTTACATAATGGGAATACAGATGCATATAGACCAGTATGTATAATTGAACATATGGCGGGATACCTGCATGCAACGAAAGGACAGAACCACTAGAAATATTTCCATACTAATGCATCCAACTCACACATCAACCCTCATTCAACCTGTGCACTGCATTTTGCTACATTACCAACTCTTGAAATATATCCTGAACAGCTAACCTGTGTCCTGAACGGCGAATGAACACGACTCCTAGGAAGGATTCCCAAGCTCCAACCAGTTTCACCAGCTTCGCCCTTCACAACCAAGTATCCATGCAGGAGCAACCCAAGATCCGACCTGTGACAAAACACATGGGCTATTTTTGGAAGGTTGTAAACCTTGAGAGCTATGTGCGTGGTTCATTTGATTCATGTGTCTTGTGTAATGATGGAAGTGCCCATGTGTTCCAAGTCTAAACCAACTTCCAATGTTATTTCAATAAGTGCAGGCCACGCATGCACTGCGGATTGTGGAGTTGCTAAGAGTTGCTTCTGTGCAACATCTTAGGATCAAACATTACATTGAATCTCCAAAAAATCAAGTAGGTAGTGAATTTCGTCATCACCTTGATGTGTCAGGTGCTCCCACAACGGAATCTGCACCTTAGCAGCCTGCATGGTGGTAGCTGGCGGGGCTGTAGTCACTGCTGTGGTCACTGCCGTGGACGCCAGCGTGGTTGTGAGGGTCTGCACGGCAAGTGGCACGACCCGCGATGGATGGCAGCCATTCTTGCATTCATAGGCATAGAATTTACAACAACAGTACATAACCTTCATCGTCTTCTTGGTTTCAACCCATCTAAAACATATAGCCATATGGGTCATCTTTCCGAAGTAAGTATGAACAGAACAAATATTTGATTGAAGCCACCACCTAGGTTTCATTGATCTTGCACAAATGAAGTGCCGAAAACGCTACACCTCAGCTGCAAGCAAACTAAGAGCCACCTTGGCTCTTCCGAATTCATTCATTGTCATCGGAATGCCAGCAATTTCCAACAACAAACAGCCACAGCCATCTGGACCCTCGAACACAGGAAAAGAAATGACCAAATCATCATCCATCACATACCATACCTATCTATATACCTTAAAATGCTTGAAACGGCTGTTGTTTCAGTCTTCCCCAATTCGATCTTCCGCGGTGAGTTTTTTCCGTGGCCTCGGTACCCTTGCACTCGGGAGTTGAAGGGCAAATCACACGGCGAGAGCTTGGTTTGATACCTAGCCGGTCTCAGAAACAAAAACATGTCATGACCGTGCTATCATCATGCGTCCTGGATTTTCAAACTAAGTCCGTAAATAAATTGTGAAAGGGATGATTTACAAACATTTACATGTTACATTCATGTATTTATGTTTTTCATTTTTCTATGTGCATGTATGGAGACTTATTTCAATTTTTGTTCACGTCTTGATGCATCTGGGTCTACCTATGATACCATATCTATCTATAGTACCCTAGGATACCCTGGGCAGCTACGGTGCCAAAAACCCTGAAACATGCATTTAAAAACTTGCACATAAACACACATGGTCCCACGTGTTCCTGGACTGTGATGAATCTGTGCCAAGAAATGTTGCCATGCAAAGAAAAAACATCTAAAAAAAAACAGCCTTCACCCACACCATCCTGATACCCTGACGGTCCACATGGTCCGATTGCCTGTGCACTCGTTGTCTGGGAGGATGATTTGAGACCGCTGGTCTTTGCACTCCACGGGTCTCTCCTCCACCAGTTCACCTGACCAGAGTAACCGCCATGGATCTGAAGGTTGCCAACATGACTGTTTGGAAAAAACTGTTTGTACCCTCAGTTTGGTATAGATTTCATGGACTTCAAACCCAAGAAAGAATCAGAGTTCACGCTTCATAAGCGTGAATATTATGGACATACGAGGAATTTTCTGACTTCTCCGATGACCGTTCTACTGTAGCTGAAAATTCCTGTTGTCAATCAGCTTGTGAAGGTTTAGAATGGTGAGCTCGGATATGATCTGGATCCCAACTTAACATAGACATAACTCAACCAACAACTCCGTTAGTAATGACCCTCTGGGGAACTAACATATCCCACCTTAAGAAAAGGAAAATCATCTTCATAAATGCCTTGGTGAGGGATAATGTTAGTTCCCAGGAGGGTAGATATTTCATCCTGTTTTGGTGTTGCAGCCGAAGGTACGTAAACCGCAGCCACGCTTGGCTGCTGCACAGTCAATAGTTTCGTCTGCCCTTGGCTTTTTGCAAAGCTGGATGCTGTTGAACAAAATCTTTCCAGCTGCAAAACAGCGATGCAGCTTAGTTCTTAGAAGCACCATCTGGATCCATGTGGAAACTTTGTCAATTCTACCACCCCAAGCATGATACCCAAATCCCAAACAAAAAAACTTTCTCGAACGGGCAAGCCAAGCCACCAGGGAGGATACACCCATGTAACGCATGGTGTTGTGGCTGGGCATTGCACCTGCGGGCGGGTGCCCGGGTGAGTTTTTTCGGTGATATTGCGGAGGAAAAACACAGGGTCGACCACTATCAACGAGATTTACAAAGTACTCTTTATGAACCCCGTCCCCCCTCAACGATCAATTGCAACAAGACATCACAATCTTGGCAGCAAATTTTTGTTGGTCGCTTCTGGCCATCTGGGACCCACGTTCAGAACCCAGCGCGGCTGCACGTTGGGAAAACCCAAATGGCTTTGAGAAGCCCTCATCCGGTGCAAGATCTTGGTTACCTTGGTTGAGGGTCGCTGCAATGCAGGAAGGTTGGAATGATTGGAATAAAATGTGGCAAAACAAGCCACATTTTCCAAGAAAAACTTCGATTATCAATCATGTTATTTCTCGCTTCCTCCCTCCCGTATTTTGCACATGCACAGTGTCATACAGTAAGTGATTCCTCTTAAAAAACCCTGCACAACCTACTTTCACTTAACACCGACGATGATTTTGCCTGTTTCTGCATGTAAGCTGTCTGCGATTCTGTGCGAATCACATGAAAAAAACTTCCAACATGACATGCTGTGCCGCAATTCCATAAGTGCACCAATGCGGTTTTCAAGCTATGCATGTTTAACGGCAGGGCGTTACAAACAGTCCACTGTACCAAGACATCATCAAAATGAGCACTCATATTTCAACAAAACATAGCCACATACTTACATCTACTATATATAGTCTATAGGCCTATACACTGTTCAAAACTAACAAAAGTAAAGCCGGGAAGTCAAACATGAGGTTCAACTTCAGCAGGAACTCAAAGAGGAAACAATATTCAATCAGGACTTCGTAAATTACAAATAATCTGATGCGCAAACCTGCATGACATGTACAGTAAATGAGGTAACCACAGGTCGTCTCTTCCGGGCAGCCGTACATTTGTGTTTCTGGGATGCTCAGCCAAAAGCTGACTTAATCCTCACGTTTGTATACAAAACATGTTCTTGTTACCTTCACCACATCCAGACGTTGCCATCGCCTTGCCAAGGGCGAAACATGATTGACCACCCCCCCAGTTCTACTGTCATCCCTTCCTGAGAGTTCCTATTGGTTCCTAAATTTACGTCTCTCCACTCGTGGAGTCTTGGATAAGAGGTGGATAAAGGATGATAGATATAGCAAGGTCCGAGGTACTTCTATTGCTGGGTACCTTGGAATGCTCGAATTGGTTTAGGCCATAGACATCTTCCGCAAAGCTGGGACCAATGGCACCCGGAACGGAGCTGCTGAGGGTGAGCAAGCCACTCAACAAACGCATGTCTTCCTGGAATGTCACAGGGTTGAAAACAGGGGTGGCACGGGGTGGGTGCCTATTGGAGGCTGGAGCTGGTTATGTCACGGTTGTAAGGCCAACTGACACTGCCACGGAAAACATCTGAAAATGGAGCGTATCAAAATAGAACTTTGAAACCACCGGCTGCTCGTCCCCAATGAGTTTGGAGGGAAATGATTTGACAATAAAAGATAGTGAAAGAGATGCAGGAGGTAAGAGAAACAGATTTAGAATATACCACATTGAAGATAAATATTACCTTTGAAGAGGCCCTAGACATCAGTTGCAATCTCTGCATTCAAACAAAAAAAAAACGGGGAAAATTGGATTTGCACAGGCCATTTGGGATCAGCCCATCCCCACTAAAACATCCTCTGGAAGTTGGAAGTCAAATGCTCCTTGATGTTCCTGGCAGTGGCAAACAGAGGGCTTGAGCAAGAAATGTGCCCACCCCCAAAATTTCCCTGTTAGCGGAAGCACCCCAAAACAATCAAGTATGCAAACCTGGCAGCGATTCTTGGGGCAAACCATCAAACACCAAACTGATAACTGACCGTCCATGAAAATAGAATGAATACAAAATGAATACCAACGACCATTAAAAAGGATGGAAGATCACGAACGAAACCAAGGGGAACAAGATAAGGATATTTCCAGGAACGAAAGCAGGTAGATAGAGTGAGCGCAAGTTTCCTTGAAACAAACCTTGCGGGGAAATGTTCCAGCCGGAACTGAGCGATTACTTGACTTCAGTATTTCACCAGAATCTCACTGAGCATATCAGCATGTCTATATCATCAGTCAAATGATGTACACAACTATAGTAACGCAGTCATCTTGCTTGTGCATACTTGTGCCAAAACACTAACTCAACATGCACAAGTTTACGCCACATACCTACTTCTCCGTCGGAAAAAGGTCTGCCTCTGGTTCAGCAATCACTACGGCCATGCCCAGCTGCAACATCCAGCGTGATAGCAATTCCCCGGGCCGTCGCTTCAATTTCCTGTCAGCATCCAGAAATGAGGTCCAATCAGATCCACCAAAAGCATTGGAATCGTTATGTCATCGACTTCTAAAAGGGAAAGTCATGAGAAAAAAACTGAGTTGTGTTTCATAACAGACCTCATTGCGACTGCGAAAATCACACTAGTATTGTGCAAACATCATGTTTGTATATTTTTGTTGTTTATACACAAGGCACAAACGTACACAATTTATGGTGAAACGCATTTGACCTTTCAAGGCATTGGGTCGAGGCATCTGCCTGGGATTTCTCCCAACCTTCTGCAACCCTTTTTGTCACTTAAATATTGTCAGTTGGTCTCATGAAATTGGTCGTTTGTATATAAATCCTCATGAAGTCCCGGAACTGTACAAATGTCGATAGGTCACTTCAACAATAAAGGTGAGTGCCATGCGCTGCCAAGACTCTTTGCGATACTCATGACATGAGGATCCTGCGGCGCCCCAAAACGGCTTCACCAGGGGCACTCAACAGCAAGGGCTAGGTGGCCCAATGAGGCAAAAGGGTAACGAAACCATTCATTGATAGCAATCACCAAACTAAGATTCCACGGAAACTCTCTCAAAAAGGACAACAACATTCAGATCAAAAAATTAAATCAAGCGCCTCTTGATCATTTTTTACATGCCCAATCAGCAATCCATCAAGAAACAAATTGGGGAGGACATTCTACATCAATTTTCTAAATCTGTCATCACTCTTCTTGGGACCAAAAAAAGAAGTGCCACGGCGCCAAGGTGCATCTGACAATGGATTCAAATGATGCCCTGAGGTCACAACAAAAGGCACATCACTCATGTATCCGATCCATGCCCGTCCTCTTGCGGCAACCTGAAGGTTGAAAACACAGCTTCCTGTGAGTGAGGATATTATGGATGATCTTCGATATGACTCATGACATAATTCAAAAATTGCCCCAGTTGCATCCAGTTGCTCATTGATTCTAATCATGACTCATGACTCAAAACTCACTTACAAAATGATTTGCAGCAAGCATTTTCGAGCGGGTCCAGAGGGTTCCGTCAAGTGACAAATACCCAGCTCCCTCCATGCGTGCTGCCACTGCAATGCCTTTGGGCCTTGCCCATCGGAGGACATCAAAGCCTTCCACATCCACGTTATAGATTGAGAACCTGTGCCATTTCTCCAAGCCCCAAGAACTAACACTAACTCAGGAATGAATGGTTTTGAATTGTGTGTAATAAATACCATAAACTGATTTGTATGTATATATATATATATCAACAAAACTCAGGCCAAGTGATGTCAAGTGATTTCTCTTAAGAGCTTTGGCTTGTTCACCTGACATGGAGGATGTTTCAAAGGTGCTGGAGATTCACCCTGTGGTCTTGAAGTGAGTATAGGCACCCGGTTGGGAGAATGCATCATTGTATTGAAATCATATGACAAGGACATATATGCTTATAATTACAGTAAGACTCTCTTCATATTATATGCATGTGATAAACGCATTCATCAAAGTACGAATGCATTCATAATCAGTAAATGGCAAGTAGTTAAAGTTACAAAATTGTACATCATTTCAGGAGATTCTAAATCTTTCAAAATGTGTAAAATCTGAATGGCAAATCTCCATGCTGACAGCAATCTCACCACCATTTAAGGAGCATTTCTGTCAGTGCATTATTTTGATTGATTCCATTTCTTCCAGTCTCGCTATCCCAAGACTTGAAGCCACTTCCCTCTCGCAGCCCCTAGCCATTGCCATTGGATCTCTGGCAAGAAACTTGCTCTGCACATAGACAGGTGGTATCTTTGCCACCTGTCCACTTGAAGACAAACAAACCACATGATCCAATGTTGATATAAAAGAGTGGTACGTATACGTACACAAGACTTATAACCTCATTTCCGGATAGAAACTGATATGAAGGGTATCGTATACATTCTATATTTGCATGGAAACTGAGCAGCGCCATCACCCAGGGATTCCTTCCACCTTTGGGAGCATCTCATCATTGCAAAGCTCGGTCATGCAGTTCACTTTAAGTGATCTATCATTCTCCAAAGTATCCAAAGTCACCAGCGGCTAGAAATTGAAGAAAATAGCACCACAAATACCAAAATCCCCAACAATACCAACCATGCCAAGTGCTGCCTGTTCTAAAAGCTGCAAGGATGGAAGATCAAAGTTACAAACTCCCAGAGATCGGAAAATACCATGTTTTTGGTAGCTTTCCAGGATTTCCCACACCTCGGCTGAAAGAAACGAAAAAGCAGGGTGACCAGGAGGCAAATGCTTAAAGATCTGACCTGCATACATATAGCTGAGATCATCTTTGCATCAAAAGAACTACAGGCATGTGCAACTTCAACTTCATCTATGTGTACCTTCTAGCATGCATCTATGTGTGTGCAGACGGAATATATGTTGGCGGTATGGCATTATATGACGTATATGGCATGATGCAGTAGGGTACAATACAAAAATAGATAAAAATACTTGACTACGTATTGCATGTCACATGTTGCATCACCCTTTGACTACGTACCCCATCCTATCCCATGATATCTGAGGCACTGAGCGTAGCACACGGGGATCGTATATGGGCTTCGTGAGCATGAACAGGTCCAGGTACTCCAAGTCAAAATGTTTCATCTGCCTAGTGCCAGCTGATTCACCCCTGACTTAAAGCAGATTTGAGAAGGTTTCCCCTACTTGATCATTTGGGTTGAAGTCGTGGAAGGAAGTGGTACTTGGCCCAAACAAAACGAGATGGTACAAAACAATGCAAAACAAGCAGTCTTATCTTCACAAAAATTAGTGCTTGGAACTAATTTGTGTGGCCACCATGTAGAGCCTGCTTATTCAGAAACACAGGATGGTCAGTTGGAACCATGTCATCCAGTAAACACCCCTCAAGTATTCTAGATGTATACAACTCTGTCATGCAATATATATATTTTTTTTTCTCTCCCTTTCCACCACCAAAAGCACTGTGAAAGTTGCGAGGTTTCCTACCCTTCCACACCCTCCCCCCCCAAACGGCTCGCTCCCAGGAACTGCTGGATGGCTCTCAAGGTCCCAAGGGCATAGTGATCGGCTTTGCCCAGTTTTCCAGCTACAAAAATCTCCTCCCTGGGAATGCCTCTGGCAGTTTGGGGGCAGTTCAAAGTAATGTTTTTTTGCAAAATAATAGGGCATGCTAAGGAATGCTAAGAGTAGTAGTGAATCTAAAACGGATCATCTTTTTGGTCGGCATATGGACGGTATTTCATATCAACCATGTTCATAGCAGAGTGCGGAAAAAAACTTGCAGCCTGCATGTTGCAATGTGCAGGCATGAAACCTTATTCTTTCTCACATATTCGAAAATAGAAATAGCAAAAAAACATGTACCCTCCAGGGGATTAAGATATCCCACCTTGGGAAAAGGAAAATCATCTTCAAAATGCCATTTTTGGAGGATATGTTAGTTCCCTGGAGGGTATATAAAGTACATCTAGACAGACATACAGCTGTGACTGATCAACGTATGAGATTCAAATGTTCAAACAAGTCTCTTTTTTTGCATGCATATGACACCCCCTGCCTCTCTAAAATTACTCTTACATTTGTGACAGCAGAACGGAACTGCGTATGGACGGTATCTGAAGTAGGATGTAAAAAACATGCATATCAAAGGATATCCATATCCATATCATATCCACATAATATAAATACATATGCACTCACAAAACGTACATCTTTGCTGGCATCTATATAGTCATCCAACTTCTTAACCCGGGGTTGGAAGCTGAAAAAACCCGGGGGTTGCTGAGAGTTCCCTCTGGGTGGATCCTATGGACTCTGGCAACATACATGAATATGTAATGTATGTATAAAGGGTATTGCAACATGAAGAGAAACAATGGGAAGTGGCAAATCATTTTTCTTGGATGACATTTCACCGTTTAACCTTCGAAACCCTCCCAGCAGCCTGAATCTTTGATGGCACGACTCACTTCTTTCTCACTCCCGTAGTGCTCAGAGACGTCCAGGTGTCCTGGGTGGCCAGTGAAAACCTGGACAGAAAGGGACTTGAATATGGTCAACCATTCGAAAACCAACAAAAACACACAAATGGTACCGTGACCGTGTCTGGTTTGACGCTACATTGATGACAAAATAATACGGTGGAAAGGCAAACATCAAGACCTCACTTGCAAATGGAGACTGTTTATTATAAGGCAAAATTTCTATCCCTTCTCAACCCTTCATGGCATTCTATAGCCAAACATATTTGTATATGAAGCAGGAAACACATATTACCTATGCAAACTATTGCAAACTACTGGTCAACTATGGTCAACTAATGACTAAGGGTATACCTAACCTTCAGTTGGAGTGATGTGATCTGACATTCATTTGTCAAATGCCACCGACGACGCCGAGCCACGATAGCCTCTTTGCAAAGCATCACGGATTTGTTGATAAACCTGGCGATGGCGGCAACAAATGGTTGGCTTGTGAAAAAAAAACACGGACATCTCTGACATGTCGTTGTTCATTGTTTTGATGTTGGTTTGGCCATGGCCATACCAATGCCGCCAGAAATGTGCCACCCATACCAACCATATTGCAAAGACAAATCCAACTCCTTCAGCAGATTTGGAGTGGTAGGATTGGATGACATCCAGAATTGATACATTCATAAAGCACCCTGGGTTTGTTCAATGACCATGGAAACCGTCAAGCAGGAACCATTCTCTATGTAAAGGCCCTTTTGGGGATGACATCACCTTGATGTCAATCCAATTTATCAATTTCACTAACCCAATCCCCGAGAGCAATGGTCCATGTTAAAGCTAGGTCAGTACTGCTGTGCATACCACTACCCTCTTGAAAACTCACATGGAACCCTAAAAAAGAAGTTTAGAAAAGTCGTGCTGTAGAAGAAAATGGACGTTCAGAAATGTTTGGAAAACGATCTTGAGGCTCTAGCCGTTATCGCGGGTTTACCCATCAGCTGATCACCACCTCTTTCCAAGGAACCTTGCTGTCTTGAAGAGGAAACTCCTTGGCAAACGAGCATGGCATGGAAAAACATCCGACAGTTCCCTTTGAAAAACACCGGGGAAAGGGATAAGACAGAGAAACAAACGCAGACTTAAATCTCAGAACCAAAGTCAAAACGAAAATGGGCGTTCTGAGGTTTTCAACACTTGGACAAATTCAAAGGATTTCAAAGGCAATGTGAAAATCATACCATTTGTGCAAATTGGATCAGCTTTTTAAGCTACGCTTTTGATTCGTTCCAATTCGTTTCTGACTAGTTTGAACGTGTCGTGCCTTTAGCTCCAAATGGCACAATTCCCATAACTATGCAAAAAGCTCGCAGAATTGGGAGGAAAATATCTATCCCTGCTCACTCAGACAAAGACGCTGTCTTTTTGTTAACATATGTTTATCCATTTTTTTCCTATTAAAAATGTAAAATGCAACCATGTAATCCCGAAAAAAGTTTTAAAAGGCTAGCAATCGACTGGAGTGATCTGGAGTGAATCCTGGAAAGGTGATGGTTGCTTCCAAGACACCCACACTTGTCCAGGGCCAAATGCTAACAAGGGCATATCCAATCCTGACCGCACAAGTTATGGAGAGGTTGACCTCTGGATTTCATATACACTACTTAGGGGCATGCCAGGTTTCACCCTCAAACCTCCTTAAAACATAAAGATGCTACAAAAATGCAGGCAACAAAATTGCTTCAACACATCCCTAAACCAACAAGCTACTCCGCACCTGCGCCTTGATATAAGGGATCATGGGGAGTCATGGGGTTGGGACCTTGAAAACAATCAGGTCAACCCAATATGAAAATGAAATACCTCCAAAGCATTGGTTTTTGTTGTGGCCTTGGGGTGTGGTTGTTTCGCTGCTTATTTGTTTTTTTCGGGGGGGAGCCGTGAGGCTATTCCCAGCGATATGACTCCGCAACTGGTGCAGGCAAAGCTTCCATTTGACAAACCGATGCGCGTCGAAATGTCACCATCCGTAGGAACAAGCACCTGGGTTCCAACCAAACGCAACTCAACCACACAGACCAACTGCAGCTGTTTACAAGATGTATCAAATGTACCTCAATTTATCGATGATACCATATAGATTATAAATGTGCTTCACGCAGGCCCTATTTAAATGATTCATGGCCCATAAATCACCTGTTAATCATTGTTAACCTTCTTGTAGATACTTGTACTATCTTGTACCCACCAACCATGCAGTTTTTAGGCCTTTTTGGCAACTGTTCATTCTGAAGAGTTGACGTGAACCAAAAACCCATGGTGCTTTGAAGCCGTTTTCGGAGAACCCGAGGGACTGATCGACTGGCAAAGGGCAAATGGAGGCCATGATTCACTCGATGCACGTTGAGCATGGTACCCAACCTCGGTGTAAAGGCTGTAAAGGGATGATATGAATAGATAGGGGCGCCATGTGCAAAACACTGGCCCAAACTTTTGTCAATAGTCAGGTTTCGTGAAATAGTGCCACAGAAGTGACGGAGATGAGCATGGACAACATAGTCAACATAGCAAAACAAAAGGCAGCTGGAGAAATACCATCATTATCAACACCAGCGGTAAGAAGAATTATGCAACATCAGCTCGGACCCAGAGTTTCCATAAGTAATGATCTAATATGTATATATATATATATACAAACCACCGTGCCTTGTTTTCTTGAAAGTGACCCAACCTTGTGAGATCATCGCAAACCCATCAAGGAATGGAAAAATGACCATTTTCAGGACCAATCATCATCTCCTGAGGTTACAGTAGTTGGAAGACGATCCTTTCCTTTGGGGGATGGTATATTTTTCACGGGATATGTCAAACTTCCAGGGGGTAAGCCGAGCTGCTGATATTCCCCTGGTACTAGCCAGAGTTGCAAGCCTCGCAAAAGGGCTCGCGCTGAGCCGCTCATCTCTTCCCAGCCCACCTGCCATTTCTGCTTATCCTGGCCAAAGGGGAAAAGGCCGAAACGGTGGGTGTGGGGCGGATGTTATATGTTAATCTGAAAGTGGACCAAAATGAATATATTGCCAAAATAAAAATATATAATATAGAAATTATGTAAATAGTTACAATGTCAATACATGCAGTTGCATAAAACCAAAAAGACCTAATTGGTTAATTGACATTGACCTCAATCAAGATAGAAACTCCAGCGCTGCAGCGGCGAAGAAAAATACCATGGTACAACCTTTGGGTGGATCCAACGCCCTCATGGGATGTGTGGATCATCCATCATACCATCGTAGCAAAATGTCCTTCAATCGTGTCATAATCATCATCATCATCATCAGCAGCAGCAGCAGCATCATCAAAATCATCAAAAACCAGTGTTTATCATTCATCACGTCTCATTCTCACCTTTCTTCCTGCTTCTTCCTCCCCATCATCGTCATGGTCACGATCTTCAGCACCATCCCATGTTCCCAAAAACTCGAGCCTTACCCAACCAATACCTCAGTAACGAAAATGGACCAACCTCACCTTTCATCTCAATCATATGAGTGGACCCCCTTGACTCACGTCACTACCCAGTTTCATTTAAATCTACCCCTCCAAAGTTTAACAGTTCGCCCCTGAAAAATGATGGGAAAGGAAGACGATCCTTTCCTATTGGGTTGTGGTAACTTTTCAGGGGTAAACTCGTTGTTAAACTTCGGGGGAATCTACATCTACATGGCATATGGCATATGCCAAAGTCACATAAATTCATGCACTGCCACCAGCTGTTGCACTTCACCTGGATCTAAACGGAGACGATGTCGTGCAGTGGCGTGATGCAAACTCAGTCGTAAGTTGTTCCTCAGGTCCGCCAGTTGTACGCTTTGTAAAACGCAAAGCCAAAAAAAAAGAAGTATAAGTGGAAGTTACTACCAACACATACATGTGTATATATATTTAAAAAACCTACACATCATATCACTTCATTGCAAAAATATGTACATATTATACACATATGCAAAATGATGAACATTTGCAGTAAATCCGCCTGCAAAAATATGGAATGTAACCAAAACAGAAACCGATCCAAGTTACCATGCATAACGCCAACTGGAAGCTACACGGTCCCAGGCCTTTCAAAACAGCAAGGTTCCAAAAGCTTGATATTCGGATATTCGCACCCCAAAAAAGGTGAACACAAAGACTGAATATACACCCCCGAAAACTAACATGGAACCTGAAAATGCCTCCTTGGAAAAGAAAAAACATCTTCCAAACCTCCATTTTTGGGTTCTATGTTAATTTTCGGGGGTGTAACTCATCCATCACATGTGGTGCTTATCTACACCTCGCAGGGTCTGAGTCATTGGGATCTCTCAACTTCCCAGCCTCACAAGCCATGCCCTCTGGCCCATCGCAAGCCTGACATCACTGCCACATAATTTCCTTTGACTAAGAGCATCCAAACATACCAAAATATCACAAATATCTATCTATTGTATCAACTATGTATATTTTTTTGGAGGCATGACTTTGTATATATATATATACGTATATGTGTGTGTGTTCTTTATGTGATATCAAAACTACCATCGATATATGATGCGCATGTTTTCACAGCAACTGAGTGATAAATATCAAAAAACCAGAGAACATGATCGTTTTGCCATATATTCCCATGCCCTTATTGCGATGACAGGACTAGACCGCACAAAACTGAGTACCACTCCTTCCAACATTCCACAAGTTATCCTTTTTCTTCTCCAACAAAAAAATATGTTGATTGATGAAATCAAATACAAGAAACAACACTATATACTATTTTACTAGCTTAAAACACCCACCATCCTGACATGGCATCTATATTCACATTCCATTTCTATCCATCAAAACTGGGCCAAGGCCTCTGGCAATTGCTTTGCTGCCCATTGAGCTACCTCTGCAAAAGGTGGGGCCACCTCAATGGAAGCTACCTGAAACCATGGGAAAAACCATGGCAGCCATGGCACTAAGGCGCGCATCCTGGCAACTGGTGTGATTAGAAAGACCTATACCGACTTACGTTTCAAGTAAAAAAGCCACCAACCTGACAAATCTGAATCATTAATGTGTATATGCATATGATCATATGTATACAGTATATTGTGTGAAGTGAGAGATTCTCATTGGCGGGTTGTTGTTGATTTCATATGCATATGTCTTTCAGATCTTGGCTTTTTCCATTGAGGCTGGCAAAAATGTGAAGCCGCCACCTCATATCCCCTGTTGTGGACATATATCAATCTATGAATCTATGCATCCACTAAGAAACATAAAGTAGCCTAGATTGACATGAAGATCATGGCCCTTGGACTTTCCTGCCGAAAGGCACGCCCAACAACTTCACCCTTTAACTGGCATCTTTTCATTAACTGTGGTGCAAAATAATGCAGGCGTATGTTCAATTCAGCACATGCTTCATAGCATCACAGATGCACGCCATGGATCATGGATTGGTATCGCAGTTTGAAGTGTTGCTCCGGCCTGTTGCTCACATACCTCCTACAGTAGTCTACGGGAATCACTCCCTTCAATGCCGTCTTAGCAAAGCCAGAACACATCAAGGAATGCGCAAGAAACGTTGAGTTTGCAATTCAGGGTGATGACAAGTGCTCGCTTTTCTAGCATAGACGAAAATTGTTGACTTTTGAGTGTGGCCTTATGCTCCCTAAACCTTTAGATTCTCAACCATGGAATGACATCAACCGTGGAAGCATCCTCTGATTTTTCAATTCTGCTTCTACACCCCATGAAAATAATAAACTCCATCACACCCAAATGCGAAGATTTCCACCCAAATGCGTGGGGGAAAGGCACCCTTGAAGTAGCTGGCATAATGCCTTTGCACTGCTCCTTGGCTACGGAATCCTGGCAGATCAGCTGTGGTTTCACCTAAAAAATCTTCAGTTTCACCCAACCTCAACTGGAAATGATATAACAATATGATGGAAAAACAAATGCGATACGTATGTATATATATATACTATATTATATACACATAAATTATATTATATGTACAAAAATAAATAAACATTATATATATATATATTCATTATATATATACAATAATATAATATATATATATGTGTAAATATGTGTATATATATATATATATCAACAATGAAGGGCTATGGGAAAAGAGGAATTGCATCATCCTTCCCCCGACTCGACACAGCTTGCTACATGTTGCAAAGATTGTCCCATGGAAGCAGTGATTTCATGTATTTGCCTTCACTTCGGAGAAGACAACTCAACCATCCCAACAAGGTTTGGTATGTGGACGCAACACCTAGTCAACTGGACCAGTAAGCAAGGCATGTCGGCATCAATCAGTGACAATTTCTTATTCCTCAGCGATTCAAATGTGATATCGAAATTCCAGCTTAGTAAGACAAACAGTCTGTATTCATCTGTATTTTGCACCTGAAGGACTGGGTAGCACTAGGTACCCTCTTGTTCTCTGTTGGACAACCAACACGAATCTCTTCCATGCCACGCCCTAGCCCCAAACCAATCAGTCCCAACCCCAGTGAAGCATGCAAAAAATCCTACCAACTGCCAGAGTTTGCACCGGAATAGAAGTTTGACTAGCACTTGTCCTTGAGAGGGTTTACTACACAATGCACAGAGCGATTCTCGATCCTTGGGTGCGTAACGACATCAATCTGCAATGGAAGAGTTTTCTGGGAACAGTTTCATTATTCATGGCCATGAATTCTTTCCAGAAACAGAATAGGCAAGGTGATTGGCCATTCGCTTGAGTTCTTTCTTTTCGAGTTTTGCGGATGGGCCTTCCTTTCAAAATTGTTGTTCTGTCTTGTGCTTTCTGAGGCAAGAACATGCCAAAGGAACCTATCACGCCCTAGCAGAAAAGAAAAAAGGAAGCTGGAAATCACAGCCATTTCAGCTGCGGCTGAGGTTTCTGCGGCTCATGCCCCAAAGATTTGATTTCTTCCAAGAAGCAACAACTTGTTGCACCAGGAAAACATGATATTACTGTATGTCCAACATGAAGGCACAAGAAAATCCAATGTCCAGAAACCGAGTTTCACTTCTGGCAACCCGCAGCTCTTGTCACATGTTGCGTCTGACCACTCTGCATAGATCCACCGTGTAGGGCCGCAACACCCGATCCTCGTTGCAGAAGGTGTGGTCAAGGCGTTAAACAAACATGTTAAACTGACACACTCGGATGCTGCTCATCAAGCACACGTAGTGGCGTGCAAATACAGCAGAATACAACTGCATTAAATAGAACAAAAAAACACATAATAGCTCTTACTTGTTATGAACTATGTCGATAAGTTGCTTTCTCTCCTTCTACGACACTAAACCAACAGGTCGTTTGTATTTGCAGCATTACAATGCAAACATGTGCTGATCATATTTGACTCTGGCGTACATCAGGTGAGTATCAAACATGACCTAGGGACATATGAACAAGATATGAACAAGAGTCACAAAAAAAAAACGGCCGCGGCTGCACATTCAGACTTGGTGTTTTTGCTGCAGGTTTTTGTCCTAACTAATTCTCACCTTCATCGCACACGCCTAAATTAAGGGCTCACCTCCCACCTAGCTAACCTGGAAGCAAGTCCATAGTGTATAGACCACTCAGCATTCAAGTGAAGGCACATCTTTTGCCAAGGCTATAACTAGACTCTCGCCAAACTTTCAAGAAAAAATCGCCCCATACAAATTGTAATATAGTATTGACCAACAGGTTCACAGAATGCCCAAGGCCTTGATATCATGGGTAGACAGAAATCAATGAACTTCTAGCTACTAGCTACTCACCCAAGGTCACCAAAACCAGTTGCCAAACAAGTTCACCCATGATATATGTTTACAGACATGCCGCTGCCCTATATATTGTGAAGGGGTGAGTTTGCTTGATCAAAACCGCGTGGATGGTTCATCTTCTCGAGCCCGTTTTTTCAACCAATGCCAAGGTGCACCGTGCAATTGTGAACGCTCGTACCTGGTCATGAATCAAATGCGAATAGCCGCTCTCACATTGCACTTGAGGTCTTCAACACGCAAAAATCTACAAAATGAAGTGCTGAAGATTCTGATGGAGAAAGTGAAAAGTAAGATTCTCAACTTGATTGTGGTAACACTCATTCAAGACATTTATGCAATTTAGATGGACAAAAGCTGGGAAGCAGTATGTATGCCCGCAACATTTCTACTGTCCTGATCAACCCTGTACAGAATGCCCAAGCGTTCGGGGTGGTCCCATGGAGATGATATTGGAAAGGATGCTTCCAGCCAAAAGGGCGCCATGTTGGCTTCCTATGATTGACAGTAGGGAAACCCCCTTTTCTGGGAGTGCCAAATTCCAATACAAAGAAGGCGAAAAAAATCTGCGGAGGTTGCGAAGATTCTGGTGATAATGGCAGGGATAAACGGGTAAACAACAGAGAAAGGTATCCGGGTTGTTAAGTTCCTGATACCCAATACCTCAAAATACATAGCTGCTTACATCGGTTTACCTTCAGGTTATCATTGCACATTCCGGTATGGGGGAGCAAAAGCCATCCAAATATAAGGTCCATGGGGTTCAATGTGCAGATACCACACTGAACGGCAAGATCTGAAAGGCCTTCCACGATTTCCAACTGACAATGAGGTGGAGAACTTCTGGAATTGGTGTATAGAACTATGCCCCCACCGCTTCACCCCCCCCTCCATTCACACATTGACAGGCTGCACATCGGAGCAGGTGACTTGAGACCAAAACCCACTGGACAATCCTCAGTCAAAGATGTTCCAACTGTCACCACATCCACCTGGAAGTCTTTGAAAAAGACTTGCACCTTGTTAAGTTCATTCTAAATGGCTATTGTGACTTCAAAGCAACAAATCTGTTGATGTAAAAATCGACTACAGGATCATGAATTGTACCACTGGCTTCGACCTGGATTGAGAAAAACAACTTGCTGTTTTTGCATAATATTTTGCAATTCAACCATGAACTATAAAAAAACAAATCTAACAATCTAACTCTAATATTAGGCTTCACCAACTTGAAGTATGATCTTTTGCTAGAGAGTTTCCCGATCGCCCACATGAACCCCAACTCTCAGCTCGACGCCTCTTCAGAGCACCGGCGGTTGCAACATTCCTCTACAGTGCATTTTAGACCTGGAGTTGTAGAGGTTTGAGTATGGCATGATTGACATAAACTCATCCAGGATCATTTTGGACATGAGATTAGTCTATATACTTCTGGGCAAAAATATGCAAGACAAATATAAGACCATTGACAATGCATCGTGTGAAAGCTTCTTTGGGAGGGATCATCTTTCATGAGTTGAGGGCCATTTGCGTTTGAGTTCAGTGGGTGGTATCTAGGTAGTACCAGGATTTTTGAAGGAGACCTGCAGTGAAATTGCCATCAAGGATGCCTCACCAAACCCATGGCAGAAATGACAAAGTGACAAACATATGGGAGAAGAAAGGAGGGGGTAACAACTGGATAAGCTAAAACGCTACCCTTCATCTACCCTTCAATTCTACTTCCCCATGGGACCAAAAGGACCTTGAAGGTGCTTGAGGGAAGAATGACACGCCCAAGCAATGAAACTATAGACTTCACAGGCCATTAGGAACAGAAAATATATGGCTTTATATAAGTTATAATTATAATGATGAAACATCACTGAACAACAACAACAACAACAACGACGACGACGACAACAACAACAACCACAACAACAACAACAACAACAACCACAACAACAACAAACAACAAACAACAAACAACAAACAACAAACAACAAACAACAAACAACAAACAACAAACAACAAACAACAAACAACAAACAACAAACAACAAACAACAAACAACAAACAACAAACAACAAACAACAAACAACAAACAACAAACAACAAACAACAAACAACAACAACAAACAACAAACAACAAACAACAAACAATAAACAACAAACAAATAAAACGTACTGCTGACCACCATTCATGTGAACAGCAAGAACACTGTTACGCAAACCTACCAAACAATTCTACCGTACACATCTGTACAGTACATCAGTGCCCTGGATCTTGCAGGAGATATGGATATCGCATCTTCTCATGTACACGAATCTATACTTCAGCAACCTCCCATCCAAAGGTTGGGCCTTTGCAAGTACTCGGTGGATGGACCTTTGCTACATACTTGGCTGGGCACATCTTTGCCTGGCCAAGCCAAAAGGGTTCCCATGGGAGGAATTTCAAAAATGGACATATTACAGGGTGATATTTCCAATGATTAAAAAACAACAACTACATTAAAGGACTTACAGCTGTATTGGAGAGTATACTCAAAGTACCTGTGTGTTCTTTTTACTCAAGGTATCTCAAGGTAGTTCCTCAGGTAGCATGTGCAAGCATCTACATTCTACATCAACTCTGTCATTTGACATGTACATGAGTCATAAGATCATCACTTCACGGTAGGTACAGCGGAAACCCGTTGCAGAGCTGTAGAATCTACTACTTTTTGTGATCAAGGAATGCAGCAACATCTCAGCCTACATCACAGATTGGCCAAGCACATCTTCAACAGCTCAAGTTCTAGCATTACATAAACATGATGGGTCTCTTATTGCAAACAGTACAAAATTAGTAGATACATTCCATTATATATTCCATGGTGTGCCAGTCACTTGGATGAAAGTTGTGCTCCAAGGTCAAGGTACCGTACTCCTGGGTTTTTCACAGATCCCCCTCACAGATTTGAGTCGATGATGTTTCCAACTTCTGCCCGGGTAGGATATCGTTCCCTTGGAGGGTATCTCCCATTGATGCCTGGCAAGTACGGCAACTCGACGTCGCTGCACAACGAAGGCGCTTCAGTGAGGGTTTCGTCAAGCTGCCGCAAAGCTCCTCGTCCTTGAGCGGCCGAAGGGTATGGTAGTGACCAACACGTATCATTAAGGAAGGATCGCCAAATCCTGTGGTTTGCTGATAGCCAATTTTCTCCAAACTTGGTTCAGGTTCCCGTTTTTTTCTTGAGAAAATTGCCCTGAATCCACTAGAGTAGAAACTGCAGATTCATTGGTTACAGTAATCGTTTCTTGGTCGATTAAGTTGGAAAGCTTACTTGCCAAATCTCAACAGTCACATTTTTTTGGGGGGATTTCTAGGAGGAACTTCGAAGTGAACACTGCATACACAAGTGTCAGCGAACTATACTGTATACAGTACCGTAGTCAGTTTTGTTAGCAATACTATGGAAAACCCACTCCAAAAAAACGACTTGAAAATTTTGACTCTGGCGACTTGGCTGTTTCACATCCCCTCAAAGACCGCTGCGTTTTGTTTGCAAGGCTCCATTTCAGCCTGGTTCGCGGCATCCCAACACACCACTTTTCTTGTTTCATACCTCAGAAACACGGTGGAATTCCCAGCAGGAAAATCATGGAAAATCCCAACATCAGGTCAAAATAGTGTGAATCTCTAAAGACTGGTCCGCAAACACTGGTTTATTTAAGAAGGGCTGTATATATAGACTTTTTGTGGGGACTGTCTATTATTTTGAGACCTGTCTGGACAGAACGCATCGTCATGTCACCTCCAATGGGCAAATTGTTTTTTTCCGTGTATCCTGATGCGCTGCCAGAATACTTGGAAAAACATCCTGACTCGCTAAGTATGCAACATCAATAAGGATGTTTGCTCCTTCAGTACTAGGTGCGGGAACGAATGCTTGAAACCACCTACAAAAAAAGCGTTGCCATTCCCCAAGCATAAACAAACATCCCCTGCACAGGAGCAAGGTACACCTCGTGCAGCCCACACTCGGTCGAGCAAACTGCTTTGGGCCAATCATCCTTGAAACCGGACACAGACCCGAACTCCAAAAACACAATGTGTGAATAATGTGACCATGATGCAAAGATATGCAAAGTGTGTATATATATATATATGTGTGTGTGTGTGTGCACATGTACAATGTACACAAGCTTCTTTTGTACAAATGATGAACATGGTGACGCTGATGATGATCATGATGATGATGATGATGATGATGATGATGATGGTGATGAAGGTCTGGATCATAGATTTCGAATTAAATGGCCTGTGATCAATCGCTACCATCTATGGGTGAACATATGCATATTATGTGTATATTCTCACATCATCCAGCATATTCACCTCTCGATCTCCACCCTGACCCTGCCATGATTTCCAGGCAAGCGACTGCCTTCCATTGAGCCTTCGGTGGCAAATGACAGCAAATCTCTTGAGAAAATCCCGGTCGTATCTTTGCTCCTGGTTTTAACACCTTGGGATGCATCCCTGTCCGACAGGAAACCCACAGGACACCAAGCGGGGTGGATAGGAAGCATGGGA
The DNA here is from genome assembly GCA_000507305.1 of Breviolum minutum Mf 1.05b.01. Classification (NCBI taxonomy): domain Eukaryota; class Dinophyceae; order Suessiales; family Symbiodiniaceae; genus Breviolum; species Breviolum minutum. Next base: position 162,728 of record DF239651.1, read on the forward strand.
ACCAAAAACTCAAGGAACCATGCTGCCATGCTATGTATCCATCTAAGTGGAATAGTGACTGATCATGGGAAAGGTTGTCAACTATTGTCCAGTTAATCTTTGAGAACTGGACTTGAGATTGGCACATGAGATGACTAAAACTCTATGATTCCACTCAGCTGGCAATGGCCACCCAAACGCACCCTGTGATGGATGGTACTACTACTCACAGCACATACTGCATTCATAAATAAATGTGCCGTACGTACATACCAGCACATGTATATATATATATGACACAGTGTATATGTCAGGATGAAACAAGTCCACATGACGTCAGACGAAAGTTGCGGTCTTTACAGTATATAAAAACATCAACATTTGTGGAAGGCATCTTGAAATTTGTTCGGGAGAGGAACATATATATATAAATCATATGAATATTATCTTCACAACTTGATTGGTCAGCTTGCGAGCAAAAGATTATCGATGCCAGGATCTTTCATACCAAGCACATCCCCACCACTTTCCCTCCCTTTTGATGTCAAGAGTCTGTACTGCCATTGCCTGGTGCCAGCAAGTTGTGTTGGACATCCATTTCAGTAAACCTTTTTGCAAAGTGCAGATCTAAACGTCCTGAACTATCATTCCCCAAAAAAAAACGTCATTTGATGTAACTAACCCTTTCAAGCTGTACAAGTACCATCTTTCGTATTTCTGAGGGGCAAACCATGGCACTTTTCAGCCATGAAGTCCACCCATTCAGTCCGATCCACCCATGGACCCAGCCAAGATACATGTGAAGAACTCACATCTGCTGCAACACTCCGCAGTGCAGGCGGCTGGCAATGCTGATCGGGTGCTCAACTCCTGGCAGGAAAAATCTGGGCACCTGAACTGTATTTTTTGCCAAAAAACAGATCCAATAAAGTGGCACAACAGGATGATCTAACGGGGAAGTGTCGCCAAATCACCGGCAAATACTTGTGTTTCGTGAATTTTCCTCTTGAATCTGCTTGATCGATCTTGATCTGTTGATAAAATGTGCACAAAAGGGCAGAAGTTGTTCACGGATCCCATGGGTTACCAGCCTTTTTCTTCACAATGGGTAATTACATCCAACACACTGCTGGTTGTGAAGCTCGGATGATGGCGTATGATGCGGCACGACTACTCGCATCTACTGCTCATCTTCGAGGTGGAGTAAAAAGCACCGTTTACGAACAGTGAGAGGGAACCAAGGAGAAACCTACGTAATCCTAAGTCTGCTTGAGGGGATTTGCAAGTGAAAATCACAGAAAATCTGTACTCTAGGCTTGAACCATTTTGAAACTGGAAGTGGAAGCATTCGAAACTCAATGTTTGAGAAACACTAGACGAAACACATTGTGAGAATGATTAACACCCGAGGGCTCTCAACAAAAAATTGGATGTGATTGTACTCATGCTCTGCCAAAGAAACTTGGAACAAACTTAATTTTATGTAATGTCGCCATACTTGAAACATTTCAATGAGATAGGAATTGCCTATAGAATTATAAGTTACAATTTATAATACACAATAATTCTAGTACTCATATCACTCTTGGAACTTCAATTTTCCCAGCTGGAACAAGAAGCACCTATCTCACAAATTCAAGCCAAGCATCGTAGACTTTCTTGCTGTAATCCACACTTCCAGGCCTTGAATCTGTTGTGGTGTCTTGTCAGGATTTCCAAAAGCGCTCCCCAAAAAAACTGGATGTGAGTTTTTTTCGAAGCATTTTGACACAACCCTAGGATATCCTATATGATATCCATTCAAATCCTACCACCCCAAAAAGAATCAAAGAATATGAGATCCATGACTCGATTCAAACCACTTTCAAAGTCCAGGTCTCTGAGGGAACTTGGGTTTTTCGCAGCTGGAGGTATTCGGCATCATGGGGGCCTTGTCCTGACAAGGCGATTTCTGGAAGGAGTTAGGACGTTGATTTCTGCAAGCAGTAGATATCTTGCACTACCGGTACATCCCTGAAAACTAACATGTCCCCCTAAAAAGGAACTATTTCAATAGGAAATACATCTTCCAACCATTGATTTTCAGGGGACATGTTAGTTTTCGGGGTGGTACCACCTATAATGAGTTGGATGTATTTTAATGGTTTTCTAAACGGGTCGAAAAGGAAAGAAAATAGATAATGGTTGTGAATAATGGGCATGTGGATGTAGGAATGATAACATAGCATGCAGATGGGGATTTTGTTTGGCTACGTCATGGCAAACAAACTATATATAATTATAAAATCACATAAACAAGATAGAACGAACGGAACATGGAAAGGAAATCGAGTTCCAATCTTCCCTGCATTCCCAAGAATGAGTTCAAACAGCAGCCAGCAGTTCTACATTGATACGCGTCAAACTCTAGACCAGAAATGTGAGAAAACTTATCCTAGTCCAAACCAACTGAGCTAGCACGGGCTACGGCTAGCAACGCACAAGTCTAAGCCACGTATCAGGGATCTGTCGACTTCCGAAAAGGCATCCGGGAACCCTGAATCAACAACGAAGAACAATCAATATAGCCTCAAACAAGGCCTTTGAAACTTCAGGAGCCAAGAGAAAATTGCCTTCAACCATCCAGATCAACCCTGAAAGCACCTGAAAAAAAGGGTAACTCAAAGCCATGGGGCTTCCGTCTATGCTTTGTCGCCTGCCATCCGATGTTTGATGATGATTCATGTTGGAGGGTTCTGAGGCGAAAGTGAAAAATTCCTCCACCCAGCAACTGTAGAAAGTGAAGCTTGGGTTTCTGCGGGCCAAAAAGTGATACTTCAATGATACTTCTGTATATGATACTCCGCGTAGTCAATCTTTGGAGGTGCATCCCAAGGTATCTGGACCCCGGGCTACCCTCAATAAGTAACAAGATGTAAAATCCTCTGACACGTGCACAAAAATATCATCGCTTGTAGTTATTTTGGTTCTGGGACGTTTTGATACGTTTTGGGCACTTCCGGACTTTTCAGAAATTGACTTGGCACATGATCTTTCATGATTCCTGGGATGTGAGAGGCTTCATCAGATCGATCGGACTCGCCTACATTCCTGCACGGTTGTGTTCTTTTCCATGGCATCCAAGAAACATTCAATGCCTCTGCGGTAGCACATGTATAGGGAAACTGACATCTACAAGCAAGAATGTCGGTGGATGTGATAGGTCTGGAGGATTGGAATATATCCGGATGCCTAGGTGTAATTCAGGTCTTAAGCCATCTTAAGCTAATGCCAGTAAGGAGGTTGATTGGCAAACTGCAAGAAAACCAGGCATAATCACTTGAAAAGGATTCCATGTATATCAAAGCGTCTCCAAGATGTTCACGCCATCCAGGCCAAATTAATCCTTCGGCTTCTCCAGGATCCCATTGGGTCGTTTGATGGCATTGAGCCTCCCGACGTTTCACGGCACGCCATTGTGACATCAGATCTGCTTCAGTGCTGACACCCGTGCGATTGGCCTTAGTGCTAGCTCCACTGACAAACAGAGGCTTCAAATGAAGGTGTAGGCTGCGGTAGGGTCGCTCTCAGTCCTCTCCTGCAATTCATTGACTTGGTGGCTGCACAAAAGACCATCCCATGCAGCAAAAACAAAACAATGGACACATAATGACCAATATATTTCAAATACTGTAATGAAAGAATTCCTTCCTGGTGCATGCTGCCAACCTAATCATGGACTAACAAAAAGAAGGAATGAAACCCAAACTGGTAAAACCCGTTTAAAACATACGCCTCCTTCAGCGCTGTTTGTTTATGCTACCGGAGCTGTTAGCGACGTAGAGAAGTATACTGTTTTTTCTTCTCTCTGTTGTTTTTGCAATTTTTTGCACACATGTAACATTCTACGGCCTGGACTGCCTCGGTACATACTTTACACATGTCCAAACCTGTAATTTAACCCATGTTCAAAGTGCTACGGACCCGTGTTCAAAGTGCTATGGAATGGACTGCTTCGGTACAGACTTTACACATGTCCAAACCTGTGATGTAACTCGTGTTCAAAGTGCTACGCAATATGACTGCTTTGGTGCATACTTCACACATTGCTTCGGTGTTCGGCTTTCGGTATTCGGCTTTCGGTTTTCGGCTTTCGGCTTTTGGCCTTCTGCTTGCGGCTTTCGGTTTTCGTCTTTCGGCTTCCGGCTTCCGGCTTCTTGCTTCGTCTGTACAACTTCCGCTTTCGGCTTTCGGCTTTCGGCTTTCGGCGNAATGTAACTCGTGTTCAACGTGCTCCGCAATCGACTGCTTCGGTACAGACTTTACACATGTCCAAACCTGTAATGTAACCCATGTTCAAAGTGCTACGGAATGGACTGCTTCGGTACAGACTTTACACATGTCCAAACCTGTAATGTAACCCGTGTTCAAACTGCTGACATTTGGAACTATGTTTACCAGTGGCAATGGCGTTTCAACAACCGTGATCGCCTGTGGAAAACAGTTCCACAAATTTCAGCAGAGATTGCTCACCATTACTGAACCAAACGGCGGACTCAGTAAAGTTAAAAAGTTGCGGCGGACTCAGCAACGTCCAAAAATGCGACGTCACTAACGGCGCCGCTACCTTGTTTATCTAAGCCACGTCCAAATATCGATGCCGTGCTTGGGAGAGGCAGGAGTTGCGTTCTTCACCTCGGGGTCAAATAGGAAAATCATGGGCAAATAGTCCATGGGAATGGTTCCTTGATAGACTGGAATGCACAAAGATATCAAACAAATAATGGTTGATGATTGTTTAAAATGTATCAAAAGACTCTGAGGCATGAATCTTTCTCAGAATGCATGGGAAACCAAAGAAATTAAGCTTCCCAACATGCATAGAGAGCTGTCCATGCCTCACAGGCTAAGTCATCCAGGCTCCTGACTGCTTGGGTCAGTGGAACTCTCAGAAGCACTGAAGTCCTTTCTTACAACATTTGCAAAAGGGAAAGCTGCTGATATCCCACTTCATTGGAAGCATTCTAAGTCACGTTGGGTCATACACTCATAGCTGGGGAACACAATTACCTGCCAAAACGGCGGCATCCTCTGGATTCGTAAGCATTCCTGACCTAGGCGGCCACACGAAAATTGATTATATAAATTCCAAGACAAGGAGTGCAATTGAAAAGGGTGTACAGATCTGTCAAAACCAAACGCTTGTGTCCACAGCCAACCTCCTATGACGACATCAGCTCCATTTTCTCTGATGTTGCTATCCCACTTCTTACATGTGTGTGTAAACAGTCTCTATCACAGGTCTGTTCTGTGAACAAACACCAGAGACTGGATTGGAGAGTAGGACGAACTCTTAGACAGGCTCCGATGGGATTCAACATGATTCAACAAGATCATCCCACTCCGGTGTTAAACCACTCATGTCATACCGAACTAATGCACCCATGTTGGGTGGTAGAAGGTGGACACCACGTACACGAACAACACAAACTTGCCATGGGCACCAAGGAATGGACCTTTTCTTAAGTTGGATGTGAAACGAAGATTTCCCATTTGTACATATTCATACCCCCTTGATTCATGAATGACAATTACTTAGGCACCAGAATCCAAGAAACTCTTCATCTCGAGATTGCGAGTAGTGCCGTCACAGCCTCACAATCTTGATCCATCAAGATTCTGCTTGTCCAATTCTTTCAAGGAAAGGAGGTAGGTATACAATGGTCAACAACAAAACCCTGTGAATAATGGATGTCATATGATTTCATCAACATTCTGTTGATGCTAAATGTCATGGAGATGCATCTTTTGTCAGAGTCACAAGCAGGCCAAGTCACTGCGCTTCAGAAATGATGCATCCGCAGTTGTGTTCTCGCACAGCTGCTGTGCATTCAAAAACGCCTCAGCTCTGATCGGTGAAAAGGGAGAACTTAGCTGTGCTTCATCGCAGAAAAGAATCAAAAGAGTGGGTGAACTTCAATTCACTTCCATTTCTATCTTGCGAATAGTATCCGTAAAGATCTGCCAAAATGTACCTCGCATTATCATCTCATCTCTACCAAAACCATGGGTGCAAAATGGATCAAAATGGTGCATCAAACAAAAACCTCAAGGCCGATACACAATTGGATTTCGGTAATTGCCCGCTGGGGGGGAGGTTGTGGAGTTAAGGGGGTAGGGATCACAAGTGCAGCAAACGACTCCAACACTGGATCGTGCACAATTTGCCGGCCCCTCCACCCAAAAGTCGGCAAAATATATACATTCATTGTCTATATACACTGTATATTTAAAAAAATGACAAGATATAGTTAACCAACTTATGCACACATCTTTATGTAAATATGTTATGCAATATATATATATATATGTGGTATATCGTGAAAAAGAAACACTATATTTCTGCGTGTGTACATTTTAAGGGCTCCAAGTTCACTTCCAGTTTCAGCTCTTGGGCCACAAACTTGAACTTTCCTTAGCGATGTGGACATCCATCAGTTGTGGATATTGTTTGTTTCATCCACTTTCATGTAGCAAAAGAACATGCCGTTTACTCGTATCAAAAGTCATAAAAAACTGATTATACATCTTTATATATGTTTGTCATGTCTATTTTTCTGCATTTGGCTCGCAAACATCAACCTGCCCCTATGTAGCGAGGAATGAAAAACTTGCCTAGACTCAGACATCCAAAAACCCGACTGTCTATTGCATTGTGTGCATACCTTATGTCAATGATATTGGCGTTTTAAATGCTTTTCCCTACATCGAGTAGATAGATCAATTTAACTCATCTTCCCGGCGGCCGAAGTTTCACAGGACAAGCATCGAAGCATAGAAGTCCCGCACACGCTTGGCATGCGCTTCATGGGAGGTGTCGTTTGTGCCCTGGAGGCCAAAATACCGTGGTTTTTGGTCATTGTCTTTTGGCCGGAACAAAGAATGACTTATATAAATACTCGGCTTTTCGAGGACGCAGTGGTTCATCATGATTTCAACATATCTTCCAAATCATCACCTGGTCATTCTCCCTGCCTTCTATGGCACTTCTATGGCACTCCCTTCCAGCCATCACCTGGAGAAAACACCTGCACGAGCCCGGTCCTTGTTACACACCTTGGGCACTTCTTCAGGATAGATGTCCACATCTGTCCGGCAAGGCGCGAAGTAAACAAGTAAACACTGCTATTAGGGTAGGAGTCACAAAAAAACAGCCTTTGACATGTTGCCTTGCATATATTCAAAATATATGGTCAGTCAAAAAATATGAGTACATTTTAGTGACCATAATGAAGCCTTTGGCCTAAGGAGTTTGCTATCGCAACTCTTCCGACTCAATCTGATGAAACCAAATGAATTTGGCAACTTTAGCAAAATGGTGTTCCACCTGAAATTCCATCGCAGTATCCCCTGATTTTCTGCAAGGTTGGGATCAATCAACCCGTATGACTTGCATGACTCGCATGACCTCACCTTCGAAAGCCTTGCAATTCTGCTGCTGGACTTGTGCCAAGTGCTTGGAGGAATTGCACGCCCTGCTCCTCACCCGAAGGTTGGAGATTCAGAATGCTTTGAATTTAAAGCTTTTTAAAGCTCCAAAGGCATCTTGTTGGGAAAAAATGGGAACATGATGTTACATGCACATGCCCAGCACCGAGCTGTTTTTTAGTAGTACAAGTGGCTCACCCCCAAAATCTTGAAGCATCCATTTCAGCGCTACCTTCACAAGTAATGGTTTAAGACTAGTTTGGATCACGTCAATATATGTATGTATATCAAAAAATGTATATTATGTGTATATAGAGATTTGATTTGTTCCTGCATCTGTCACAATGCATTGGCTAAACTCGGTCAGCAACAAACTCTGAGAACCATGCACGATCTAAGTCACTATGAGCCACCAAGCCACTGAATGATTTGATCATCAAACTCGTCTGCACGGCACTGTTTGTGCTCGGTCACCAGTGCCAAAATACGGCTACCTCAAACAAAACACTACGTTAAGCAACAGTTGGCTCGAGGATGTTAGTCCTAGCACATGCGAGATTTGCAAGGAAGTCTTGTACCTGTTTGCTTTCACGAGGCAAAGAGTGTATATATATATATATAATACTAAGATATGTAACTAAGCCTGAACTTCTTGAGACTATCCCATCCACAACTTGTTGCAAGCAAACCTTTTGGCACATGTGTTTATTGCGTATCATCAATTTGGGATGAAACATATGGGTGACAAACTGGAAATCTCTCACCGGCTCCAAAAGGAAACCATTTGTGGATCGAGTTGCTATCCACACCTTTGCAAAGTGCAAAGCCTGGATACTGACACACGAACAGGTGGGAGGGCAGGGGATGCTAAGCGTACTCAAATCACCCAGCATACTACGATCTAGGTTTTCTGGAAGAATTGGCATCCTGCCGTGACTCACGCAACTTGAAACACCCGTCACACATATCAACACCGCATCGGTACTACAAGTGATGTTTCTTTTCATTCTTCTCATCCATTTTCTCTGGCATTTCTAGGCCCATTCGTTCACCATCTCCAAAAAAACACCATGCCTTTGGCTGCATCTTCCAGCAAACTGTTGGCAGTACCTCGGCGAGGTTGAATTTTGCCACTGATGACACACCCGTTTCCCAGCTGGCCATCATCATAATTTGGCCGCCATGATTTCATGTATATAATTGATTGATTCAATTTTCAATTTAAATGTATATATGATAAATCAAAAAATATGTATATTATATAGATATAAATATTTATAAATATGTATATATATATATACATATTCCACATACGTACATATGTAATATGTAATCATATTCATTATAATCTAATGAGGTTCTAGCGCCTTTGGAGGCAAGTGCTGTGGCTACAAGGTCTCAATATAATGTTAACCTAACATTTTCTTCATGTCCAAAATCCCCCCAAACCAGCAGCCGTAGTGGGATGCATTCATGAATGAGTGCATTATCAAGGCAGCTCACCAACAACCTGCCGAAACCATCCCCCCGCCTTGTTCTTGGTGTAGTCGGGGTAGGAGCTCCTGGTCAACCAAAGATTCATCTGGAGTCAAATCTTACTAAAGTTTAATGACAATTCACCAAGTTTTAAACTGATGTTGTTCGAGGCCATCGTGAGGATCATGTGGTCGCTATAATTCATCCAGATTCATGAAATCCAAGTTGCAATTTCATGATATCAAGATATTTCAAGTTTGACACCCATCTGATTCTCCACAATCTCCGCAAGTCAACGACGTCACATGGTTTTCGAGGTTGTTTGAGAGTGGATGAGGTTGTGAGAAATGAAAAAAAACAAATCATCCGTAAAATAGTAAAGATCCGTAAAGCAAGATGTTCACCTCAGGGTGCAGCCTGTACGTACTAGCAAGCCTCCAAGCTTTGGCATCCCAGGAAGGGAACCACCCATGCCACAGCTGAAGGTCAGCAACCAAGTCCCCAATAAAGAGATTTTTCTAACGGCACTGCGACGTGCACTGGTAACTTCACATCCAAGAGAATTTGCCACAAAAAACACAGGGGGCCTTCTGCAAGAGTTTGCGGAAGTCATCGAAGAGCGGCTTCAATTTCCTTGGGTTTTTTGCGGCTACACCATGGTGGAGCCGAGGCCGAACAGCCACAAACAAGTCACTGCTGATGAATGGCAATGAACCACTATGAAAGAAATGATTCAATGGATTTTGGCATCACCGGGATCTGTTCAGGAAGAAAGAGGATGGATGAATATGAATATGAAACTCAAAAAAAATGCAAGCCATCCGGGAGGAGACTGGCTGGCAACAGTTCATGGCGCAAAGGGTTCGGACGGTGACCTTGACAAGAATTGTCATGAGTCATCTGACCTTTATAGACTTAAACAGGCATATATATAGTATATTATAATAGAGCGTAAAATAATAGCCCGGCTATTGAGGGGAAGCTTCACACACAGTCGAATACTATTCACCAGCCTCCATTACCAGAATCGAAAATTGCATCATGCTACGGCCCTTTGTAATCTGAAATTCTTTGGTAAACCTTGGACCTTGATTGTATCTTCATGTCGTATTTTACACCCCTCAAAAAATCTATCCCCACCAAAAACCAGCCGAAACACATCTGCCAGGGCCTACGATCCCTCAACATCCTTTCTACCAGGATTCTCTGGCGAGCTTGGAACACTTCCCAGTTGCAGCACCATGGCCTCAAAACAAAAAACGCTCCGCCCAACGTAGTCTTCCAATGGGCTACAACCCATACCATCCATGTATGGTATATTTTATTTACCTACAGTTACCTATCACAGTTACCTATCAAAAACCAACCAAATGCAGGTAAATATGCCATAGACCAGGTAGAGACTGAAGGCAAAACTCCGCACATAGAACCCCCAGTGGTATAGAGAGAAAGGTAGGTCTGGAAAGTTCTAAACCAGGAGTTAATTCTCATTGACTTCTACCTTAACTCCTTTTCTGCCATAGATGGATGGTATGAGTAATACGTTAACTCGAGGGTGTAAGAAATAGCACGAAGCTGATAAACAGCTGTAGTCACTGATAGAAATGTGACGCCCGCGAGTGTACTGTGTACCAATCTGGTTGGACTTCAGAAATTTCATGGGGATTTCACTAAACCCAATAGTCTTCACTTTGATCTCAAAGATATGGTATGATATTAACCAAATGATATACCCATCTTGTATGATACCAAACCTCCAACAAAAAATGAGGTCGACTTAACAATCTTCAACACATCTTTTCCTCCCCCAAAAGAAACCGTGTGAAGCCAAGCACCTCCATTCCATCCAGGTCCAGTCCTGGCAGGAAAACATCCAGAAGTTTCATAGAGAACTTTCCAAGTCACCATTGATGCTACAGGGCTAGTCATCCTTGGTTTTGAATGTTAAGGGGGTCAAGATCTTTGTGAAACTCAGCACTGCCACCTATGGTTTTTTTTGTTCCGTTCCGCGCCTGGCCGGTGAGGTGAGCTAAAATCCAAGAGCTTCCTAAGCAACAAAATATCAAGCTGCCGAGGACTTTGGTGATGAAACATGTCATGAAACATTGAAAAAAGTACTGTTGCTGGCAGAATTGGTGTGGGGATCACTTAAGGAACCGCCTTCCAATCCTTCCACATGTCATATGTATGCAGTTGAGATTGTTAGCTTCTCCCATAAAGTGCAGGATTAGACCATCCATGAACCATCCATATGGTCCCCCGGCCGGGCGGAGACATTCGAGACAGCGATCTCGAGGACCAGGAGGAACCATCGCTTCATTAGACAGCCTGCCAGTCAATTGAAATACAGTAAAGTGATTGACAAAAAAAAACTAGCCGATCAGTTCTCTCCTTCCATCACCCTCAACCGGCTAAAATGGCAAAAATGAACCTATCTATCCCAGTAGAATTTGATAGAACTTTCCACAACATGTTTTTGTCTCGGATTTTGTCCATCAACGGTTGCCCCAACAAAAGGAAAACGACAAGGTGCCTGAGATGGTAACCCGTTAAACGGTTCACCTTCCCAGGCCGGATGGAACTAACTTTGCTGAAAGAACTGCATGGCTGCGGACATGTTCACCATCTCACAGGTGGAATCTCAGGCCATCTCAAATGCGAAGGTGTTGTATGTGTCGCTGCGATTGTGGCTACTACCACTGGCTTATGTTGAAACATTGGTTTTCAAAATTCCAATTTCAACGCTTCCTGAAGATGACAACTATTGTTTGATGGCGTAGACCTGGATAAACAGAGGTTGGTCATCAATGGTCATTATGGGTTGGTCATTATGCAAAGCAGGCTTGGACTGCTATCAATTAAATGGGAGCATAACAATCGATCAGCCTGAAATGAAGTTGGTCATTACCGCTTGTCAGGACCGCAAAAACGCCGGTGGCCATGTTTTATCACACACTAATACGGGGAAACACCTGGAGGGTCTTGTCTCTCGGAACTGTGCACATCTCATCCCCCCTTTTAGGGGGACCGGCTCCGCGTCTACCATCGGGGGACTGAGGACCATTCAATGACTTTTCGTGGGAGTTTCAAACAAAAACTGAAAACGTATACGAAAAACTCCTGGCAACATTACAACAACAAAAGTCAAGAGCAAGAAGAATCGACTGAAAAAGAGTATATTTATGTATATTTAGGGTTCACCTTCTAAATACCATCCCCACCTGTGCTTTAGCCCCACACTGAAACCCCGATGCTGTGACACCTATCCCGGGTCGGCTGCAGACGCCCATCTTCGGCGCCATTTCGCTGAATCCCGGGAGGAGGTTCGGCAACAACGTGAGTTGGAAGCAGTTTCGGCCCAGAAATCCCCCCTGAGTCGGCAGAATCCATAGGCAGTTTTAGGAATCCTAATGCGAATCCATACTACAAGAATCACCAACCAAAAATGGGTGAATCTGATGAATGATGTGAAAACTTAATCACTTCACACCATAAAAATAGTCTTGGAGTCCTGGAGGGGCTGTTTGAACTTCAAGGATTAGTGGAGATGCTTGTGCCATTTGTGGAAATTCCCAGAGATGGATGATGGACCCTGCAGTTCCCATTTCTCATGTTTTGTTTACAGTTTGAATTTTGTAGAGGAAAGTTCATTTTGCATCATCATGACGACTTGGCTCAGCATTATGCTATTAGGTCTTTTCCTCTTGGCAAAGTGGAGTCTATCCTCAGTTTCAGATAGTTTCAGTACTTTGTCTCCCTCATCCCAAGGTGCAGGCTAATAAAAATTCATCCACAGCAAACCCATCTTCCAACACCCAAAACTGAAGATGTTGGAAGCCGAAACTGGTTTCAATGCGAATCTTGAGGCAATATTGTGTGTTAGGGGGATCTTCCCTTGAATCTTCTTGGCACCGATTTCTTCCAGGCTTGAGTTTCATTCAACTCACGCTGCTTGAAAGCCGCGGGGTCTGCTAGGTGAAACTGGTGACTTGCTCCAGGAATTTTTTGATGAGGCCACTGCCACTCCTCCTTGTGAAAAAAATGAAGCTGTGAATTTGAATTTGCTCAATCTATTCTCAAGAACACTGATGGTTGCTTCCAAGGCAGCTTGACTACTCTTGTACAAAATTTATCCCTTCTCGCGATTCCATTGGTTTCATTTCTGAATCTTGTTTTGGATGATGAAATGATATCTCTCCTAAAAAACCAGGTGGGTCTTGTGCGACGTCCCTTTCACCGACTTTACGGGACATCTGCATTGCGCAGCCCCCGCTCTCAAAGAGAACTTTCCAAGTTCATAGCCTTTTCCTCTGTGTTTCTTGTCCAAATCCCACGCGTAAACTCTTAGATTTCAACTATATATCACAAACATCCCCCCCCCAACAAAAAAAAACACACATCCCAAAATCCAAATTAGCTGTTTGAATCCAATCATTTACCAACAAAGGCACCTTTTGAAAGATTCCATCAGATCACTGGCCCGCAAATCACTGGCCCGCGAGTTCGTGCACACCTCGCCACTCGATACGCGCATGTTTCACCTTGAGGGTCTCCTGGTCCTCAAAAACTGGGCCGATGATGGAATTCTTGACCCTACTTTGATGGCGATGTGTTTTTTTTCACCAAAACGAAAAATAAACAAAGAACAGCCGCAATCAAAATGTAGATTTAAAAGGGTCGCAGGCGTCATACTATCATTGTATTGTTAAATTTCAACTGACTTTCATGTGTGTGTGTGTGATTTCGTGTGATTGTGTGTGTGTGCTTCTCTGGGTACAAAGAAGGCAAAAAAAAAAAATAATATATATATATATATATGATGCAAGGAAAGAAAACAACGGCGGATGTCTTGTGCCACTATAGATCCAAACTGTTCTATACTGATCTCTATACTGTATATATCCGTAAGCTTGCACAGTGGCATAATGCCACTCTAACTCAGTGACAATAAAGGTGATAGAGCTGGCAAACATGTGTCGCAATGCAAGTACACACCACTGCCCCAGAAGTGTCTCCCAGTATATCTTCACATGATCCCAACACCATCAAAAACAACTAAGCCGCCATCTTTATGTCCTCCAAAAAAAATAGAAGTGACCCTTTCAACTGGCGAGATACAAGCTGGTCAATCAGTTGACGCTGTCGATCCTGCAACTGCATCGCTCGCACTTCCTGCGAGACGGACGCAAATACGGACCGAAGGTGTTTGGGTGATGCAGCGAACTCTTTTCGAATGTGATTTCCGAAAATAAATATGGGAGAAGGAGATATTCAAAGACATAACTCGACACCCTCAGAATCGCTGGTGCACGCAAAGAGATGCAATCTTGCCACACAGATCATTGGCTGGTTGGTCCTCATTTCCCATGAGCACTTTCTGGCTCTCAAGATCCTGCAGGGACCAGACCAAAAGCTGAAGTGTGTTGGGAAGAGTTCCGAATGTACCAAGGATGAAACAATCCGATCAGATCTGAGATCACATGTAATGTATCAGCAATAATATGACATGATATAACATGCCTTGCATGATGCTATGCAATATTATGCAATTGTATCAACTGCGTACGTACGACTTCTGTTGGGACACAAACTTCAAGAATCTCTCTAGGATAAAGCCCTGAATGCATTGCATCTGCTAAGGTCTGCTAAGGTCCTCGTGTCAATGTGTCAACCCCCCAAATCCTTCACGAATCCTCTACTATTCCCCATGTTTACCTAGATCTTGAAACCTTGGGTTGATTCTCACGCCTGCTCCACACGACGCAACTCCAGGACTGCCTCCTGCGGTATCCGACAGTGAAGGGAACCCAGGAATGCCAAAACCAGAGCTGTATAGACTGACATTGTGGCACCTGTGGTTGGATAGCATCTTCCTAAAGTAGGAGAGTAGCAATGTCAGATTGGTGGATCCCGCCAGTGGCTAGGGGACTTGTGCTGTGGGCACAATGTGGTTGCCCAAACTCTGACCACTCGAATATTCCCCCCATGCTGCTCTTGAATCAAACCACCTTTGTGTAGATTGCTTGACTATTCTTCCTACTCACTGGTTTTTGTTTTGGCTTTCACCAACCAGAAAGACTCATCCTGAAACATTGTGTCAAAAATCTGAGTGATCTTTTTCAGAAACATTCACTTAAGCATCCTCCGGGAGTCAGTCCTGAAGCGCAACTTCTAAACTGGCTGCTTCTGCACTTTTGCTTAAACTTTCTCTTTCAGCTTGATGAATATTGGCCATCAGTGTGCCGATCCTCTCCGGCAGCAGTTGGGAAGCAGGTTGGGCTAAGAAAAGTTAAGAGAAGGCCTCAACGCCTTCTCAAAAATGGCGAACTCTGGCAGTTCGTTTTTTTTTCCTGCGGCTATACTGTTAGGTGATGGTCCATCCTTTTTTCGGAAATAGCCACCACATCCTGAATAAAAAGCTATATAATTGTATAATATACATCATATATAGAGGGCGCTGTGCAATTCCCTGGGCAATCATTTCACATCTGATACTCCGTGATACCAGTGAGCTCAATCAAGCTATTCCAATATCATAACGAGAAGTAGCTATGATATATGTATTGCACCTGTTGACCAATCCACATTTTTCATGCACACTTGAAACATGGAGCATTCAAGTGCACAAATGCATAGTAATCACATTCCACCAACAAAGACCACTGCTGTAGACCTCACCCTCAGGTGAGATCTGAACGCGCCTGCGCTCGTAGCGCAGCAGCGTGCTTTGCGCCGCCTGGGCACCGATTTTCAGTTGCCCTTGTGCTGCGAGATGAGCCTGGCAAATGGATGCAAATGGTTCATTGGATCCACTTGGATGCACTTATAATTAGGCCATCCTCATCATCATCATCATCATCATCATCATCATCATTCTCGCCGTCGTCGTCGTCGTCGTCGTCGTCATCATCATCATCATCATCATCATAATCATCATCATAATCATCATCATCATCATCACCACCACCATCATCATCATCATCATCATCATCATCATCATCATCATCATTCACTGAAAGCGTGTCATCATCACCGCACATCATAGCCGTGTTATATGGCACTTCTGTGCAAGTATGCAGGCTATACATGTATTTTGTTAGAATTATTACTTGTAAACACATCTGTGGTGAAAGCCGACTTAAAATCGAATGAACTATAGGGAATCTGCAGCTGATTTCACCTTAGCTTCACCGTGGCTTAAGTTTGTTTGTGCTTGGTCTCTGCTCTTGACGCCATTTCTAGCTATATCATATTGCATCTAGTTCCATCCCTCTTCAAGTGCTTTCTTTCAGCCTGTTTTCGCATCTCACCGAATGCCCCAACCTGCGCAATGAGATCAGTGCTTCTGATCTCATCCGGCACTACATCTGACCATGGCACCATTGTTGCCTCCATACGAATCTCCTGGTGCCCACACTCTTCCATCTCTATTGGTTCCAGTCCATCTCACGATGAGGTGAATCGTCACATGTGAATGATGTTGACTGTACGTATATGTAAACAAAGATTCCCCTCAAAAGGCGCCAAAAGTGATTATACGATATAATATCATTTCTATCAACGATGACCACCACCTCTTCAAACATCCATCGTTATCTACCAAACAAATACTGTAAACTTCTTTTCACATTGTCACTGCTGGTCTGATATTTTTGCCCACCTGTACTTTGCTGCCCCGCAAGACTTCTTCCAAACGACCTGTCTCTGCTGCCTCGGACATACCTCATGATTGCGTTGAAATTTTGGGTGCCATGTTACTGTAATCTTCGGGATGGTAAAGATACAGCAGACTGAAGTGAAGTTGGATAAAAACTATTTTTTTGGATATACTGTAGGAAGTTCTGATTCATGTTTCGGTGAATGATTGAAAATTCAAAATCCTTTTCACCTGCCAATCCTTTTCGCTTGCAAAGACTCCAAAGCCTTCCCATCTATTCCTGAACTGAACCAAGTTGCTTGCAGCCATTCTGCTCCTGATATCTTCCTTGGTCTGCCGCTCTATCCAGGTGGTTTCAGCATGTTTGATGAAGTTTTGAGCCATATGAGTCATATAGTCATACAATATATAGAACTGGGTCAAGTACAGTCATATCTACATGAATCCCTATGGGCTCTATAGGTATATGAGATCGTAAAATTCATGGTACCATCTTTGAGCGGCTATGCATTGGCTACTCGGGCCATGCGGGGTAAATCATAGGACTCATCCAACACGTCTTGAGCAACGAACTCCGACTAGCCTCCGTCATAAATTGATGTGAGTGAAGAAAAAATGGGATTCTGTACATATGTGTGATACGTTCTGGCTAGATTACATACTGCATGTTCTATACACCTACACCAAATGTACTGTATCAAAACGTCAGACTATGTCATGGAAAGGTATCAAGCCAGCAACTTTCGTTTTTGCTATGGCCGCTGATGCCAAGTCTCCAGATTTCCTTTGGCCAGCATGCTCTCCAGTTGCCCATCTTCTGCTGCTTTCAGCAATGATGCTGCGGCCTTTCCTCGCACCAAGTCCTTCTGTGCCTCAAATGTGGAGTTCAAAACACTTCACCACTGGAGACCTAGAACAATAATGAAACATTTGAATCCAAGTTCAATTTCAAAAAAAAAACGCGAAGTTTGATGGTTCAAAGGCACCTGGTCCTTCTTCTGCATAGCCACATCCAATCGCCCATCCTCTGCGGCTGCTAGCATCTGAGCTGAGACCCTTTGTCGAAGCACGTCCATATCGCTAGTGCGGCTGAGTACGCGCTCCAAGCGGCCGTCCTGACACAATGGGAACGAGCCGCAAGAAGAAAGACATCAACAACGGCAACATGGTCAACATTGTCAACAATGGCAATTGTCAAACACACCACACCACCACCACCACCACCACCAGCAACAACAACAACAACAACAAGAACAACAACAACAACAACAAGAAGAAGAAGAAGAAGGAGAAGAAGAAAAACCAAACAGAACTGCCACAAACTAAATATTCCGCATGAATTGTTCCAGAATCCGTGATTCCAATCCAATTTGTAGTTTCAATCCCTCTGAGAAAGGTACATTACTTTGGCTTCTCATCCCAAGCTAAGGGCTCAAAAACACATCATCTTCACACGGCCCAGAAACGGGCCTCAGCAAATGCCAGGAACGTGGCTGCCAACTGTTGTCTCACGGAGTCCAAGTTGTCGTTGTTGGCCAAAACACGGTCTAAGCGGCCATCCTGACAAGTGCTTCTGAGCAAGACCCAAGGCCCAAAGAAAGCAAAATGGTCCCTTATACTAAAAAAAAAATCCATCCATCACATTCAAGAACCATCTACAGTTACAGTAAAATAAACATAAATTAACTATAAGTTGAGTCCAGTTACTTCACTCAACAATACACTTTTCGCCTTATCAGTTTTTTTTAGCCATCCAACAGAAATCCCACCTCTGCAGCAGCCAGCAACTTTGCGGCAGTGCGTTGACGGACACTTTCCATGCGATCCAAAGAAGTTGGTCCCGTTGGTCCCTGTGACCACGAGTTGCTTGGTGTTTGTTACACGGTGTTCATGAAACTCTTTGGAAAGGAAGGGAACCGGATCCATATGAACTCCCAACAACTTTTCAGGTGGGTAACACAGTAACAAACAATGCCTGTCAGGACATCAAAGATCTGTGATGTGTTGATGTACATGTCATTGTTCAGGGTACAGTCTCAATGAAGAGGGAAAGATTGCGATCAAAAGGAAAATAATATGCAGTATGAGACATCAATGAGAAGTGAAAGGAACCTGCAACACGACTTTAAAAGTATTTGCTCTATCTATCTGAACATATATCCAAATTATATATACGACATATACATTATATATATTGATATAGGTTTATAACCTTTAAACAAACAGGTACAGTATATAGATAGATACAAATGTCACATCCAAATACTCACAAACTAGACATGAGATCACATCTGCCTGGCATCTTTGCATATCAACTGTGTGTGTGTGCACATGTGTGTGCCTCACATGATTGCAAGCGTGGGATATAAGTGATATAGTACATCAACAACTTTCAAGATCTAAATCCCCTCAAGGGTCTGCACCTTGTGCTGTCTCAAGGCATCTTCCAAACGTCCATCGCGAGATGCGGCGATCAACGACTGCCCCATGCGTTCTCTCAGCTGCTGTGCAGCCGTGTCTGCCTGTAGGATGGGCGGGGTTCGGTTGGAAGGCCAGTTTCACTTTCAGCCATTTCATCATTTCACTGTTTATAATCTCTTATAACTTATAACGTCAAGTTTATGGTATTCAACCTTGTGATCTTTTGAGGCGAGTACGAGTTGGTCGCATCCTGGTGCTCTTGCATTCAAGATTGCAGACGCTCTCAGTGCCGTGAAAAACAGTGCCATAGTTTCACGGGGATAGGTCCAGGACCGTTTTCCAAACCAACACTTGCAGCACCTGTTGGGGATGGATGTTCAATATTTTTCGGGATGCAGATTCCCTTGCACTTCAATTCCAGTAACATAGCAGTTCCTCACAGGAAATGCTATGCCAAACCGTCCAAACCCTCGAATCTTCATGTGCAATGTCTGCCCTGAAAGGACCCATCCCTTTCGTCCCCGGATTTAAAAGCCTACGACTTATAATTCTTGCTTCTTTGGATTCCCTTCGGCAGATCTTAGAGCTGCGTTGGGAAGGAACTTAAGGTATGATTGATCATTCCTTCGCATACTTGGAAAACAAAAACGATTCCAAGATCCTACTACTGAAATGGTCCATGGAAACATGTTACAATAACAGTCTACAATTATACGTGTTTGCATCAAATTTTAATAGTGACTGAACGACCCTCTTCACCCAGAGACGTTTTGAGATACACTGATGCACCTATCACCCAATTTTGCAAGAACAAACTCCCCCATGTAAATTCTAGCTTGGGTGATTCTTATGCGTTGCCGTTGCCTGTTATTGGAATGAGGTTCAACATGTCTCTACAAAGACTAAATCACACTTGTGCAATCGTTTTTGCTGGACGGACCATCCCAATGGTTTACCGTAAGCTACGCTTATCGCACTGTGTATAGCGCGTTGGCCACGGCTTGGATAAGTTGAAGCCTCAATGAACACCTTCTAGGCAACTAACATATTATCCCACCTTGGGAAGAGGAAAATCATCTTCAACATTGACTTTCAGGGGATATGTTAGTTCCCAGGAGGGTATGTCTTCATGACTTAATTATTCAGTACATGTCTGTAACTCATTCAGCCCGTGCCTTCTCTTGCATAATCCTTTCAAGGCTTCCATCCTCGGCTGCTGCTAAGAGCCGTGCGCCGACCTGAATCCATCACTCCCGCAATCATGATATCATGACCCCCAAACAAGATGGGCCAGTGAAAATGTGAAGGGAAAATGCAATGATGAGCATCTATATATCCATGTAAGTTAGCATATAAATATATATATATATACGTATTGTTTGTAGACTGCAATAAAGAATATCACAATCATACATGTTTAACATCAGTACTCGTATCATATTCATCACTAGTATCATCATTAAATTCCAGTTAGGCTTGCGGGACTTGTCGACTGGTCCATCCATCAGAAACAAAGAGAAAACCAAACGTGCCTGAGAGCGCAAGCCATCTACAGAGGCAGCTGCCTGGGGCAGCTGGGAGGTCTTCCGGAAGATAAAAATCACAATGAAATAAAACTCATAAAAATCCACAACACGAAGCCTTCCACTGCTGCGGGGATCCACTTTGGTGCACCATTTTCACGGAATCAAAAGGGCGGGACAATCGCTCCAATGTATGTATCACCATGGCACTACATGCCTATATATCTATCTGCCCGTCTGCATGCTTTCCTGCGCTTGATATAACAAATCAGGGACAATAACCACTAGCTTGAATCTGTTTCTCAATGACTTACGGCAATGATGCAGCATGTCCGTACCGCATTCAGCCCGTGCCTTCTCTCGCATAATCCTTTCAAGGCTTCCATCCTCGGCTGCTGCTAAGAGCTTCGCGCCCACCTGCCAATGGAATCGCTCATTCAGGTACAGCACAGCTATCATAAGATTCAAGTTCGACGACAAAACCTTGGGCTCTTAGCATGTGCGAGTCAATCTCTGCATGTTAGGCATGGCCTACTTAAGGTAGCATTTGGTTGAATGAAACATCCATGCAAATGGTGGTACAGCGAGCATCAACTGTGATATGGTGCCAGCTGCAGATGTGATCACCAGTGGTTCAGCACAAACACATATTTCAATTCATGATTTTGCCACCACTTTTTAAGTGACTACTCACTGTTTCTGCCCTCATTCTGCTTGGTACTCTGCTACAACAATCATGATGTCATGAATCCAAAAACACAAGGAGCCAAAGAAAATGGTGTTTCGAGAAATAAACATGGAAGGTCTGTACATATGTGTGCCAGTACCAAAATATGTTTATACATACATCTTTTACACATAAATTAGCTCCATGACAAAGACCACACTATACAATCAAAACAAGACAGAATCCACGAACCGGAATGAACCAACGTAAGCCACCTAAACATGGTGATGCACATGCATTCACTCGCAACCACATGTTTTATTCTACACCACTACTTGTATAGCAGTATGCTGCATGTTGATTGTCTTACAAAAAAATGGGTCAAATTATTCCGTTCACCACATGTTGTTTTGATGAGTCGGATTCAAAAGCTTGGGCTCTCAGAAACTTAGGCACTACGAGTCCTAGTGATTGCTATTGGTACTACAGTACTAGTCCTAAGGATGCATATCTGAATTTTGTTTTAGGACCCCCTACATCGAACAGATTGAAAAATTCTTTTGAGGGGAAAGGTAAGCCCTACAATAATTAGCATCCAACCTCATCATCATCATCATCATCATCATCATCATCATCATCATCACCATCATCATCATCATCATCATCATCATCATCATCATCATCATTCAGATGCAGGTGTTGACTGGACCATCCATCAAAAACAAAGAACAACCAAGTGCCTGAGAGCGTAAACCATCCGCAAAGGCAGCTGCCTGGGGCAGGGCCAGGTTGCAGGGAGGTCTTACGGTACAAACTGTAGATATTCCACTGCCATCCACTGCTGGGAGGATGTGCTCCGTGTGAAATCTCCAATGTACGTAGATACATACCATGGTGCGAATGGACATTCTATCAGCCCTTCCGTCTGTCCATCTCTTGGCAAACAGGTAGATTGATAGGATAGGAGGTTTGTCTTATCCGGGGGGCTACCTCTGCAAACCTGCGGTGAATCATATAGATTCAAGTCACTTCCAACTGACATCTTTAAGTTTTTTATTATCTTTTTTGTGTATATATATATATATATGAGCACATTAAGGGAGGGACAGATCGGATAGAACACAATAAACATTTTCAAGAGTGAAGAGATGCAAACAATGTTTTTGATAGAGTAATTATCACATATTATTATAAGATATCGTCAATTTAAGTTAACACACTTAAAACACAATTCTCAGTAAAGCACCTAGGCTTGGGAGTTTTGCCGTCATCTAAGTCTTGGCTTTTTCAATGGCCCATCCCGGCTGTTCGGAAGCCTTGCCTTGCTTTGTAGGGCTTTCTCGAGAGATCCATCTTCTGCAGCCCTCAGGAGAAGCTCCCCCATTTCTTGCCTGTCCTTCTCCGAAACGGCCTGCACGAAACGAACATGTATGATGGCCAGTATGATGGCCTTTTTAGGATGCACACAAAAATGCGAATGGGGGTAGGTATACAGTGTTTTACTCATGCATCTGGCCTTTTGGGTGTACTTCCTAATGGGATCATGGCTGGTTGTGCCCGTCTGTGCTGGCAAACATCTATACTCAACGAAGGAAAAGAGGAGAATTGCAATAAAGCGGCAAGGTTCATACCCCCTCTTTCCGGGCCAGTAACAAAGCATCACCTGGTGATACCCTACCTGCTTTGATTGATGTGTATCTGAGATATCTGATGTTCAACTCAATATCTAGGAGCCGGCATCAAACATACCTGCTCCTTGAAGCTGCACCTGGTTCTGTGCTTGGAGGATGGTGTCCAAACGTCCATCAGCGGAGGCGCTCAGCAATTCGTCTGCGAAGCACTTGCGCAGTTCGTTGAGGTCAGACTTCATCGGCTGGCCAATGGAAGGATGAAGCCAGGAGTGCGTTGAACAGTTCGTTTTCCGGAAGGTTGGCAGCCATGAGTGGTTGTTGACAGACATTGGGTTTGTAAGGAAGAAACATGTACCCTTAAACTCCCCTAGGTGAAGTAGCAATTAAGTATATAAGCATATATCAGCAGTTCGTCATAGCATAGCCACAAAACAGTTCGGGTCCTGCCAATCGGCTTTTCTTATGCTATCATCTTAACATGCTTTGGGAGTGGGTTAAAGCCTTAAGCCCTGGATAGCATGTTTTCCTAAACTTTGCCGACATAGCCCAGAAAAAAAACATAGGAAAGCAATTTGAAACATCGATTATATAACTACATCTCACAGCTGGGTGGCCCTTTGCCTCGCTAACATCCTCATTTTCCCTGGAAGAAACTCCAATAAAAATCTGGTCATATCTGCACTTTCTGGGACCCATGCCCATTACTTGGAACCATCCCCTGACACCTTCATATTGTCCGCCAAAATAGTCTCTAGTCGCCCATCATCAGCTGCCAGCAACAGTTGCTGGCCGATCTTATTACGCAACTCCTCCTCCTTTCGCCACAGCAAAGCAACTGTGTGTGGCAAGCATCCAAATGCGAGTGATTCAAAACAAATAGATTTTGACAAAACCGGCTGGGAAATATCCATATATAAAGCCATTTACCAAACAGTATGAAACGTTGCCAAAACATACCAAACACCAGTTAATGTGACGAGTCCAGAAGTGATATGTCAGCATCTTTTTCCATGAATTTCACCATTTCCACCTCTAAAACTTGCAAAATCTCCTTGTCTTTGATGATGTCATCGAGTCGTCCATTGGTCACTGAAGCAGTAAGGGTGTCCCGTGCCTTCAACCGCAGGTCTTCTGCCTTGCAAGTTGGCTGCTTGGTGGACAATTTAAAGAGAGAACAGGAGAAAACAAAAGGATCCAGGAAAACAAAAACAGTATTTATAAATGAATATACAGTATATGAAAATAACAATACTAACAATATTAAGAAGTAGGAACACACACATATATATATATATAAATGGAAATAATACGTAGCGTTTGGTATGTTGCCTATCCCCCCGCAAAAAAAACAGGAAATTGCAGTCCGACCTGTCTACAAAATACATGTCCACCAAACGCTCCATTTGCGTGGTGTATTACGGTCAAAAATTGAGCAGCTCGAAAACTCAATCTCTCATGGCCTTCCTACGGCGTTTTTACAGGAATAATGGTATGCACAACCTACTTACACACGAGATCACAACATACAGCCGTAGGTAACGAATAGATATCGGCCATTGGGAACAAACCTGCTTCTTCTTAGCCCTTGTAGAGAATCTTTGTCTTTGCTGATTGTAGGGGATAACATATATTTCCTACTTGTACTTGGTGTTCCCAATGACTCTGGCAAAAAAAAACTGACAAGAAACTTTGGTCATTTGGTCACTTGTACCAAATGTGCAAAAATTGTCCAAAATCAGATCAATGACAAATGTGCCCACTGTGGAGTCTATTGTTTTTTGATTACTAAAGCTAAAGATCATCATGGTGTCGGGCCGTCATTGAGTCATGACTCATGATAACACCCCAACCATCTGCCTTCCATTGCCCAGCCTGGTTGGGGGCTGACGCCTTTGGGCTACAGTCCATGAGAACCTGTTCCTGAGTTCCAAGGTGAAACTCAGTCCAGCACATCCATCAAGTGTACTACGGAAACAAATACATCCAACAATCTCCCGGTTGTCAGCCCTATCCTCCCATCTATCTGCATGGAAACCCGGGCTGCACATGATTGTAGGTGAGACAGTTGAGGGGAAAGCATTGAAATGATTCTTTAAATCAAGAAATCTGAGGCATGGGAGGGTTTTTCTTCAGTCTTTAAAAGCATGCTAGACTGCTAGACTCATTTCAAAGAGTTGGATCCCTTCTCTTGCAAATGCTCATGAAAAACATGCGTTCATGTAAAAGCTTCGCAACAAGGTCCCGGGTAAGATCTCTACCAACTGCTGTGGATCAAAACACATGAACAGAAATGACAAGTCCTTGCTTGATGGTTGCAAGTGGCAACAAAGGGAACCTGTCACAAACATGCTGAAAACATAGAAAACATCATTTGTCACAAAAATAATTGGAGGGCTAAAGGCCCCATGTCCTCCCGAAAAAAAAAGTCCCCTACAGAAATCCCTTGATTCCAAAATGTTCAACACCACCCCCGCCAAAAAAAAAACTCCAAGCTTCTAAAGTGCCATCATTCAATGAAGCCTCCAGTGCTTCACGCAACATGGCCTTTCGTGCTTCTAAGGCCTCAATTTCAGTGGAAGCTTTGTTGTTCTTTTCTGAAGGTTGAACTGTTGATGGCAAAGGATGACAAAGGTATCCATAAGGATATCTTTATCCATCTATGTCAGGTGACAGATCACTATTCTTACATTTCCAGACCAACAAACTGCAAAAGTTGTCCATGAACAGTTGCCTTCCACCTTGTTCTTCAATCTGATCTTAGCTCCAAAGATCTTCAAAACAAACACACCCCATCAATCTCCCCCAAGCATCTCCACCTCAGGAGTCACTTCTTGAGACACTTTCGGGACTTCCTTCAGGGTCGGCAAAGGTTAGGTGGTTTCAGTCCCCTTGAAACCAACCATGACCGACCTGGAAACTTACCATGGATCATGATCCATCCATCCTTGGCTTCACATCTTTTTCACCTTGGGACCTTGATGATTTGATGACTCAAGATGGACCCACCATATCTCCTCTTTGGCTTTGTTTTTACGCTCCGCCCTTCCTCTTTGAATCGCCTGGCGTCATGCGTCATGCGTCAAATGACCATCTGTTTTAATGGAATATACCCTCCCTGAAAGCCACGAGAAGGCACCTGCTAAAACAAACGTGGAGGGCTTTAGAAAATGATCTTTTACCTTTATAAAGTCTTCTTTCGGTGCCTGCCTGCCTGTCAAAATTCGCCCGGGATAAATCAGGGCAAAGGTGTTCCGTTCAACTCATGCAAACTGAAGCCCAACTAAAAGGGCCAAAGCTTGGGCCAAAGCTTGGGCCCATCCCTAACCCACCTGAATCCGGACAGCAGCTTCAGCTTTCTGACGCTCGAACTCTTCCTCGCGCTCCTGAAGCACCGGGGCACCGAAAAGCATTTAAAGCATTTGCCAATTAATGATGTATATAAGTGCATATATATATATATATGCGATAATTATACTATATTACAACTTCACCAAATGACACATGATTAAATCTGATGTCATATACGAGATACATGTGCTCATTAGGTCTGCTTGGTAATGTCGTTCATCTTGATGTGCCGGTGATGTGCCCAGGACTTATAACTTCAGGGCTTGAGATGCTTGGATCACTGAGCTTCTGTCCAAACTCTCAGTGAGTTCCAAAACAACTTTTGGGATCGTGAAGTAACCAGAAAATGAATCTGAAGCACCCCTCAGACTAAACAGAAGCAACAACATAAGCAGCAACATGGAAAAAAACCATACAAATGGATGTTTCCGAAAATAGAGGTACCCCCAAATCATCCATTTTAATAGGGTTTTCCATTGTAAACCATCCATTTTGGGGTACCCCTATTTTTGGAAACACCCAAATGCTCTCATCACCATCTTCCTACCCTAAGCACCTCTTGCCATGCAGCTGCACGGTTGGCCAATTCAGAGCCCAGGGTGCCAGCCATCAAGGTCTGACCCAACTTGACCTGCAGCTACCAAAGAAGCATCTTTTTAATACGTAGTACTGAGTCAAGCCTAGGAAAAGATTAAAATTAGCTCAACAAACATACATATTTTTTTGTGATACCAATTTTAATCACTATCTACTTTTTAAATAAATATAGATATATATATATATATGTATTTTATAAATAATATGCGTACATTATATATACCAACTCAACTGAGAATGAGCCTTTCATCACCCTTTCCCCCATGGTTTTGGAGGGAACCCATTGGCCTTAGCAGCTTCCACCTCCTCCAGGACCATGGCATTGGAGATCAACATCTGAGTGGAAAACGGTGCCGGTATGTCTGGGGGAACGTTCCATCTCTACTGGGGGATTCAAAATCTGAATCTGAAACACTGGGCCCTTTCACTTCCCCTCAGATTTGATGGCAAAGTTGTGCAGTTTGAGTGAAGAGAGCTTCCAAGTCAAGCAAAAATGGAGCAAAACAGGACTAACGCATCTTCCGACGAGGATCTCCCAAGTGATCGCCAGAGAAAGCCCATGCATCCAAAGCCAAAGCCTCCTGCGCTCGTTCACCGGATTCTGGTTGACAATGGTGAGCATGACATGGTTTGCCCTTCTGAAAAATACAAATTGGTTTCATTATATCTAAAATACATATACATAAAACAAGTTGTATTCATTCATGCTCCTCTCATCCTGCGGTGTTTTTTGGGAAATGGCGATTTTTTCTCTGATTGAATGAAACGAAACACATGTCTTTCAATAGTCTGACGCTCCCAACACCTTCATGCCATGTTGCTGGTCTGACTCAATCTACGGGGGCTTGATGGGAGAAATCATGCACCATCGGGGACGTATAAAACCCTGGAAATAATGGGATAAACTACCAACCTCAACGGGTGAACGCAGGATTTTTGAACCATCAACAGTATCATCACACATCTGTATAGGAAGAGTAGCATTAGAATTTCCAATCGCCAACTTTGATGCAATCATTGTTTGCCAGGTTCAGGTGACCTTGCTGAAAGGCTTCACCAAGTCCACAAACATAGTTCCATGTATCAAGGTTTATGGGACATGTATCTGTGGATGTCTCATCTTGACTCAGGGCTGCACATGTGTCACGTCCAATTCCCAATGAGTGCAAATCAACAACATCACCACATCACCACATCATCACCACAGAACGTGGATGCCAACATGTTTCCCAACTGCTGCCCAAAGTCCTCATCTTCAACGCCTTAGGATCTTTGACACCCAGAAATTGGGTGACACAAATGCCCTGAGCTTTCCATGCTGTTAGAAGGTGTTTGGGTCCTAGACTTTGGGAGTAAAACTTGACAACCTTCATCCCCTCCCAAGGCCTTCAGGGAATGGGTCAGTGATCAGGGAATTAACATCTCCAAGAATATGGCTGGAATCATCTCCAGCCAACAAAAGAAAGCCAAAGGAAAACGCTCAAAATCCATCATCCCAAGTATCATCAAATTAATATAAGGATATATGGAAAGACACATTTATGTATGCCATTTAGCATGTAAAGTACTCACATGAAAAATATGAAATAAGCAATATATATATATATATGTAATTTATGTAATTATATCCAGATCTATCCAGGGTATACGGACCATCGTGGACCATAATCTCAGTACCCCCCCCCTCCCCCACAGTCCCTCACCAAAAAAAAACCTGGTGAGAGGCTGCCTTGAGCTACCAAGATCCATTTTTCCAACATCCAAAGGGGGTACCAAGGCAACAAACCCTCGAGCTCCGCCGCTTTTTCAGCCGTTTTTTTGCAGATGTGGTACCTATGGGTGTCAGCTCTCTAGGTTTCACCACATCCAAGGCATCCTGTACTTCCATGTTATCCTGGGAGCCATGGAGTCTGGAGAATTTTGTTCAGGGATTTTACCCTGGAAGACTACTTGGAAGACCCAATGTCACCACCGGAAACGCTCACATGGAAACCAAATTTCCGGAAGTATATTCAATATATTCTCAGCTTTCTGCTTCTCAAATCCACCAATGCACGGCCGATAAAATATCTTTCTTGTTAAATCCCCTTCAAAAAATCAACTCTTTGCATTATTCAATAAAAAAACACTTGAAAATAAGAGAAAAACTTAGAAAACTGATGAAACTTGTAGAAAATCAGGATAAGATTGGATAAGTGATGAGTATACCTCCAAGTCTGCCCACAAATCCTTAAGTTACATGGAATTTCTTGAAAACCCCCTACGAACTTGCCACCGACTTCACGTGTCAACCGTCCTTAACGACCAAGGCTTCAGCGCGACACAAAAAAGCCGCCTCTTGGGACAACTCCGCCACCATGTCCTGCAGCACCGACGTCACCGAGTCTGAGAAACGTCTCCCCGGTCCATTGGGGATCGCTTCAGCCTTGGAGGTGTTTTTTCCCTCGTCCATCGTTTGTATATAGATATATATTTATAGGGAGAGAGAGAGTTTGTTCTTCATTCTTAAAACGCTCTTGGCGAGAAACATGCGCATAACTTTTTCAGTGCACCAAGTTCGTTGATGGTCTGGGATACAATCTTCAGCTCGGAAGACTCTCCATGTATTGATATCCACTATACAAAAGATATTGAAAGGATGTTTCGGTGTAGCTGGACTAAGATGCACCAAAACTATGTTCCCAACCCCAAGAGTCGGATGGGTTGAAGATGTTCCAAGTTGACCACACCTCTGCTCGGATGCCGATCTTCTGCCGGTGGGAAATCTCCAGCAAACCTTCTACACGAAGCCCCTGTTCGTCCAACACACCACGCCTGGCTGTCAAACGAGGCAAAGAAAATACATGCATAACTTGAATCAGCCATCTGTGGGTGTAGCATGTGAGTTTGAAGGCGGGTGTCTCTGATCAAGCTTTGATATGATGGTGTGTATTGACACAAGACATGTATGCAGCAAATATGCTGCACCCAACTAACTCTACCTACTCAATAGACTGTGGAACTGGACTACTCAATAGACTGTGGAACTGGACTCCACCTACGACTTCATCTCACTGAATTTCGGCCATACTGCCATGTCTCACCATCGTTGATTGAAAGTGACACTCAACCAAATACACTTGAAGTCACTTGATTATGTCTAACCTGAGTATTTTGTGAGAGGCAGATGCCATCGACAGCTTCACCCTCCAAAAACAAATACCGAGCTACGCAATGACGTCACGGCTTTTACACCAATCCACCAGTTCCTTCTTCCTTGGTCAACCCGAAGCTGGGGAAGGTGGATCGCACACATCTTGTTGCATGCTCTGACACTACTTGGGTTCAGGTGCATTCAATTCTCCAGTTCGTTGCCCAACCAACTTCAACTTGCCCACCGGCTGTCTGAATAGATTGGGTAAGTCAGTTGCGCTGAAAAAAATGAATCGCTCCCATTGCACGACTGCTTTTCGTTCCCCATTTGTGGGCAGTTCACAGTTGGGGCTTATGATAAATTCAAGCCCCACGGAGAGCTTCATATCACAGGTTCAGTGGAACGACCAATCACTGAATGTTGACATGGTGTAAATTCAAGATCAAATATCATTCAATTTAATATATTTTAATATCACATAGTATTACATAAGCAAAATGTCACGCATATAAAAATCATTGGATCTTTGGATCATTTCAAGATGGTTCTCCATTTCCACTTCAAAGGCAGGCAACGCTTCCATCAACTTCGGAAGTCTCAGGACCTGAGTCGAAAGCGACCAACCAAGACTTGCGTTGGTCAAAGGCCAGAAATCAGAAGCGGATCAAAATTTCTCAGAAATCACAGGCTAAGATTGAAAACTAATCAGAAGTGAGGTCTCTCGAACATTAATTTTGCAATAAGACTTCATTCAGCAACTAGAATCCATAAAATCAAAAGAATTACATTCAAAGGCAGGAATGAGCTAAACATCCAGAGCCTTTGAAGTAAATGAATTCAAATGACAAATAATCATTTAGCGAATTTCCGCCGTATCCTTTTGCAAGGATAAGATCAGCACCCTTGGCCCAACCCCTCCAAGGCTGCGACATAACTGGCCACCATGGCAATGCCCAAATTCATTGGTGATGAGGTCCTAATGTCGTTGAAACAAGATGAAACAAGTAGGTCATCACAAACTACAGGGGTCATGATAATATGACCAACATGTACCCATTGTACCACCATTTCCAACGCACTCAAATTTGATATTTGTCTTGTTAACTCCTCCATCATTGATGTTACATCATGTTGCATGAGTTTCCAAGGCAGCCTGTGCCGAAGGCTGCTTCCGAAAGCTGAGCTTTCGCAATTGCGGCACCCCAAGCCTTCTACCATCTTCTACCAAACTGAAGGTGCATAATGGCGCATACACTCATCCAATAACAAACAACATCATCAAAAATAACCATCTAATCTCCATGGCCTCCCTTCAACCGTGGCACAAATATCCCAAACGCTGTGTCTGTTCAAAGCCATAGCTGGACTCCAACAATCGTAGAACCTTAATCCCATCCCATCCCAGATCTTTTCATTCCATCCTTGATCAACAAAAAGAACTGGATCAACGATCAACTCAATCACACCCATCTCCAGAGCACGATTGAAGTTGGAGACGGAGTGGTGTTGTTGCTATTTGTGTGTTGGTTGGGATGCTGAAGAATCTATAGAACCAGGTGCATGTAAGAATACCTAAAAAGAATCATTCAAATTCCTGGACGCTGCCAAGAAAACAACTGACCATGTTCCAACTGAAATCCAACCAATAAAAGGACTGAAATAACCTCAACGAAAATTTGCATGAAGTTCAATGATTTAGCAAATGTTTATTTGTTTTTGGGGGGGTTGTAGGTACCAAACAAAGTTCATGGCTTCATGCTCACTTGTTCCACCAGTTTTTATTGCTGAGACGTGCATCAGCACATGCAATCCAAAGGACCCGGTTGGCATCCAACAAACACTGCTTGAGATTGCCATCTTTTCTGTCCTTAGCCATGAGCTCCTATCAGACCACATGTTGTGAATCTCGATTTTTGAGGCTCATGGTTTACAATCCGTGTGGTGACTTTTTAACTTGCATTTGCACATAAGAGCCAAAGAAAAATAGATGTCAGAAAAGCCAACACTTGGTACTGCAAAAAAAAGAACATGAGTAGTCAAGGCATCCAAAAAATATACGTATTTACATGTATGTACATACTACGGATTTTTCTCCCAATGTCAATGTGTGTGTAGATGCGAGTAGATAAAAATGTAAGCACAGAGAGGGAGAAAACGTCAGGGTGAGCACCTGTAAAGGTTGCATGACTTTTCTTTGAGTGGTCTCTCTTGATTCTGGAAGTCCACGTCGAACGGGCTACGAGATCAACGCTCAACGTTACCTACCATACAACGGCCGTCTCCTTACATCCGCATTTCGCAGAACCTGTAACATTCATCTTACATCCCGGTCCAACTTAGACTTAGCCTTGAAGTACGTGTCCAGAGTCAACACGTCCAATTCCACATACTTCCCATCCTCTCCGTGCTAAGGGTATCCACAAAAATTAAACACTTTGACAGGATATATACAAGGGTGGCCTTGACCATTCTTCACATAAATAATTGAAAGGAAATCTATCTAATATCATCTACTTTCTACTAGTTGGTGGTTTCAGCCCCCTTGAAAAATATTTCTCAAATTGGATAATTTTCCCTGAAGGGGTGAACATAAAAAAATCTTTGAAGCAGTCATGCCCAGTCTATATATCTATTCATCCAAGATGCCACCATGATTTTGAAATGTTCCTCCTCATTGATCCAGGCAGTCATAGCACTTGAGTCATCTTTGGGTTCCAGGACGAAGACCCCACGACCTTCAGGCCAATGTCGTCCTCCACCAGTGCTGAGGACAGCAGGAGAATCTGGTTCACGAAACAGGAGCCCTGAGTCCAGCAGCATCTTCTCCTGCGGCTCAGCTTCGGGCAAATTGTTCAAAAACAATGACAAAACCTTATGAACTTGAGATTCAAGCATTCCAGTATCAGAAAAAAACACCAAATAACGCCTTGACATCATACTTCTAGCATTCTAGCATAGATAAGCCCTGCGAGCATATGGGCGGTATCGGGATGTATAGGGCTGCGGCATAGGACCCACAAATTCACATTGATCCTAGCCCTGCTGCACCAGCAGCTAGCAAGTCATATATGAAAACATCGATCTCACAGCTGACACGCCTCAGCAGCATCCATACCCTTGGGTTTGGCTGCAAAGCTGGTGGAGCCCACCAAGGGGAAATAGCTGCCAAAGTCTTTCAATAATAACACAATTCGTCTCTCCACCTGCAAACCGAGATGACAGTTACACAAAAGGCTCTGGGGCTACACAGTTATATCAATTCTATCCTCAGATGTGCTTACAACCTTCCAAGTAGCTCCTTAGTTTCCTGAGAAGGGTGGGATTTTAGATACCTTTGGCTGCAAGGCTTTTTTCTTCCAACCATCCAGTTTATCACAAATGATGGGTTAATCCCCAAAAACAGTCCCTGTTTTGTGCAAACTGGACAAAACCATGGACCACAGTTGAGGTTGCAGGTTGCGAACACAAATCTGAACCTGGAATAATATATATGAAACCCAGTTCATCATCAGCTATATGGACTATGTGCCAATTGGTGCAGGATTTCGGATGAATTTGCCATCAAAAATCGCAGTGAATTTGTCATTAACTCCCTTCTTTCAACAGCTTGAGGTTCCTATTTTTTTGCATGAATTCCATTCCGCACCAAAGAGATCCACATTTGGCGGATCCCGAGATTTGTATTGTTTCATGAGAGACATGTGCCTCATGAGGTGAAAACAGAGATAGCAACTGGAAGTCTCAGATATCTCAAGATCCTTTGATTCGGATCTCGAGTTTTTTTGGGGAAGCTGTTTTTGTTGCTTCCCCTGTTGACTTGTTGCCCATCTCAAAATGCTTCAAACGGGCGCATGGAGGGTCCCCCATGCGCCATCACACAATGTCGCAATACACCTGACGTTGTCTTGGTTTACCTCGGAAGACGTCCTCGAACTTGTTATGAAGCTCCTCTGATGCTTGAATTCCCACTTTCTTCTGATCTCCCAGGTAGCAACGACAATAGTCTCTCATTGCCTCATCTCGATCCAGCTCGGCAAAGAGATTCTGGAAGGTGCGTTTAAGGTCAAAGCCTTGGGTTTGATGATGTACCGGATCCTCCAACTGCTCAGTGAGGGCATTGAGGCCATAAAACACACAGGCCATACCCACTGTAGTGGCACCCAAAACCAAATTTGATTCATTGCAGACACACCATGGATACAGCACCACATAAACAAAGATGACTGTCTCCAACATCCAACGGAATTGCGACGTCACAAAGTTCTCTCGAAACATGAGCAGGAAGTCAAACTTTGAAAACAGGGTATGAAGTTCCTCCTCTGTATTTCGATGAAAGCGACGGATGATTGAAATCTTATCCATCTTGTCCTTCCCGGCACTGTTGGTAGCGAGATCAGGATCAAACAACTGGTCACAAAGCTCCCGTAGCCACAGGAGTAAAGGTCGTGGGGAGATATGGGCACTGTGCTTTGCGCGCAGCACAAATGCCACATCTCGGTATTCTTCGGGCAGCATTCCCAAATCGGCCACATGATCTCCTTCTTTCATAACAGGCAAAGCCCAGGCCGCTGCCTCCAGGAAAGTGAATTCCAGCACAGCACGAAGTTTGTCTTTGGCCGTCGGCTCAAAGTGGACCAAATACAGCAGGTTCTTGGCGCAATTCATCATGTCCAAGACTCCTGCCATCAACTTCTGACGACGCGACACCGCATTCTTGGCACGTAAGGACAGCAAGACTGCCAGCAGCAAACCCACGGCTCGGAAGAAGGACGTGTCCACGAGTTGCATTTGAACCGCTCCAGTGAGTACCACCAAGACATAAGAAAAGAAGACAAACAAGAAGTGTACGAAGTGACGGGGAGGCATGTCAGAGAAGATCGAGATGACAATCAGAAAGCCCTGATACGTTTCCTTGATGCTTTCACCACAGAAGCATCCTTCCACCTTGGACAACCAGGAAGACATGTTGTAAAGTTGTTCATCATTGGTGACCAACATCGTCCTGCGAGGGGGATAAGCTTCACCTGTCTTTCGCCCCTGTGGTGACTCGCCAGGAACGTTGGTGGGCAATGGGGAGTAGACATTATTTGACATAAGAGAGCACATGGCTTCTTCTGTTTTCAACACGAAAATCACTGTTAGACTAGTCCAGGACCATGTCTTGAGCCAGAACAATATGCGCGAATAAACAACTCTTGGATGGTAAAGAACGAGGCGGCACTGCGGCACGTTGGGACAAGTTGGGGTGGCCCAAAACAAAGCAACTCATGTGCTACCTATACGACTATTTACATAATTCACATATATAACAATTATACATATATCAAAATCAATTGGTGTGAATATATTCTAGATCTGGAATCATATAGTAGATCAACCTCAAATCCGTGGGCAGTTTTTTAACCATCTCGCCAACCCGAATTCTGTCCCTCAACCATCCGTGGCACGTGCCTCCGATCGCTGCGCTCGTGCCATATGTGGCACAAAAGGGACATCTTTCAGGTTCCTGCTCCAGATCTGAGTGGGCCCGTGAGGAACCAAAGTGAAACTCTAGCCAGTTATTTAGGGAATGGAATGAATAACCATATATATAATAAAAAATATATAATATAAAATATAAAAAAAATATATAATATATAGAATATAAAATATGAAATACAAAAAATACATATAATATAATATATATATAATATATATAATATAAATATAATATATGTTATGTATATTAAATATAAATAATATATATCATATATATCATATAATAAATATATTAAATATATATTATATATGATAAATATTATATATATTAAATATATATTACATATGATATAT